>CM022710.1:16418804-16663509 GCA_012295165.1 Asparagus setaceus
CAAGATGGATAACCCCAATCCACCGGTTCTTCAAGATATTTGTTACCCCACTAGAAATGTAATCCCTCTTGCAAAAACTCCCCGAGGTCAATGGAGCAAATTTCGAACTTCGACCACATTTTATTAACATGCTTTCCAAATTCCTAGGAATAGAAACTGAAGACGCATACATTTTCATCTCTGAATTTGAAGAAATTTTCCTCATGATTAAGATGAGAGACTTAACCGAAGATGCGATCAAACTCCGATTTATTCCATTTGCCCTTAAGGATAAGGCCAAGAAATGGCTGTATAGCTTGCCTATAAATTCCATCTCAACTTGGGATGAATTTGTCACCGTGTTTCTTAAGAAATTCTTCCCTATTCATAAAACGGTCAAGCTTCGAAACAGCATCATGAATGTTAAAATTGTCCCGGGAGAACCCTTTTGGAAGTGTTTTGATAGGTTTAAGGATCTTCTCATCCAATGTCCTCATTATGGTCTTGAAAAATGGCGACTTTGCCAAATCATCTATGAAGGATTGGACTATTCTTCAAAAACTTCCTTAGAGTCCATGTGTCAAGGGGATTTCATGAAGAAAAATGCAGATGAAGCATGGGACTTTTAGAGGGTTTATCTGAGAAAACCATGCAGTGGGAACACTGCGATGATCGAGTTTCATCTGTTCCCCAACCTAGAACCAGTGGTCTTTCCTTAGAAACAAACATAGCCTCTGAAGCAAAAAAATGGCTACAATTATGCGTAGGTTAGAAGCTTTAGAAGTCAAGGAATGAGCTCCAGCTCAAATTAATCAAGTTTCTACCTCAGGTTGCCATAACTGTCTGTCTCCATCTCATATTTCAGAGGAATGTCCTCTCTTAGGAAACAATCAACCACTAGGCCAGGTCAATGCTGCATTCCAAAGATCCGTCAGAAGAGCCCACTAACTTTGGACATTTATCAAGTAACCCCCCATGACTTTCAAAATATCAGAAAACCCCCATTAAGTTGAGGAGTTATCAGAAAACTTCCCTTTGACCTTAAGAATTTTTTCAAAAAACCCCACTGACCTTAAGAATTTTTTCAAAAAACCCCACTAAAAGCGTGAATCACAATTTTTACTGGAAAAAAATATGTTCATACATAATTTTACGCACCATGTGAAAATTGCAGTTGATGCTATTAAGAGGTTTTTCTGATAAAATGAGAAAGTTAAAGGAGCTTTTATAATAACCCCTAAACTTATCAAGGTTTTCTACTATTTTAAAAGTCATGTGGGTTTATGTGATAATCGTCCAAAGTTAAGGGGTTTTTTCTAAAATCTAGCCTTATTTAACATACCCTCTTTGTGGGGGTTGTGAACTGTGGATGTCTTGCAAACCACCCCCACACCCAAAACCCAAAACCCACCCACCCACCCACCCACAAAAAAAAAGTCTTTTGGGAGCTTGATTTACATAGAAAATTGATGCAATGCTAGAGGAAGCCTTACCCTATATAGACCAGTTTTATCTCATAGGGTCAATCCCAATGTAACTTCAAACTTGTCTAAATCGTACAAGCTACTAGTCAATTCAAATCCCGAGTTTGTGAACTTTGGATGTCTTGCAAACAACCCCCAACACACACACACACACCCCACCACAAAAAAATGTTTTTTTGGGAGCCTGATTTACATGGAAAATTGATGCAACCCCATAGACCAATTTGGTCTCATAAGGGAATCTCGAGAGAACTTCAAACTTATCTGAATCACACAAGCTACTAGTCGATTCAAAGCTCTGACAAAATCGTCATTGATGCTTGCCGGATTTGCAAAATATCATTGTTTGAGGCCTCAAAATCACATTCAAATATTTTCTTTCCCTAATTTTACATTTTTGTCTTGTAGACAAAAAAACCCTATGCTAAAAATATGTAGCTTCCACCACTTATCATTTTTCGTATCTAGAAGAGAGAAAAATAGAGACAACAAATATGTGGAATTAGGGTTTTAGAGATCAGCGATAATCCTCATTGTTGAATAGTACTGGAATCCTACACAGATTGTATTCTAAGGATATAGATAATCACACTAATTATGAAACCTTGTTAAATCTTTATGTTTCTGTAATTGGCTAAGTTTTTTTTGTTCTTTTTATCGTTTATCTGTTATTTGTTTTCCTATTGTGTTGCTGACACAACTTTAAGATTTTTCCCAATGACCCCCTTACAGTTAATAGTGTATATGAGAATGAGAGATTGTATTGTATACAAGGGTATATTTGTAAGTATGTAATTATATTGTGATATAAATATCTTTGACGGCACCCACCTAGGGTAAGCCGATCAATATTGCTGAAACCCTTTCTATTCCTCAAATAATTTCATAATATCGAGAAACCCGCGCTCAAATCCCACCGACCACGAATTTAAAGCGGGTTTTAAAAAAATTTGACACCACAACCTAAAATCGCTGACCCACAAACAGCATTCAACCCGAGGCAGCTAATTAATATAAAACTATAATCTTCAATCATCATCATAACTTTGAAGTTTTGGTGTGATGGTTAAAGAGATTTTATTTAACCCTCTCTTCTTCACCCGATGTATCTCAACCTTTTTCCGTAGAATTTCCATCAACCACGACACTTGAGTTAACCCAAATTTGGACTTATCCCAACCCACCTACGCCGCAATGAAAGCCCAGCAACTCCTTGGGATTCCTCCCACATCGGGATTGCCAGCGTCCCTCGACAGTCCTACCACCACGCCCCCACTTCCTCTGCGTAGGTCTATTGAAGCTCAATTGCTTGAGGCTGAGTCTAAAATGCACCCCCTCATCCTTCCATAGCTAATGTTCATCCCATGCAAAGACGGTCAAAATCGGGAATAGTCAAACTACGAAACATATTGTCCCTACAAACCACTCTCACTGACTTCAAGACCACTAATTTTACGCAAGCTTCAAAATATCCTAAGTGGCAACAATCGATTGTAGAAGAATTTAACTTATTAATAATAACACGTGGAAATTGATTCCATTTGATGAAAGAAAATTTTTGGTTAGTTGTAAGTGGATTTATAAAATAAAATACAACTCAAAGGGTCTGTTGATCGGTACAAAGTTAGGTTGGTTGCTCAAGGTTTTCATCAGTGAGATGGCATTGACTTACTTGAGACTTTTGGTCCCTGTTAAACCACCTAGTATTCATCTTCTTCTTTCTTTGTCTATCTCTTTCGGTAGGGTTGTCCAATAACTTGGTGTTAAAAATGTTTTTCTTCATAGTTTTTAACTAAGGAGGTATACATGAAACAAATTCTGGCTTTGTTCATCCTAATTTCCCCAATCATGTCTAAAAACTCAACAATATAGTTTACGTTAAAACAATCTCCACGGCGCAGCTTTATAGATTCGCAGCTTTTCTTTCTTTTGGTTTTCGTTGTGTCTTGCCTCGAGACCTCAACAAAGACGCGGATTAGCCGGCAAAGACACCACCTAAACAACAATGATATCCAAATGATATAACCCTCTTAACTACATATAATTTTTTCAAAATATGAGTTTTCGTGAAATATTCTATAATAATATTCATTTATCAAAGGATCTAGGAGAAAAAAGATTTAAAACATATATTTATTTCTAAAACTAAAAAATTTCAACATATACCTCCGTGACCATTGTTCTTGACTCAACCAACTCTCTACTCTGAAATACACCAACCTCCTAAAAAGATAAGAAAAAGAACAAAAATAGCAAAGCAATTCTAGTTGAGTGGATAATAGCAAGTACCACTAAATGATAGGATCCAAAAATGTAATAATGAAAAATATGAATCATAGTACAAATAAAATTAAATGAAAGAAAGCTTCGATAGGATATGTTCATCAACGATCCAAATGAAATAATACCAAAAATTGAATAGGAATATGGAAAGAAAATGACTGAAAGCAGATACTAAGCCAAGAGTAAACTCTCAATCTATACGAGTATCACTACTCGATGTATTTCTCAAAAAGAATATTTCTAACTCATAGCTTAAACACAAACTATATCTATTTCACAAAATACATATATGCAGAAGATAAAGATATCACATTAGTCATCATATATGTGATACAAACATGTGCAAAACACCACAATTCCTAACATTCTTAAGTTAACTATCGTTATTTTAGATTAAATAATAATTTAGTCAATTTAATGGACGACAAAATCACAACTCGTAAATCTAACGAACTTCTGTAAACTCATCAAAATGGCTAAAACAAATCTCACCAAAAGTCAAGTTATTATTTACTCTCCCCATTTAGAACCCAATATTTTTGTATTAACTCATTTTAAGATGATTACACACGATATTGTCTAATCTCACTTTTCAATATTGCACAACTAACTATTGACCGAGAAATTCAAACACAAAAGTATGGAGGTTGCAAACCCCCATATTCACACTCTATACATCGTGATCAATAATTAGCGAGAATTATAAAAATTCTAAGAGTTTGAAAAATTAGGTTTTAACTATCCGATGATATTATCTCTTCTCAATGTAACTTATACACAAGCCGTAAGTAACAAGTTTGCACAAGTTATACCACCACATTTCAAATTGAAAGCTTTCCACATTGATCTACGTCCGATATTTAACTCCTAATTCATGTGGGTTGCATGTGTAACCTTAAAGGATATAGTTATTATCATCCACAGTTGAACCATTATCACAAGAGTCATCATAATATATTACAAAGAAACTCATCTTTATATTGATGACAACTCCATATTGAGTTTGGGCTAAATACTCTATTTCAAAATCGTATTTTAGTAATTTTTGTTCAACCGGTTAATTTTGAAATCGTAACTCAAAAATATCAAATAAACTTTGAACATTCTCAAAATTTACTAAGAAAAGTGTTTGAAAAGTTTCAACACTAAAAGAAGTCATACAAAGTTACCGAGTCAAATGACTCATAAACACAAACAATACATGATGTGCACGATTTAGGCATCGTAAATATTGAATCACACTAATTATGAAACCTTGTTAAATCTTTATGTTTCTGTAATTGGCTAAGTTTTTTGTTCTTTTTATCGTTTATCTGTTATTTGTTTTCCTATTGTGTTGCTGACACAACTTTAAGATTTTTCCCAATGACCCCCTTTACAGTTAATAGTGTATATGAGAATGAGAGATTGTATTGTATACAAGGGTATATTTGTAAGTATGTAATTATATTGTGATATAAATATCTTTGACGGCACCCACCTAGGGTAAGCCGATCAATATTGCTGAAACCCTTTCTCTATTCCTCAAATAATTCTCATAATATCAGAGAAACCCAGGTTCAAATCCCACCGACCACGAATTTAAAGCGGGTTTTCTAAAAAAAATTTGACACCACAACCTAAAATCAGTTTTCGACCCACAAACAGGCATTCAACCTGTGGGGGCAGTTAGAATTAATATAAAACTATAATCTTCAATCATCATCATAACTTTGAAGTTTTGGTGTGATGGTTAAAGAGATTTTATTTAACCCTCTCTTCTTCACCCGATGTATCTCAACCTTTTTCCGTAGAATTTCCATCAACCACGACACTTGAGTTAACCCAAATTTGGACTTATCCCAACCCACCTACGCCGCAATGAAAGCCCAGCAACTCCTTGGGATTCCCTCCCACATCGGGATTGCCAGCGTCCCTCGACAGTCCTACCACCACGCCCCCACTTCCTCTGCGTAGGTCTATTGAAGCTCAATTGCTTGAGGCTGAGTCTAAAATGCACCCCCTCATCCTTCCATAGCTAATGTTCATCCCATGCAAAGACGGTCAAAATCGGGAATAGTCAAACTACGAAACATATTGTCCCTACAAACCACTCTCACTGACTTCAAGACCACTACGCAAGCTTCAAAATATCCTAAGTGGCAACAATCGATTGTAGAAGAATTTAACTTATTAATAATAGCACGTGGAAATTGATTCCATTTGATGAAAGAAAACTTTTGGTTAGTTGTAAGTGGATTTATAAAATAAAATACAACTCAAAGGGTCTGTTGATCGGTACAAAGTTAGGTTGGTTGCTCAAGGTTTTCATCAGTGAGATGGCATTGACTTACTTGAGACTTTTGGTCCCTGTTAAACCACCTAGTATTCATCTTCTTCTTTCTTTGTCTATCTCTTTCGGTAGGGTTGTCCAATAACTTGGTGTTAAAAATGTTTTTCTTCATAGTTTTTTAACTAAGGAGGTATACATGAAACAGCCTCGCGGTTTTGTTCATCCTAATTTCCCCAATCATGTCTAAAAACTCAACAATATAGTTTACAGGTTAAAACAATCTCCACGTGCGCAGTTTTATAGATTCAGCAGTTTTCTTCTTTCTTTTGGTTTTCGTTGTGTCTTGCCTCGAGACCTCAACAGCACGTGATTAGGCTGGCAGCACACCACCTAAACAACAATGATATCCAAATGATATAACCCTCTTAACTACATATAATTTTTTCAAAATATGAGTTTTCAGGAAATATTCTATAATAATATTCATTTATCAAAGGATCTAGGAGAAAAAAAGATTTAAAACATATATTTATTTCTAAAACTAAAAAATTTCAACATATACCTGCGTGACCATTGTTCTTGACTCAACCAACTCTCTACTCTGAAATACACCAACCTCCTAAAAAGATAAGAAAAAGAACAAAAATAGCAAAGCAATTCTAGTTGAGTGGATAATAGCAAGTACCACTAAATGATAGGATCCAAAAATGTAATAATGAAAAATATGAATCATAGTACAAATAAAATTAAATGAAAGAAAGCTCGATAGGATATGTTCATCAACGATCCAAATGAAATAATACCAAAAATTGAATAGGAATATGGAAAGAAAAAATGACTGAGCAGATACTAAGCCAAGAGTAAACTCTCAATCTATACCAGAGTATCACTACTCGATGTATTTCTCAAAAAGAATATTTCTAACTCATAGCTTAAACACAAACTATATCTATTTCACAAAATACATATATGCAGAAGATAAAGATATCACATTAGTCATCACATATATGTGATACAAACATGTGCAAAACAGACCACAATTCCTAACATTCTTAAGTTAACTATACGTTATTTTAGATTAAATAATAATTTAGTCAATTTAAGGCGGACGACAAAATCACAACTCAGAAATCTAACGAACTTCTGGTAAACTCATCAAAATGGCTAAAACAAATCTCACGCCTTAAAAAGTCAAGTTATTATTTACTCTCCCCATTTAGAACCCAATATTTTTGTATTAACTCATTTTAAGATGATTACACACGATATTGTCTAATCTCAGCTTTTCAATATTGCACAACTAACTATTGACCGAGAAATTCAAACACAAAAGTATGGAGGTTGCAAACCCCCATATTCACACTCTATACATCAGCAGTCAATAATTAGCGAGAATTATAAAAATTCTAAGAGTTTGAAAAATTAGGTTTTAACTATCCGATGATATTATCTCTTCTCAATGTAACTTATACACAAGCCCGTAAGTAACAAGTTTGCACAAGTTGCGCCCACCACATTTCAGCTGAAAGCTTTCCACATTGATCTACGTCCGATATTTAACTCCTAATTCATGTGGGTTGCATGTGTAACCTTAAAGGATATAGTTATTATCATCCACAGTTGAACCATTATCACAAGAGTCATCATAATATATTACAAAGAAACTCATCTTTATATTGATGACAACTCCATATTGAGTTTGGGCTAAATACTCTATTTCAAAATCTGTATTTTAGTAATTTTTTGTTCAACCAGTTAATTTTGAAATCGTAACTCAAAAATATCAAATAAACTTTGAACATTCTCAAAATTTACTAAGAAAAGTGTTTGAAAAGTTTCAACACTAAAAGAAGTCATACAAAAAAGTTACCGAGTCAAATGACTCATAAACACAAACAATACATGATGTGCACGTATTTAGGCATCAGAAATATTGAACCAGGCGTCTAATTTATGATCCATTCATCTAACAGTTTAACCAAGCATCTAAATTTGCATCAACTGAGAACCCAATTTTCAAAAAATATTATAGAGACGGATGATTTTTAACCCAAACATCTGATTTTTGAACCAGACGTCTGAAATCTGAATTGTGGCAGATTTTATAAATTTCAACCTAGGGTTTGGCTTATCTTCCTCATGCTATTCTTAGGCATAATTACCTATACCTTCTCAATATGAACTCATGAATCTATCAAGCATCGAAAATATATCATGGATCATGGATTCGCCAAAAATAAGATTTTCATGATCTAGGATTTTGATACAACTTCTCAGAACTTCATAAAACTCATATTTTTATTATAAATGATTTATAAAACAACTATCAACAAAACTAACAAAATAAAAATGTGGTTCATAGATCTTCCTTAGAATTCTATAGCTCTAAGGTTAGAAATATCATACATGCACATGCTAACATTAAAATATCAATATGAACATGATTATATATTAGGAGGAAGAACATATAACTATTAAGATGGATCAATATATGTTTAATACCAAAAATTGAAATGTATACAAGAAATCAAGTCTTTAACGAAGGGAAATCTCCGCTGAAGATCCAAAACCATTGTTATTGTATGCTACGATGGGGAAAATCCTTTCGCCCCGGCCGTAAAGCCTTCGAGTCGTCGAAGGTTTTAGTTCCCGTCATGATAGGGTCAATAATAACGGATACATTACCGCTATTTGTCCGGGTAGGGACGGCCCCATTCTACCTGAACTAACGACGAAGAACAAGTAATCTCGAAGACCCACCCAACCCCATGGGTCTGGCCCTACTAAGACCATGCTAGCCCTTCAAGGCCAAATCGATCAAGTCACAACGCCTGCAAACACCAATCCGAATCCTCGCCATGGAAAGCAACGCGAAAACACAACTAACGAAAACGAAGAACTCTTAATGCATTCATTTATTTGATAACGAGTACAAAGTATACACACCGCCAATTACATTACAAATGAATGGTTAAAACCTAAGCTATTGACCCGAGTCACCACCAAGAACCATCGCTGATGACCCGTCCTCCTCTCTCCTCCTGCTGGGCGTATCACCTGTGTCGAGTTCAAGCCCCGCCTCAAACCTTGAAAGGAGACCTATCCGCCGGGCTATGCTCGGAGGTACGGAGCCGACACTGGACACCCCGATACTCAAATCGCTTGATCATGAATCGAACTCGCTTAGGCAAGAGCGACTTCAACCTTCCCCAGACTGCCCAGTATTCTTCGATGATGTCGCCGCTTTCTCCTGACGACATCGATAATCGAGCGACTCCGGATACTTCGCCTTTCCTCCGCTTCTACTCAGGATTCCTTTGTTGAGCGACCTAGCTAGTCGCTTCGAAGCGACCGACTCCTCCGCTTAACCGAGCCTCAGCATGTCGGCACACTCGCTTTCGCTGACTACGCATCGCAGTCAAGGCCTTCAGAACTTCACGGACGACCTGGTCGCCTCACTATACGAAGTTCTCCAAGCTCGCCCGCATTTTTCACCGACGCTTTAAGCCCCGCATGACTTGATCCTTGACTCCGCCAGCCATCGAGCCCTATTAATTGAAAGTTCCCCGATAACCCGATCAAGATCCTCGTTGAGCCGCCTCTAAGATAGATGCTCCTTCGAAGCCTTTCATAGGCTTGCGTTCGGGCGCAACCCACCAAATGCTTCTCCACTAAACAACCCACGGTCAAGTAACTCCGCAGATGATATGCAGCCGGCATCCGAATCGCCTCAAAATTTCCGGCCCGCAGTTGAACTCGCTTTTCCTTGTAATGTAGCTCGACTTTAATACCGACGACGAGCATCCATATACCATGTTATGTTGCCTATGCCGATGTTCGTGCATCGCTCCCTATCATAACGGCCATGGGAGAAAGAGTCCCCATCATCCCCACTCACTTTTTTCCAGCCCTCACCTCAACCAAGGATAGGCCCCCTTGAACAAAACTCGCTCCTCGACCATCGGCCCTTTTTCTCGTGAGGAGCCACCCCGACGGCCGACCCCACGCCCCGACTTCAGACCACTCCCACGGATACCGCCCCACGGAATCTCCCTGTAGCTCCAGGCCACACTGACTGGGGCCGACTCCTCCTGGCTGACCGTGGTGGTGCCCTCCCCGTTCCTCCAACTCTATTAACCTTTCTATCGGTGCTCGTGACTTTCCGCCGCCTGGCGCTCAGGGCCACGGCTGGTTTCTCGCAGTCCTCCAGACCGTGTTCACGCTTCAGGCGACGCCGCCGGTGCATGCCTGGCTCCGAATAGTCGCCCCTATCGGCTTCCTCCTAACTGACGAATCCTCCAAATGACTTCAAGGCTTCGCTTTTATGGAAGGGATCTTCGTTCTCCAGAACCCCTCGTCTGCTGGATCACTCAACGCCTTCCCACCAAAAGTCACATTAAGCCCTCGCCATCTGGAAGGGCCGAGGGAGTGGAAGAAATCCCATGGAGCCGCAAGACCCTCACACAACAGTGCCCCATCGCAGGCTGCCCTGTATTGAGGATCGCCCACCACGACCTGTGCTCTACGGCACAAGGGCTTAGGCTCCAGAGTTTCTCTGATCTTCGCCACACCGCACCCTAAGTTCGAAGTCGCCCCTCAAAGGACCCAAACGAACCTATCTTTCCACCCTTTGATCGACTTGGGCAAATCAAGGACGACCTTGAATTCTACCGACATCCAAGATAGTAGTGAGGCTTTCCGGACCGTAATGCTGACTCAAGTGGCTCAAAGACGCCATCGTCGGTGAATCGAGAGCCACCGGGCAGGACGGTGAAGCCACCAATATGGCTATCGAATTTGGCCATTTGTAATCGAGACACGCTTAGCTCATCGAACACCTTTCTAGAAAGGTGCAGGTAGCCAAGGCCGCACTCCAAGTGCTTGAGATATAGAGGAGCTCTCGCCATGGCCGTAACACCAGATGATTTAGCTCCAACTTATAACCCTTCTATCAAACTTCGAAAAGACTTCATCTCACTGAGTAACCTTCGAACGGAACTCGCTAAGCCGCTATTTCGAATCCATAACAGATTCAGACGCCACGGAGAATCGCCTCGATTTGCGGTTGAGAGGAGAGCGGAGGCCTTCTCCCACTCAATACTCGCATTTATATGGTGGAGCCCACGACACCATACCTTGGCCATCAACTGAGGAGATTGAAACCCCACTCGGTGGCCGCCGGAGACTAAAAGTGTCCACCTATTCCCCGCAGGGCCCCCACTTTCACAAACCGGTAACGCCACCGGTTGGACCGCTGCCGACGCGCCACGCCCCATCGATGATGAAACTTTCCACATTGATCTACGTCCGATATTTAACTCCTAATTCATGTGGGTTGCATGTGTAACCTTAAAGGATATAGTTATTATCATCCACAGTTGAACCATTATCACAAGAGTCATCATAATATATTACAAAGAAACTCATCTTTATATTGATGACAACTCCATATTGAGTTTGGGCTAAATACTCTATTTCAAAATCGTATTTTAGTAATTTTTGTTCAACCAGTTAATTTTGAAATCGAACTCAAAATATCAAATAAACTTTGAACATTCTCAAAATTTACTAAGAAAAGTGTTTGAAAAGTTTCAACACTAAAAGAAGTCATACAAAGTTACCGAGTCAAATGACTCATAAACACAAACAATACATGATGTGCACGATTTAGGCATCGAAATATTGAACCAGCCTAATTTATGATCCATTCATCTAACAGTTTAACCAAGCATCTAAATTTGCATCAACCGAGAACCCAATTTTCAAAAATATTATAGAGACGGATGATTTTAACCCAAACATCCGATTTTTGAACCGGGCGTCCAAATCAATTGTATGCATTTTATAAATTTCAACCTAGGGTTTGGCTTATCTTCCTCATGCTATTCTTAGGCATAATTACCTATACCTTCTCAATATGAACTCATGAATCTATCAAGCATCGAAAATATATCATGGATCATGGATTCGCCAAAAATAAGATTTTCATGATCTAGGATTTTGATACAACTTCTCAGAACTTCATAAAACTCATATTTTTATTATAAATGATTTATAAAACAACTATCAACAAAAACTAACAAAATAAAAATGTGGTTCATAGATCTTCCTTAGAATTCTATAGCTCTAAGGTTAGAAATATCATACATGCACATGCTAACATTAAAATATCAATATGAACATGATTATATATTAGGAGGAAGAACATATAACTATTAAGATGGATCAATATATGTTTAATACCAAAAATTGAAATGTATACAAGAAATCAAGTCTTTAACGAAGGGAAATCCCTTCGTTGAAGATCCAAAAACCATTGTTATTGTATGCTTACGATGGGGGAAAATCCTTTCGCGGCCCGTCGTAAAAGCCTTCTCGCTAAAGAGTCAGGAAGGTTTTAGTTCCCGTCATGATAGGGTCAATAATAACGGGATACATTACCGTTATTTGTCTGGGTAGGGACGCCCCATTCGGCCGCCCATGAACTAACGACGAAGAACAAGTAATCTCGAAGACCGACCCAACCCCATGGGTCGGTGCTCCACGTAGACCATGCTAGCCCTTCAAGGCGCGAATCGATCAAGTCACAACGCCTAACCGCCATCACCGAATCGCCTCGGCCATGGAAAGCAACGAAAACACAACTACGAAAACGGAAGAACTCTTACTGCATTCATTTATTTGATAACGAGTACAAAGTATACACACCGCCAATTACATTACAAATGAATGGTTAAAACCTAAGCTATTGACCCGAAACCTCACTCGAAGAACCATCGCTGATGACCCGTCCTCCTCTCCCTCCTGGCCGTTATCACCCGTGTCGTAGTTCCCGCCCTCAAACCTTGAAAGGAGACCTATCCGCCGGCTATGCTCTGAGGGTACCGAGCCGACTGACACTCGATACTCGTACCAAGTTTGATCATGAACAAGAACTTGGTGCAAGAGCGACTTCAACCTTCCCTCGCAGACTGCCAGATTCTTCGATGATGGCCGGTTTTTCTCTGTGGACGATCGATAATCGAAGCGATACTTCGCCCTTTCCTCCGCCCTACTCAAGGATTCTTGTTGAGCGCGACTTTAGCTAGTCGTTCATGAGCGACCGACTTCTCCGCTTAACCGAGCCTTGGCATGTCATACGACGCTTAAGCGCTGACCAAGCATGCATCGCTGTCAAGGCTTCAGAATCTTCACGGACGACCTGTGTCAGCTTCATTTTGAAGTAGCCGCCGAGTTCTCAAGCTCGCCCGCATTTTCTCACTGACGCTTTAAGCCCCGCAATGACTTGATCCTTGACCTCCGTTTCGCCGCCGGTTGTCGAGCTCGGCTTAATTGAAAGTTCCCCGATAACCCGATCAAGATCCTCGTTGAGCCGCCTCTAAGATAGATGCTCCTTTCGCCTTTCATAGGCTGGTGGCTCCGGGCGAACCCACCAAACAAACTCTCCACTAAACAACCCCCGGTCAAGTAACTCGCAGATGATATGCCGACATCCGAATCGCTTCAAAATTTCTCGTCCAGCAAAGTTGAACTGCTTCGCCGCTTTCCTTGTAATGTAGCTCGACTTTAATACCGACGAACGAGCATCCATATACCATGTTGCCTATGCCGGCGTTCGCATCAAGCTCCCCATCATAACGGCCGATGGGAGAAAGAGTCCCCATCATCAGTCCACTCACTTTTTCCGGTCCTCACCCTCAACCGCGATAGGGGAGGGCCACCCGCTGGAACAAAACTCGCTCCCCGACCATCGGTGGTTCCTTTCCCCGCCGGTGAGAGCCACCTCGACGCAATCGACCCCACGCCCGACTCGCACCACTCACGGGATACCGCCCCCAGGGACCCCCGTGTAGCTCCAAGGCCACACTCGTGACTCGGGGCCGACTCCTCCCCGGCCACCGGGCGGGTTCCGTCGTCCTCCTGCTCTCCACTCCCACTCCCCTATCGTGCCCGACTTTCCCCGCCACTGGCGCTCGAGGGCCACGGCTGGTTTTCTTCGCCGAGTCCTCCAAGACTGTGCTCACGCTTCAAGGCGACGCTTCGGTGCATGCTTCTCACCTCGAAATAGTCGCCCCACGTTGGCCTCGCCTCCCAACGGGACGAACTCCCTCCAAAGGCGACTTCCGCTGCTGGCCGCCGAAGCTGACTTCGTTCCTCGGGAACTCCTCGCCAGCTGGGATCGCCTCAACGCTCTCCCCACTGAAGTCACATTATGAGCCCTCGCCTCATCGGAAGGGCTGAGGAGGGAAGAAATCCCATGGAGCCGCAAGACCGACCACAAACAAAGCGTCCATCGCGTGGCCCCGCATTGGAGGATCCGCTCCACCACGACGGTGCTCGGCCGACAAGGGCTTAGGCTCGAGTTTCTCTTGATCTCTCGCCACAACAACCCTAAGTTCAGTGCCCCGGTGACCCAAACGAACCTATCTTTCCACCCTTTGATCGACTTGGGCAAATCAAGGACGACCTTGAATTCGACATCCGAAGATAGTAGTGAGGCGCTCGACCGTAATGTCGACTCAAGTGGCTCAAGACGCCATCGTCGGTGAATCGAGAGCCGCGAGGACGGTGAAGCCGACCAATATGGCTATCGAATTTGGCCATTTGTACCGAGACACGCTTAGCTCATCGAACACCTTTCTAAGAAAGGGTGAGGTAGTCAAGGTCGCACTCCAAGTGCTTGAGATATAGAGGAGCCCTCTGTTCGCCATGTATGACACCGAGATGATTTCACGAGCCTCCAACTTATAACCCTTCTAATATCAAACTTCGAAAAGACTTCATCTGCTTGAAAACCTTCGAACGGAACTCGCTAAGCCGCTTATGACGCCAATCCATAACAGATCAGACGCCGAGAATCGCCTGATTTATGGTTGGAGAGGAGAGCGAGGCCTTCTCCCCACTCAATACTCCGATTTATATGGTGGAGCCCACACACCATACCTTTGGCGATCAACGGAGGAGATTGAAACCCCACTCCCGTGGCCGCCTGAGACAAAGTGCCTACTATCCCCGGAGGGCCCCCACTTTCACACCTGTAGGCAACGCCAATGGCGTGGAACTGCCTGGCGACGCCCACGCCCCATCGATGAAACGTCGAACCCTCGGAACCCTCCCTATCAGAGGCTGCGATATTCATTTCACTTGGACTCGCTTCCAACCCACTGCCGGGGCAATAATCATATGGTCATAACCACTAACCAGTGATTAAGGAGAAAAAACGAGGCACCGACACGGATAAACGCCGAATCAACAAAACCGACCAGCCTCCGCTACCGTCAGAAGGCGGCCGACACTTACCGACTTCGCCATGGTCCAATGGATGACTACCATCATAACCGACGCCGAGGCGGTGCGCGAGTCGCCCGGCCAAGAATCCTCTCCGCGGACGACGCGGAAGGCGGTGATGCCGTCCATCTACGAGTAATCGCTTCGAGGCCATTTCACGCCGCTCGTCCCATCTGGACGGGTGGAGGACGACCGACTATCACTTCCGATCATTGCCCGGCCGACGACACGAAGCGTGCTAGTCGCCCTCCCAACCCGACACCCATCATAGCCCGTCATACCAATTGTCGGCCTTGCCCAACGAGGCGGCTTAATTTAGACCCTCCTATCGCCCACTCGCCCCGTGGACGATTACACAATCGCCCCGTCGTCCCTTCCAATTGATTACCTCAAGGACGCCCAGAGGTCGAAAGGAGTCGGCCACCCTAGCCTCAGCCCCCTACGCTCTATGGAATTTCCACTAAACGACGGTTATACGGTACTCTAGCCCATCAAGATCGATTAAATGCGCTGACGTTCTTTAACTCCTCCATCTCTCACAAGATTTAGGCACCTCGGACCCATGCAACTACAGCCAATCCCATCCCATTAATGGCGAATAGACCACACTAATCCTCAAACTACCGCATTTGACACTGTAAAGGCCCCATATAGCATACAAATAAAATGCTCGCCAATCAATGGCTCACATGCGGAGGGAAGGGTGACTCATCGCTGGTTCCTCAATTGATGAAAAGACGGAAATACCCCTAACCCTAGATATAAAGAGCAACGGAACAAATAACAAGGTAAGAAATTTTTTCTGAGTGAATTCCTGCCCCATTAGATTATCTCCCACTCTACTAACTTGACCGTCGGAGGAACCACCGGAGATCCCAACTCCGCCCATTGTGTCCCTCTTCCTCATGAGGGCTTAATCCCTTGATCGAGTCGTCACTGGCTTTAGGAGAGAAGGCGGACTCCGCTCTCTTAAAAGCTAAACTCACCCGAGGTTAGTGACTGTGATTATATACATCAACAGGGTGCATTTCCTGACTTTCCACCCTTTATTCAAACATTCAATGAAAGTGATTTAACATTGAACTAAATACCAAGTAGTCATCAAATAAATAGGAAAAAAGCTTTGAGTGTATACTAGTTCCCATGAGATATGCCTAAGGGTTTACTACCCGTATGGTGTAGCATCTTTCTTTATCTCTATTGAGTGTGTTTCGTTCCCTCGCTTTCTACATATGCATTAAAAGAAAATTTTAATCAATCAGTCTATTTACAATAAAAATAATAAACAATAATAGGAGATTATTACCTGAAATTTAGAACTAAAATAGTGTTCCTTAACTAGCAAATCACAATCCTCCTTCTATACTCCGTGAGGTCGATTTCGTAGAGCATCTTGTAGTGATTTTCCTTTCACATGAAACTTGTGCATGTGACCATGCCACTTGTTCCACAAATCACGCATGCAACTCATTATCGAATCTCTTCTTTGCTCCATATCTGTGGTATCAAACTTACCCTACATTAAATTTGAGTTAAAATTTTATTTATAAGAGCTAAACACCAAAATTAAAGAAATAATTTTGAACATACCGTGATGGATGCCCACATGTGGTCTTTTTTCTGTTGTGATATTTTTGTCCAATTTTCCATGTCTATTGGGCACATATTTCTATCATGAATTATGATACCTAGATATCGCGAAAAATCGGGTTCAAAAGCTCTGTTTTGATAAAAAAAAAAAGTAACTATTTTTGTTCCCTTTAGCAAGTTATTCAATCTTGCACGTTGATTTGCACCACGTGGTGGATTTTTCTTCTTTGGAGGACTATCACCTGTATACACTATATGTTGAATCATAGCAAAATAAAGCTAAAGCTAAGGAAAAATAAAGCTAATTTATGTTTAAAAACTATTTCTAACTTGAGAAGACAGTCAAAGGCCAATCATGAAACAATAAATTTGTAACACATTTAACAACAACCCAAAATAACTGAGAACAATTTGCACATAAAAGGTATATCAGTGACATATGTGGACGCTCAAGAAGGTTCAAACCATAGTAAACTGTTGATCAACTTTTTATGTGAGAAGGTAGAAGGTTATCGTCACAAAATCATTCGCTTGAAAACAAATGTCAAAATCTCAGCAACTAAAGCAACATAAGCTTCTATTACCTAGAGCAACATTGTGACAGGTTGAAGAGCTAAAGGAAAGACATTCTCTTCACAATATACCCGATGAATCTCCTTACAGACAAAACAAAGGTAATATAAAGACTGTAAATTGTGTTTTCAAATCAAAGTTGCAATGTGTACATGTTCATCACAATTTCGGAATTTGACACTACAAATCAAATTCAAGCCTACGCAAATGATCAAGCAATTAAAATCTAAAAATAAACCTCCATCACTCCCAAAGCTACTACTGCTAATAGCTGCTATTTCTCACATTGCCTTGCAGAAATAGAATAAATTACTATTTTCTGACTGGGCTTTCTTTATCTGACAATGACTAATAAGTACTAACGCTTACAACTTCTTTAATTTGAATTTCTTCTTGTTTCGTAGTAGTAGGAACAAAATAGTAGCATCAGCTATAGAAATAGCAGATTTTGATTTGTTTAAAAAGCTCATATCAGAGGTATACCTTCTTGTGGAGAGTTATCTTGCATTTCATCATTAGCTTGCACTCCATCAGTATTTGATCCTATGAAAAAAGGACAATTTATTAATCGAATCATAGATAATATTAAACTAAAGATGAGAAAATCATATTAATGAATTTTATTTCTTATAAACCTGCTGAATCATTACTCTCTTCAACGCTAGTATTTCTACTGCTCCAGCGATTTTGCACAAAAGTCTCATGTGCAAAGTTTCGTGAATCATCGCCAAAACCCACATTCTTATGTTGATCTTGTATCGGACTTTGATTATTCAAAGTCTTACCGAGAGAAGTAAGAAGTTTCCCCTTACTTAATGAATTTCCTCTAAGGGCTTCAATGTGCTTTTTTTGTAATGCACCGAGTGCTAGAAGTCGTGCCTTGTTTCCTTTGGAAGTTACTTCTTGGGTTTTCATTTGCCTAAAAATAAAAGCAATTTAAGTTTGATTTTATAAGTTAGATATAAAATAAATATAAAAGAGGAATGAATAATAGTAAAAAATATGAATCACAAACATTGTGCTCTAATGAAGAACGAATGCAAACATGAAAGCTACATAAGAAATAGGAATAAAAGAAACATGTCCTAGAAAAGAAATTAATATTTCAAGATACAACTCCAAACTTATCCCAATAATACAATACTAATCAAGTCTTATTCTTCAATGAAAGCATCCTAATCCTCTAGCTTTGTCTTTTTCCTTTTTCTTGAAATTGAAGCCGAATTCACAATAATTGGATCAACATCACTCCTCCTCAAATTGATACTATCATCGACCAATGAAGTGGATGCGGTAGCCTGAACATTAAATGATTCTTCTTTCAAATAAGCTTCTACTCCATCAAATGTGTTTTCACAATCATCTTTATCTGGTGGCATGTCATAGGAATCACGAGGTTGTGCTTTAAGAACTACATGCCAACCTTTGTTGGAAATATCCTGAACATAAAAAACTTGTGATGCTTGCTAGCAAGTATAAATTGCTCAATTGTCTTAAGCAAGTGTCGGCAGTTAACGCTGACAAACCCATATTTATCTACTTTTAAAGCAGCCTCTTTTCCTTTGCGATACACATCCCACCGCTTATAACGAAATAGAACAATAGATCTTCCACCAAGGTAATCCAATTCAACAACTTCAACTAAGACTCCATAATAATCTATATCTCCACCATCACCAGTATCACCAACAATAGCAACCCCGCTATTTTGAGTCAACAAACAATTATCTCGACTTTCTGTATGAAATCGAAGTCCATTTATGACAAACCCAGGAAAATTTTGACAATTTTACTTGGACCACGAGATAATAAAAGTAAATCATCATTTCCTTGATAACGATCATAAACCTACACAAAACCAGGGAATGTTCAAGACATAGACAAATGTAACAAAATGACCTAAAAAGAACAAATAAATTGTAAAAAGATATTTGCTAGAGTCTGAAACCACTCGGTAAAGTTTTTATTCCATATTTTATCATCAATACTGAATAGTGAGATTTGCCCCAAATTTAGTGTAGTCCCTACATTAAAATAACATAAATTGGTTAATTTTAACTAAGTATAGTAAATGTGTTAATAGAATCATAAAGTTTAATAACTTACTCAATGTGCGGTTGCACTTCATCACAATTCTTAAGAACATAAATATGAGCTTGTAACCACTCATGTTCATCAAGATGGAGGGTGCTCGCGGCACCCAATGCCCGCCCACTTGGTCTAAAAATAGAGAATCCTTCATGACATTATCTACCGCCATCTTCATGATTTCTTTCAGGGCGATTAAACTTTGTCTCGAAGACTTTTAGATATCTTGAGCAAAGAGTCATGCATTCATGTGCTATATATCCTTCGGCGATTGAGCCTTCTAGATGTGCAATGTTTCAAATGTATGACTTATAAGTATAAAGCTGATGCTCCATAGGGTACATCTATCAAAATCGAATGGGCCCACCAAGTATGACTTCTGATGCTAAATGAACTGCTAAATGTAACATAACAACAAAAATTAGAGGTGGAAAAATCTTCTCAAGCTTATATAACGTAAGTGGAATTTGTTCATCAAATCAACTTGCTTCAATTCATCCACCCTTAATATCTTGGCACATAGCATGGTGAAGAAGATAGAAAGTTCAATAATTGGTTCACAAACTTTTGCTGAAAGAAGGCCACGAATTGATATAGGAATTAACCGCTACAAAAGAATGTGACAATCATGACTCTTTAGCCCAAAAATCTTACGCTCTTAAAATAAAAGAAAACATGACTCTTTAACCCCAAAATCTTACGCTCTTTAAGGTTAACACATTGAGAAATATTGGACGAAAATCCATCTGGAACTTTTAACTCCTTTAGAAATCTACAAAATGTAATTTGCTCTTCCTGGGAAAAAGTATAACAAGTTGCTGGCATTACAAGTTTGTCTTCATTCGGATCGGATGTAATTCTGGTTTTAAACCCATTGCTTTTAAATCAAGACGTGCTTTGATATTATCCTTTGTCTTGCCTTTGATGTTCATCATTGTTCCCAACAAATTATCAAAAATATTCTTCTCGATGTGCATGACATCTATATTATGTTGCAATAAGAGGGTTCTCCAATATGGTAAGTCAAAGAAAATGCTTTTCTTATTCCAATTATCCCCTCGTCTTTCATGTGATATCTTGAGTTTCTTCTCAGGATGATTAGTCAACATAATCCCTACAAGATCTTGCACCTGAGCAAGGATATCATTCCCAGATAGCTTCGGCGGAGATGGCATTCGCTCCCTAGTACCAACAAATGATTTCTTATCCTTTCTCCATAAGTGAGATTCATCTAGATAGTGATGATGACCCATGTAGCTCTGCTTGCCTCCATTAGATAATCGGATAGAGTATGCATGCTTATTACAACAAGGACATCCTAGTTTTCCCTTAGTGCTCCGTCTAGATAAATTAGCATATGTAGAAAAATTTTTAATAGTCCATATGAGTGCTGCACGTAAAATAAAATTCTATCTCAGAGATGCATCATATGTTCAAACGCCTGATGCCCACAACTCATTTAGTTCTTCAATCAGCAGTTGTAAATAGGTGTCAATCGCATCTCCTAGACCATTTGGACCAGGAATGAGTATAGATAAAATAAAATTAGATTGCTTCATGCACATCCATGGTGGAACATTTTATGGAACAAGTAAAACCGGCCATATGCTATATAAATCTTTTGAATTTGTGAAAGGCTGGAAACCATCATTTGCAAGCCCAACCTTAACATTCCGGGGCTCTAAGGCAAAGCTTTCATGTAGCTTGTTAAAATTTTTCCAAGCCTCGAAGTCAGCTGGATGTCTCATCACTCTATTATCAACTTGTCTTTCATGGTGCCATCTCTTATCAGAAGCTATATTGGAACACATAAAAAGCCTTTGCAATCGCGGCTTAAGAGGAAAGTATCGCTGAGTCTTTGACAGTATTTTTTTTACCATTTGCTTTGCGCTTGATCTCTTTACCATGCTTATCAAGCTTCCACCTAGAAGTACCACATTTTTGACATGTATCGAGACACTCGTCACTCTACCACAATAACATGCAAGCGAACGGACATGCATCAATTTTTTCATACGAGAAGCCAAGGTCTCGAATCAACTTTTGGCCTCATCATAGGAATTAGGAAGAGTTGATTCCCTAGGTAATAGCTCTTCATTTAGAAACTAGAGCAACATTGTAAATGATTTATTACTCCATCTATTTATACTCTTTATGTGAAGCAATTTCACTAAGGCAGTCAACTTCGAACATTTGGAGCCTTCATACAAAAGTTTCTCAGAGTCACTTAATAGATTGTAGAATTGGTTTGCATGTCCATCTAACTTCTGCTCAAAAATATCTTGACTTGACGACCTGTCATTAACATTGGTTGCAATAACATTTGGCAAATTATGAAATAGATCTTCATTCATTTCTCACATTTCATCATCACTCTCACTTTCTTCTATCATTTCTTCTGGTTCTTCATCTGACTCCGATATAAACTCTCCCTGTATTTTCCCATGATGACACCAAAATGTATAGTTTTTAATAATTTCATGAACAATTAGGTGAGTCTTTACCAAATTACGGTCACCAGATTTCACATTTATTGCATTTAACACATGGGCATCGAATTTGAAAGTCGCCATTCTTCCGTTTAGGATTGAAATTTTCCCCTAACTTCTCGTACGCATAGTCTAGAAACCTATCAACCCCTTCTTAATATTCTAGATTAAGCCTATCATCATCTATTAGGTTCATCCAGTCTTTAGCATGATATACTAAAACCTCTTGAAAATAACTCAAATATTCCAATAATGACATTAAAAACTAAATGCATGTGATATCTAACGACAAAGAAATATTTAAATTGTTTAAGCTACAAGTATCCCTTCTATCACACCACTGTAAATGCATATGATATCTAACACGAACACAATGGACTAGATGATGATCTCTACATACAAGAAATAAGGAGAGGGGGAGAGGGAGAGAGAGGGGAGAGAGAGAGAGAGAGAGAGAGAGAGAGAGAGAGAGAGAGAGAGATAATATCTAAACAGGGGTTATTGCTTATGCATGATTTACAGAATCAAATCAGCAACCCTATAGCATTCCAAATCTATGACCTTCGAGTGATTATCATGACTATGCTAATTCATGTTTTGATTGATCTAATTTCAGCGGTTAGTTTGCAGTGTTATTTCACTAATAATTATTGACAGAAGCAATTTTTATATGTTCATTGCATTTAATTAAACTAGATATCTCTGCGGCATTCAAGTAATTACCTATAATCAGCTGATGAAGATTGCTAATAATCTTTAGTATGTGAAATAGCTAACTGGATAGTCTGAAATAAGGAAGATTCAAACTGCAGAATCACAAGCAACAATTAAAGTTGAAAAATGTGAATATTTGCATGTTCTTATAACTTTACATTTGTTGGCAAGCAGCAAGAAAATATATTGTTCAAAGGTTATGCTTGTTTAAATTAGACCTAGTGACAAATGCCCACAAGAATGTGTGATACTTGAGACAACGTGGCAACATGAATGGGCGGAATCAAGAATCATATTCTAAGAACAGCCAAAACTTTCAGAATTTTTATATTACCACCAACATTCATCAAATGTTTACAAAAGCAAACATATATAAAATCTATAAGATGAAGAATACATAAACAAAGAACCTTTGTATATAGGAGCTTAGATCGAAAACCAAAGAGCACTCCATGATCATAAGACAATTTCACAAAAGATAACAAACAAACAATAATCAAAAGAAAAGATATATGAACAAATTGCATCTTCTATTGACACTAACAAAACTAAATTTGTAATGATACAAGGAAATGTAGTAACACTATTAAAAATAGGTGGTAATGCGAACATACATACCTGTACCCACTTTTAAGCCAAAGCAAGTTGATGGAATACAACACGACAGGAACTATAAACTAGGATTACAACACGACAGGAACTATAAACTATCTGGTTGATGGCTTTTGAGCTCGTATAAAGGTTCAAATGATCGAACAAGCTCAGTCTCCATCTCCAATTCATCTTTTAAGCATATTGTCAAATGTTCCCTTATTTGATTGATATAGGACAAAAAGTTATGTAGGATGGAGAAGTCAAAATGTCAGAATGGACCGAAATTTGCACAGCTCAAGCGAAACGGGCCAACGAGTAAGACTCATCGCTTTGCCATGAGATCTGCTATTTTTTGGGCATCTGAGGTTGTTTAGGGCCTCAAATTTATAGTTTATTATTTTATGATTCTCAGTTGGACAATTTATTATTTTTGTTTTTAACTTTTTTTAGGGTTTTCCTTTAAATACTTTGTAATTTGGTAGTCTCCGTCATCTTTGAAGCTATTTGGATAATCATCCTCTTCATCTTGTGAAAGAAATTGATTTACATATGCTTTCATTAACTAATGGTTCATTGTGATATTTAATAGAAGTTCAAATTTTAAAAATTTAATTAAATATTTCTAATCTAATGTGAAGAATTCAAAATTGCGGCACTAATGATTTTGAAGTTTAAAATCATCAAAATTATGAAAAGATATATAATTACAGAGATTCAAATATTCAAGCCCTAGGTATTCACATATGATACTGTCAAAAAATCAAATCATCAATAAACAGATATATAATTAGGGTATAGAGACACAATTCGACATAATTAGGGTAGATCAGATCATCAAGAAACAATTTGGTGTGTAAGCAATTAAAATCACTCAAAGAGGTTACTTGATTTTGGTTGACGACAAGCGTGAAGATAGAGGAAATTGAGTTCGAGTGTTGATTTGGAGGACGGCTAAGTTTGAGTGAAAATAGAGGATAAGCTAGACCGTTGGGCCGAGGACTTATTGGTGAGGAAGGTCTTGGACTTATTTGGGTGAGGAGAAGAGGGCGAACTGGGTGAGGGCAGCACTGGAGGCCAGTGGGGCGTATGAACTAGGGCAACAGCTGACACTAGATTGAGGACAACGAAGATCATGAGATGAAGAACAGGAGTCGACAAACATGAGATGATGAACAGTAGAAGATGAACAATAGAAATGCGATTTTTAACTAGAGTTTATTCGCTACTGTTAGAGGGACGAAGAGATATCATATCGGGATTTTGGGTTTTGGATTCTCTTTTATATTATTTTGATTAACTTTTTAGTCCTGTTATGATTAGGAGTTATCATCAATAAAAGTAGTGGACTCCTTCGTCTTTCAGGAGGCCCAATAACAACGGTATTGGGACTAAATCAATGAAGGGACTAGAAAACCGTTATCCCATCTCACATCATTCCTCTAATATTTGTGATCACTCGATGAAGGTTTTTAAAACCGTCATTATTTTATACACATTAATGACGGTCAAATGGTCCCTTCACTAATTTAGGTAGTTAAAGACCTGATTTCTTGTAGTTATAAAGGAGTCAAGGGAACAAGATAGTAAGTTGGTACTATCCTGAAAGTGTTTCTATAGGAAAAGGCGATCTCAAAGTCGATGAATGGTATGCAAAAAGCTCCCCTCTTCCTTCTCCTTTCTTGGTCATTCCCAAAGATGTCAAAGATCTAAAAATTCTGATCTCAAGGATTTTCTAGGTCTTTTATAGAGATTCTTCGCTTAACGGGTTGACTAGCAAATGACTGCTTTTGACTTAAACCCGTTTAGTATTTTAAACATATAAAACCTTGTAAAACTCTTATTTGGATAACTAAAGCTCAGAGATGCTTTAAACTAATAGATAAAAATTTATCTAATCTCTCATCATTGTAAAATCAATGACGGAAACCACTTTCCACCTCGACGATGTTACACTGTGAGCCAAACCGATACATCCATGTTCAAATTATGAAATAGATCTTCATTCATTTCTCACATTTCATCATCACTCTCACTTTCTTCTATCATTTCTTACGGTTCTTCATCGACTCGATATAAACTCTCCTGTATTTCCCATGATGACACCAAAATGTATAGTTTTAATAATTTCATGAACAATTAGGTGAGTCTTTACCAAATTACGGTCACCAGATTTCACATTTATTGCATTTAACACATGGGCAATTTGAAAGTAGCCATTCTTAGTTTAGGATTGAAATTTTCCCTAACTTCCGTGCATAGTCTAGAAACCTATCAACCCTTCTTAATATTCTAGATTAAGCCTATCATCATCTATTAGGTTCATCCAGTCTTTAGCATGATATACTAAAACCTCTTGAAAATAACTCAAATATTCCAATAATGACATTAAAAACTAAATGCATGTGATATCTAACGACAAAGAAATATTTAAATTGTTTAAGCTACAAGTATCCCTTCTATCACATGTAAATGCATATGATATCTAACACGAACACAATGGACTAGATGATGATCTCTACATACAAGAAATAAGGAGAGAGGGAGAGAGAGGAGAGAGAGAGAGAGAGAGAGAGAGAGAGAGAGAGAGAGAGATAATATCTAAGCAGGGTTATTGCTTATGCATGATTCTGAGAATCAAAGGCAACCCTATAGCATTCAAATCTATGACCTTCGAGTGATTATCATGACTATGCTAATTCATGTTTTGATTGATCTAATTTCGGTTTAGTTTGCGGTGTTATTTCACTGAATAATTATTGTGAAGCAATTTTATATGTTCATTGCATTTAATTAAACTAGATATCTCTGGCATTCAAGTAATTACCTATAATCAGGTGATGAAGATTGCTAATAATCTTTAGTATGTGAAATAGCTGCTGGATAGTCTGAAATAAGGAAGATTCAAAGCTACGAGAATCACAAGCAACAATTAAAGTTGAAAAATGTGAATATTTGCATGTTCTTATAACTTTACATTTGTTGGCAAGCAGCAAGAAAATATATTGTTCAAAGGTTATGCTTGTTTAAATTAGACCTAGTGACAAATGCCCACAAGAATGTGTGATACTTGAGACAACGTGGCAACATGAATGGTAGAATCAAGAATCATATTCTAAAACGGCCAAACTTTGAATTTTTATATTACCACCAACATTCATCAAATGTTTACAAAAGCAAACATATATAAAATCTATAAGATGAAGAATACATAAACAAAGAACCTTTGTATATAGGAGCTTAGATCGAAAACCAAAGAGCACTCCATGATCATAAGACAATTTCACAAAAGATAACAAACAAACAATAATCAAAAGAAAAGATATATGAACAAATTGCATCTTCTATTGACACTAACAAAACTAAATTTGTAATGATACAAAGTAGTAACACTATTAAAAATAGGTGGTAATGCGAACATACATACCTGTACCCACTTTTAAGCCAAAGCAAGTTGATGGAATACAACACGCCAGGAACTATAAACTAGGATTACAACACGACAGGAACTATAAACTATCTGGTTGATGGCTTTTGAGCTCGTATAAAGGTTCAAATGATCGAACAAGCTCAGTCTCCATCTCCAATTCATCTTTTAAGCATATTGTCAAATGTTCCCTTATTTGATTGATATAGGACAAAAGTTATGTAGGATGGAGAAGTCAAAATGTCGAGAATGGACGAAATACCTGACTCAAGACGGGCCTTGAGTAAGACTCATCGCTTTGCCATGAGATGCTATTTTTGGGCATCTGAGGTTGTTTAGGGCCTCAAATTTATAGTTTATTATTTTATGATTCTCAGTTGGACAATTTATTATTTTTGTTTTTAACTTTTTAGGGTTTTCCTTTAAATACTTTGTAATTTGGTAGTCTCGTCATCTTTGAAGCTATTTGGATAATCATCCTCTTCATCTTGTGAAAGAAATTGATTTACATATGCTTTCATTAACTAATGGTTCATTGTGATATTTAATAGAAGTTCAAATTTTAAAAATTTAATTAAATATTTCTAATCTAATGTGAAGAATTCAAAATTGGCACTAATGATTTTGAAGTTTAAAATCATCAAAATTATGAAAAGATATATAATTCTGAGATTCAAATATTCAAGCCCTAGGTATTCACATATGATCTTGTCAAAAATCAAATCATCAATAAAGATATATAATTAGGGTATAGAGACACAATTCGACATAATTAGGGTAGATCGGATCATCAAGAAACAATTTGGTGTGTAAGCAATTAAAATCACTCAAAGAGGTTACTTGATTTTGGTTGACGACAAGCGTGAAGATAGAGGAAATTGAGTTCGAGTGTTGATTGGAGGACGGCTAAGTTTGAGTGAAAATAGAGGATAGCGCTAGACTTCGTTGGGCGAGGACTTACTGGGGCCGAGGAAGGTCTGGACTTATTTGGGTGAGGCAGAGGCCCTGGGCTGAGGCAATGGCCCCAGGAAGGCTGGCCCGTAGCGAACTAAGGGCAATATTTGGTAGCACTAGATTGAGACAAAGATCATGAGATGAAGAACAGAGTCGACAAACATGAGATGATGAACGATAGAAGATGAACAATAGAAATGCGATTTTTAACTAGAGTTTATTCGTTCGCGGTTAGAGGGCGAAGAGATATCATATCGGGATTTTGGGTTTGATTCTCTTTTATATTATTTTGATTAACTTTTAGTCTGTTATGATTAGGAGTTATCATCAATAAAAGTAGTGGACTCCTTCGTCTTTCAGAGGCCCAATAACAACAGTATTGGGACTAAATCAATGAAGGACTAGAAAACCGTTATCCCATCTCACATCATTCCTCTAATATTTGTGATCACTTTCGATGAAGGTTTTAAAACCGTCATTATTTTATACACATTAATGACGGTCAAATGGTCCCTTCACTAATTTAGGTAGTTAAAGACACGATTTCTTGTAGTTATAAAGGAGTCAAGGGAACAAGATAGTAAGTTGGTACTATCACGAAAGTGTTTCTATAGGAAAAGGCGATCTCAAAGTCGATGAATGGTATGCAAAAAGCTCCCCTCTTCCTTCTCCTTTCTTGGTCATTCCCAAAGATGTCAAAGATCTAAAAATTCTGATCTCAAGGATTTTCTAGGTCTTTTATAGAGATTCTTTGCTTAACGGGTTGACTAGCAAATGACTGCTTTTGACTTAAACCCGTTTAGTATTTTAAACATATAAAACCTTGTAAAAACTCTTATTTGGATAACTAAAGCTCAGAGATGCTTTAAACTAATAGATAAAAAATTTATCTAATCTCTCATCATTGTAAAATCAATGACGGAAACCACTTTCCAGCCTCGACGATGTTACACGCTGTAGCCAAACTGATACATCCATGTTCATATTTTGATGGGGGTCAGATATTATTATTCTTCTTTTATATGTTGATGATATTGTTCTTATATGAAATTCACTTCCTCTTCTTTATCGCTTCATTTGTTTATTGTCTGCTCAATTTACAATGAAAGATCTTGGTGATATTCACTATTTCTTGGGTGTTAAAGTTGTTCGTACTCCTGCTAATATTTTCTTATCTCAATATAAATATGTTCAAGATCATCTCCTCTAAAAATTCCATCTTCATATCACGAAACACATTTAGCACTCCATTAACAGCTAAGACCATATTATTTCTTCCTGATGGTGAATTGTTGATAGACTCATCTGAATATAGAGGTATGGTAGGTGCTTTACAATATCTTACAATGACAATGCAATATATTACTTTTGCTATTTATATTGAGTCTCAATTTATGCATGCTCCTCGGACTACTTTCGATTCACGTGCTATCAAACACATACTTGCGGGGCACAGGATCATGATTTATGTCTTCGCAAGGCCACATGCCCATCTTTTATTATTGCATACTCTAATGCAAACTAGGTGATTGTCCTAATAACTTCAGATCTCGTCTAGCTATGCAATACTTTTTAGTCCCAATCTTCTTTCTTGGCTCCAAGAAACAACCTGATTTTCAAATCATCTCAGAGGCAAAATATTGAGGACTAGCGATCACGATTCTTTGAAACTATGTGGATTTGGTATATTTTGGCTAAGCATGGCCACTTATATCACCACCAATCTGTCCTACATGACCCTGACAAACACATAAGGTTGACTATCACCCGCTCATGCTTATTTAGTTGTTTGCTACATTTCTAGATAGCATCAATTGGCGGATATTTTACAAAAGGGTTGTCGACTTAGGGGTTTCTATTTTTAGCTCGAATCTATTCATTCATGCTTCCGTATAGATTTTTTTTTTGGTGGGTGGGGGTGGGGGTGGTTGTTAATAGTTTATATGAGAATGAGAGATTTGAGAGATTGTATTGTATACAAGAGCATATTTGTAAGTATGTAAAAATTGTGATATAAATATCTATGACGGCACCGACCTAGCCGATCAATATTGCCGAAACCCTTTCTCTCTTCCTCAAATAATTTTCAACAATGTTAATGCCTATTTTTAAGGGGTGTTTTTATCTTCTTACAATATCCATTAAAACCATCGAAGATTCCATTAAGAAAAACTTAGAGAGTTTTGGGAGCAAGTTTGTGGTTGTTTATTAGAATAAAATTAGTTCATGAGGATTATGTGCGAAACCCCCTAAAATTTAGACGGTTTTGAAATTAAACCCAGAAATAATCTTAGTTTGTATCGTATGAGTTACTTTATCACTATTAGCATTATATCATGGCTAATTATGCCACATGTAGCGATAATCAAGCCTAGATTATTTGTATTATTCCTTGATTGTAGCACACGTCTCAATCCTTAACTATAGGTATATATCAGTAATTGGTTTAGAAATATTCATTTGCAATCATCTCAATTTGAATTTTCTATCACAACTCAAAAGTTACATTAGCAAAATGGATTGAATGAGTCTGAATCCTTTAGATATGTGCATGTACGTATACAAACGTTGAGAGTTTTCTAGGTAAAGGTAGTTGAACCTATTTATTGCTCATGATAAATTACAGAAAATCATAACAGCATTTCACGATTCACACAAAAGAAAAGATATATGAACAAATTGCATCTTCTATTGACACTAACAAAACTAAATTTGTAATGATACAAGGAAATGTAGTAACACTATTAAAATAGGTGGTAATGCGAACATACATACCTGTACCCACTTTTAAGCCAAAGCAAGTTGATGGAATACAACACACGAGGAACTATAAACTAGGATTACAACCGGAGGGAACTATAAACTATCGGTTGATGGCTTTTGAGCTCGTATAAAGGTTCAAATGATCGAACAAGCTCAGTCTCCATCTCAATTCATCTTTTAAGCATATTGTCAAATGTTCCCTTATTTGATTGATATAGGACAAAAGTTATGTAGGATGGAGAAGTCAAAATGTCGAGAATGGACCGAAATTTGCACTCAGCGAAGCAGAACCCAGCAGTAAGACTCATCGCTTTGCCATGAGATCTGCTATTTTTGGGCATCATCGAGGTTGTTTAGGGCCTCAAATTTATAGTTTATTATTTTATGATTCTCAGTTGGACAATTTATTATTTTTGTTTTTAACTTTTTAGGGTTTTCCTTTAAATACTTTGTAATTTGGTAGTCTCCGTCATCTTTGAAGCTATTTGGATAATCATCCTCTTCATCTTGTGAAAGAAATTGATTTACATATGCTTTCATTAACTAATGGTTCATTGTGATATTTAATAGAAGTTCAAATTTTAAAAATTTAATTAAATATTTCTAATCTAATGTGAAGAATTCAAAATTGCGGCACTAATGATTTTGAAGTTTAAAATCATCAAAATTATGAAAAGATATATAATTACAGAGATTCAAATATTCAAGCCCTAGGTATTCACATATGATCTTGTCAAAAATCAAATCATCAATAAAGGATATATAATTAGGGTATAGAGACACATTATTCGACATAATTAGGGTAGATCAGATCATCAAGAAACAATTTGGTGTGTAAGCAATTAAAATCACTCAAAGAGGTTACTTGATTTTGGTTGGCGACAAGCGTGAAGATAGAAATTGAGTTCGAGTGTTGATTTGGACGGCTAAGTTTGAGTGAAAATAGAGGATAAGCTAGACCGTTGGGTGAGGACTTATTGGTGAGGAAGGTCTTGGACTTATTTGGGTGAGGAGAAGAGGGCGAACTGGGTGAGGGCAGCACTGGAGGCCAGTGGGGCGTATGAACTAGGGCAACAGCTGACACTAGATTGAGGACAACGAAGATCATGAGATGAAGAACAGGAGTCGACAAACATGAGATGATGAACAGTAGAAGATGAACAATAGAAATGCGATTTTTTTAACTAGAGTTTATTCGTTACGGTTAGAGGGACGAAGAGATATCATATCGGGGATTTTGGGTTTCGGATTCTCTTTTTATATTATTTTGATTAACTTTTTAGTCCTGTTATGATTAGGAGTTATCATCAATAAAAGTAGTGGACTCCTTCGTCTTTCAGGAGGCCCAATAACAACGGTATTGGGACTAAATCAATGAAGGGACTAGAAAACCGTTATCCCATCTCACATCATTCCTCTAATATTTGTGATCACTCGATGAAGGTTTTTAAAACCGTCATTATTTTATACACATTAATGACGGTCAAATGGTCCCTTCACTAATTTAGGTAGTTAAAGACCTGATTTCTTGTAGTTATAAAGGAGTCAAGGGAACAAGATAGTAAGTTGGTACTATCACGAAGTGTTTCTATAGGAAAAGCGATCTCAAAGTCGATGAATGGTATGCAAAAGCTCCCTCTTCCTTCTCCTTTCTTGGTCATTCCCAAAGATGTCAAAGATCTAAAATTCGATCTCAAGGATTTTCTAGGTCTTTTATAGAGATTCTTAGGGTTGACTAGCAAATGGCCTTTTGACTTAAACCCGTTTAGTATTTTAAACATATAAAACCTTGTAAAACTCTTATTTGGATAACTAAAGCTCAGAGATGCTTTAAACTAATAGATAAAAATTTATCTAATCTCTCATCATTGTAAAATCAATGGCCGAAACCACTTTCGGCCTCGGCGATGTTACATTGTATGGCCGATACATCCATGTTCATATTTTGATGGGGTCAGATATTATTATTCTTCTTTTATATGTTGATGATATTGTTCTTATATGAAATTCACTTCCTCTTCTTTATCGCTTCATTTGTTTATTGTGCGCTCAATTTACAATGAAAGATCTTGGTGATATTCACTATTTCTTGGGTGTTAAAGTTGTTCGTACTCCTGCTAATATTTTCTTATCTCAATATAAATATGTTCAAGATCATCTCCTCTAAAAATTCCATCTTCATATCCTGAAACCTGTTCGCACACCATTAACAGCTAAGACCATATTATTTCTTCCTGATGGTGAATTGTTGACAGACTCATCTGAATATAGAGGTATGGTAGGTGCTTTACAATATCTTACAATGACAATGCAATATATTACTTTTGCTATTTATATTGAGTCTCAATTTATGCATGCTCCTCGGACTACTCAGTTACGTGCTATCAAACACATACTTGCAGGGCACACCGGATCATGATTTATGTCTTCGCAAGGCCACATGCCCATCTTTTATTATTGCATACTCTAATGCAAACTAGGCTGATTGTCCTAATAACTTCAGATCTACGTCTAGCTATGCAATACTTTTTAGTCCCAATCTTCTTTCTTGGCGCTCCAAGAAACAACCTACAGTTTTCAAATCATCTACCGAGGCAAAATATTGAGGACTAACGTATACGATTGCTGAAACTATGTGGATTTGGTATATTTTGGCTAAGCATGGCCACTTATATCACCACCAATCCTGTCCTACATGACCGCAGCAAACACATAAAGGTTGACTATCACCCGCTCATGCTTATTTAGTTGTTTGCTACATTTCTAGATAGCATCAATTGGCAGATATTTTTACAAAAGGGTTGTCAGCTTAGGGGTTTCTATTTTTTAGCTCGAATCTATTCATTCATGCTTCCGTATAGATTTTTTTTTTTTGGGTGGGTGGGGGTGGTTGTTAATAGTTTATATGAGAATGAGAGATTTGAGAGATTGTATTGTATACAAGAGCATATTTGTAAGTATGTAAAAATTGTGATATAAATATCTATGACGGCACCGACCTAGCCGATCAATATTGCCGAAACCCTTTCTCTCTTCCTCAAATAATTTTCAACAATGTTAATGCCTATTTTTAAGGGGTGTTTTTATCTTCTTACAATATCCATTAAAACCATCGAAGATTCCATTAAGAAAAACTTAGAGAGTTTTGGGAGCAAGTTTGTGGTTGTTTATTAGAATAAAATTAGTTCATGAGGATTATGCGAAACCCCTAAAATTTAGACGGTTTTGAAATTAAACCCGAAATAATCTTAGTTTGTATCGTATGAGTTACTTTATCACTATTAGCATTATATCATGGCTAATTATGCCACATGTAGCGATAATCAAGCCTAGATTATTTGTATTATTCCTTGATTGTAGCACCGTCTCAATCCTTAACTATAGGGTATATATCAGTAATTGGTTTAGAAATATTCATTTGCAATCATCTCAATTTGAATTTTCTATCACAACTCAAAAGTTACATTAGCAAAATGGATTGAATGAGTCTGAATCCTTTAGATATGTGCATGTACGTATACAAACGTTGAGAGTTTTCTAGGTAAAGGTAGTTGAACCTATTTATTGCTCATGATAAATTACAGAAAATCATAACAGCATTTCACGATTCACACAAAATACACACCCCGTAAATTTTAAAAATGTCACTTCTGTATCTCTGTTTCTATTTTGGTGAAGTTACTTGGATGTAAAAGTGTAGCAACAGAATATAAGAGTTATTTATACTTCATGTAACACAAATATTATTATCATATTACAAATTATCAATTACATCAAAGATAATAGTTCTATGACTACAAATTGTAAATGAGGGTAAATTGTCATCTTTAATCCTTAGATTTTTTTTTTTTTTGGGTCACATTCTTACGAACCATATGAAAGTTTTCTATAATATCTAAATTTTATGCATATATGAGATACATAGATATATAGTAAAGAAGAGTAAAATTACATATTTGAAACTATTGGTTATTGTTATGAGATAGAGACCCAAATAAGTCGGTGGATAATATCTTATCTTAGAGATAAGATATTCAAAATCCTAATTAGTATAGATATATGGTTTTTCATGTTAGGTGTGACAGAGAAAATATACAGATACATATAACAGCCGTCATCTCCTTCTCTAATCAAGTTCGTGTTTTATGCGGTAATTGCGGGGTGATATGCGGAGGCATCTCGCCGGTTGCACGGTGTGGTTGCCCTCCGGCCGTTGATCAAGAAAAGCATGACAATCCTACATTTAAATCGGTAAGTTTACGTTTCCTAGATTATGCGTGCTAGAGTTTATGTTATTTCCGCTATGCATTGTTTATGTAATAATTAATCCTATTACATGTGTGTAGTTATCCGGATCCAACAGATCACACTTACCCCGGAATTCTTCAGCGCATCTCCCATCTTTTTCTCCTTTAGGCTGACCGTCCTCCTTTACTTGCCTTGCTATTTTGATTGGAATGCTTGATTAATTGAAGTATTTATAGGGAGAAGATCAGACCTCATCCTTCAAAAGAAATATATTTATTGCAACTACTAGTTTACGTCATACGCTCAATTTCACATTCAAAAATAAAGAAGACTTCAAATATGTAAGTACAACTTGGTTACTATTATTGAGAAAGGAGACTTCAGTCGAGAAAGATTCAATCTCTTGCAGCCAACTTTGTCCAATATTGTATCGTTATCTTTGTGTATTTTTAACTCTTGATAGAAACAGTAAGTTTCAGTTTATAAATGTATTGTCACAGTCTTTAATACATTTTGATATAATAAAGGGCCTGACTTGATCAGAACGATTAAATGGTATTAAGTTGTGGCTGGATTTAAGAGTTCAAGACCAGCATGTAACGTAGACGGAGCTTCTAGACAACCTCAATCTTATTGGAGTCTAATCGGGCGCACAAAAGAAGGAAAGTTGCCTAATATTTCTTCTGGAAAAGTTGATTCATCATCCCCATTTCTCGTCGACGTCTACGACATCCTGGAGGCTCTCAAACTTGCTGCTACATTTTAGGACTTTAGTACGTGTGTCTTTAGCGATGCACAGGTTCTCATCAATTCATCCTCAATTCCACTACGTCTCCATCATGGCCAGTTCGCCACAGCTGTCGCATGCTTCAAGTTGTGTGGTTAATGTCTTCCTCATGAACTACCAAATGTATTATGTCTTGGCTATTTATGCCACAGCTTCGATTGCATGTTTGAACTCACTAATAGCAACTTTGGCTACAACCATTTCTCTTAAAAAATATTTTGGAAAAAAATGTTTCTAAGCCCCAAAAATAAAAAGCTCTGGTAACTAAGCCCTCCTTTTTTGGCCCATGTGGAAAAGCACCAAAATCAAAATTTTGATGTGCTAAAGCCGTATTTGTCGACGGTCAAAAATGACAGGCTATTGATCAGACAACTCAAACGATATGTGGGACCCATCGAGGACAAAATGGTCATTTGATATGATCATTGGACTCATCAAAGTCATATGAGTCCACAATTGACTAAGGATACAATCTACAAAATCCTAAGTAAAAGCGGCTTAAGAATCAATCTTAAAATCTGCTCAAAACAGCCAAGTCTAGCTAACCTCGCATTTTACTTGAGTCTACCTAAATGCTGCATAAACTACCCCAATATTGTGTAAACTAGCTAATGCCGTGTGTAAACTGCCTCAATGCTGTGTAAGCTAGTTATCATTGCGTGAACTGGCTCGACGCTATGGTAACTGGCTAACACTGTGTAAACTACCTCAACACAGCATAGAGTGGCTAATGCAGTATAAAGTGCCTCAATGTAACATACACTGGCTAACACTGCATAAACTGCTGAACACCATGCAAACAGGCTAACGGTGTGTAAATTGCCTAAACGCGGTGTGAACTACCTGAACGTTGCATAGACTGCCTAGCCCTGTGATGCTAGCTTTGCTTCATGCCAGAACTGCGTCATACTAGCTCCATGTATATCATAGCCTCATGTAAATTGTAGTTTCTATTAAAAAGTATTGTAGGTTCTAACAGTCAGAACGAAGTACACTGCATAAGTGTCAGAGTAAAGGTGTATAAGTTTCTATTAAAAAGTATTGTAGGTTCTAACAGTCATGTAAACCCCACCTCGCGTAAATTGAACTTCGTGTAAAGAAAGGCTCAGACTCTATAAATACAAACTCTTGAACCACATTTCTATTGGATATTTTGCATCAAAGCATTAAAAGTGTCAATAATCAAATATAAGAAAGTAAAATATAGAAAGGGATCACTGGCCTGTAAGGGGGTAGTCGTGATGTCACCGCCTGAACAAAGCTTGTCGCTTCCAGATCGACATGCAACTGAACTAGTGGTAAAGCCCGAGGTAGCAAAGAGTTGAAGTTATCGCAATCTCAAGCCTCTTTGCTCAATAGATGCCTTCCCAAAAATATAACAAATAAATATGAGAAAATCATACAAGAGGAGAAGTATAAAGCTTTTCTTTTGTTTTTAATTTTTTTTCATTCCTATTTTTTTTCTCCCTGCTTGAAGCTCTCCTCCGCTACTACCTTTATATAGGTAGAAACCAACGAATGTTTTTAATGACATACCAAATATTTTGATAATTAATAGGTTTAATAGGAAAATAATAATTAAAATAAGTAACCATAATAACCAATAATTATGACAAATTAATATGAACAATAAAGGTAATAAATTATGAGAAAACAATTATATTAAAAACTGCTAAGGAAATGATTTAAACACCGGGGCCAAAAATATATATGTACTAATGAATGAAAGACTATATTATAAAACTAATCATAAAAGCGTATGTATAGAGTTTGCACTAACTACAAAAAAAATCTCAATGAAAATATTAATCTTAAAATTGAGCACGGCGCACTTTAACAGAAACAAAGTCATCAAGGAGTGAATCTAAATCAAAGGTCTTCGTAATATCTCTCTCCATAAAAATAAGCAAACTGTCAGCAAGAAATTCATCCTCCATCCTGTTACACAATCTAGTCTTCACAAGCTTCATAGCCAAAAATGCTTGTTCGGTAGTTGCGATAGAAATCGGAAGAGTCAAAATCTAGCAAATTAATCTATCAACAAGAGGATAAGCCATAGATTTCTCCGTCTCTGCTAAATCCTGACATAGCTCCGCAATAGATGACAATCCCTCCAATTATGGATGTTTCGACACATCAATATAAAAGTGTTGCAACTAAAATCTCAAAGTAATCCTTTCTTGCTCTGTAAAATCACGAGGATAGTACTTGTCAGCAATAGTATAAATATCCTCAATATCAAAAGATTTGTACCCATCTTTCGGACTCAAAGCAGCACTAAGTTTCAAGAGCTCGATCACCCGCTCGTTGAACCTTGTATTTAGCTCTTGTAACTGAAAGTCAATAGTGGCGTTAAATATATCAAATTGGTAATGATGTTTAGCGGTGATATGATCTAGTCTGCAACAACTTCGACCTTCAAAATATGGACCTCCCAAATCTTGAACAACAATCTCATGATTTAAGCAAAAAGTCATCACATTCTCAAGAAAAGAATCCCACCCATTATCTCTCAAGGTTTGAATCAGTGACATTGTACTTGACACTAAACGCATTGCATTCACGATATCTTGATATTTTTGCTGTAAAGTTTGGCAAAGAACATCGGTAATGCCCATGATTTCTTTCATCAGATGAGCAATAAAAATAAATTCGAATGATCTAATCCTTTTCAAAGCTGCACTGGCATCTCCTTTTATTTTATAGTGAGCACCATCATTTTTGATATTTTCAAGAACAACACAAGTTGCAGTATACATCTTGAGAAGGCTACAAACTGAAGAAAAGTGAGAGCTCCAACGAGTATCACCAGCTCGTTTTAAAGTGTACATTTGATTAAGACCTCTTCCTATCTCAATTTCATCAATGGCTAGCATGCGTGAAATTTCATCTATTTGAGCAGCTTGCAACTCATCATGACGCTTAGAAGAGGCATCAACTACATTAATGATGAAAGTCAAATCTAGAAAAAACTCATGAACATCTTTTACCTCTCTAGTTGCTGTCATTAACGCCAATTGAAGTCGATGAACCATACAATGGACATAATATGCAAAAGGATACTCCCTAAGAAAAAGTGCACGCAATCATCTCAATTTGAATTTTCTATCACAACTCAAAAGTTACATTAGCAAAATGGATTGAATGAGTCTGAATCGTTTAGATATGTGCATGTACGTATACAAACGTTGAGAGTTTTCTAGGTAAAGGTAGTTGAACCTATTTATTGCTCATGATAAATTACAGAAAATCATAACAGCATTTCACGATTCACACAAAATACACACCCCGTAAATTTTAAAAATGTCACTTCTGTATCTCTGTTTCTATTTTGGTGAAGTTACTTGGATGTAAAAGTGTAGCAACAGAATATAAGAGTTATTTATACTTCATGTAACACAAATATTATTATCATATTACAAATTATCAATTACATCAAAGATAATAGTTCTATGACTACAAATTGTAAATGAGGGTAAATTGTCATCTTTAATCCTTAGATTTTTTTTTTTTTTTTTTTTGGGTCACATTCTTACGAACCATATGAAAGTTTTCTATAATATCTAAATTTTATGCATATATGAGATACATAGATATATAGTAAAGAAGAGTAAAATTACATATTTGAAACTATTGGTTATTGTTATGAGATAGAGACCCAAATAAATCGATGGATAATATCTTATCTTAGAGATAAGATATTCAAAATCTAATTAGTATAGGATTCTATCTCTAAGCCTTATATATAGATATAGGGTTTTCATATTAGGTGACATAGAAAATATCTGAGATACATATAGCAGCCGTCATCTCCTTCTCTAATCAGTTAAGTGTTTTATGCGGTAATTCGGGGTGATATCGCGGAGGCATCTCCCGGTTACCGGTGTGGTTGCCCTCGGCCGTTGATCAAGAAAAGCATGACAATCCTACATTTAAATCGGTAATCCTAAACTTGTTGTTTTACGTTTCCTAGATCGTGCTAGAGTTTATGTTATTTCGCTATGCATTGTTTATGTAATAATTAATCTATTACATGTGTGTAGTTATCCGGATCCAACGGATCATGGAATTCTTCAGCAGCATCTCCATCTTTTTTCTCCTTTAGGCTGACCGTCCTCCTTTACTTGCCTTGCTATTTTGATTGGAATGCTTGATTAATTGAAGTATTTATAGGGAGAAGATCAGACCTCATCCTTCAAAAGAAATATATTTATTGCAACTACTAGTTTACGTCATACGCTCAATTTCACATTCAAAATAAAGACTTCAAATATGTAAGTACAACTTGGTTACTATTATTGAGAAAGGAGACTTCAGTCGAGAAAGATTCAATCTCTTGCAGCCAACTTTGTCCAATATTGTATCGTTATCTTTGTGTATTTTTAACTCTTGATCGAGACAGTAAGTTTCAGTTTATAAATGTATTGTCACAGTCTTTAATACATTTTGATATAATAAAGGGCCTGACTTGATCAGAACGATTAAATGGTATTAAGTTGTGGCTGGATTTAAGAGTTCAAGACCAGCATGCAACGTAGACGGAGCTTCTAGACAACCTCAATCTTATTGGAGTCTAATCGGGCGCACAAAAGACGGAAAGTTGCCTAATATTTCTTCTGGAAAAGTTGATTCATCATCCCCATTTCTCGTCGACGTCTACGACATCCTGGAGGCTCTCAAACTTGCTGCTACATTTTAGGACTTCAGTACGTGTGTCTTTAGCGATGCACAGGTTCTCATCAATTCATCCTCAATTCCACTACGTCTCCATCATGGCCAGTTCGCCACAGTTGTAGCATGCTTCGAGTTGTGTGGTTAATGTCTTCCTCATGAACTACCAAATGTATTATGTCTTGCTATTTATGCCACAGCTTCGATTGCATGTTTGAACTCACTAATAGCAACTATGGCTACAACCATTTCCCTTAAAAAATATTTTGGAAAAAAATGTTTCTAAGCCCCAAAAATAAAAAGCTCTGGTAACTAAGCCCTCCTTTTTTGGCCCATGTGGAAAAGCACCAAAATCAAAATTTTGATGTGCGAAAGCCGTATTTGTCGACGGTCAAAATGACAGGCTATTGAGAACAACTCAAACGATATGTGGGACCCATCGAGGACAAAATGGTCATTTGATATGATCATTGGACTCATCAAAGTCATATGAGTCCACAATTGACTAAGGATACAATCTACAAAATCCTAAGTAAAAGCGGCTTGAGAATCAATCTTAAAATCTGCTCAAAACAGCCAAGTCTAGCTAACCTCTCATTTTACTTGAGTCTACCTAAATGCTGCATAAACTACCCCAATATTGTGTAAACTAGCTAATGCCGTGTAAACTGCCTCAATGCTGTGTAAGCTAGTTATCATTGCGTGAACTGGCTCGACGCTATGGTAACTGACTAACACTGCGTAAACTACCTAAACACAGCATAGAGGGGCTAATGCAGTATAAAGTGCCTCAATGTAACATACACTGGCTAACACTGCATAAACTGCTGAACACCATGTAAACAGGCTAACGGTGTGTAAATTGCCTAAACGCGGTGTGAACTACCTCAACGTTGCATAGACTGCCTAGCCCTGTGATGCTAGCTTTGCTTCATGCCAGAACTGCGTCATACTAGCTCCATGTATATCATAGCCTCATGTAAATTGTAGTTTCTATTAAAAAGTATTGTAGGTTCTAACAGTCAGAACGAAGTACACTGCATAAGTGTCAGAGTAAAGGTGTGTAAGTCCCCAACGCTGCGAAAACCCCTCCTACGCGTAAATTGAACTTCGTGTAAAGAAGGGCTCAGACTCTATAAATACAAACTCTTGAACCACATTTCTATTGGATATTTTGTATCAAAGCATTAAAAGTGTCAATAATCAAATATAAGAAAGTAAAATATAGAAAGGGATCACTGGCCTGTAAGGGTGTAGTCGTGATGTCACTGCCGTAGAACAGCAGTTGTCGCCTTCGCAGAGACGTATCAATGCAACTGTGAACTAGTGGTAAAAGCCCCCCCGAGGTAGCCAGCAGTTGAAGTTACTGCGGATCTCAAGCCTCTGTGCTCAATAGATGCTTTCCCATAAAATATAACAAATAAATATGAGAAAATCATATAAGAGCAGAAGTATAAAGCTTTTCTTTTGTTTTTAATTTTTTTTCATTCCTATTTTTTTCTCCTGCTTGAAGCTCTCCTCCCTACTACTACCTATATAGGTAGAAACCAGCGAATGTTTTTAATGACATACCAAATATTTTGATAATTAATAGGTTTAATAGGAAATTAATAATTAAAATAAGTAACCATAATAACCAATAATTATGACAAATTAATATGAACAATAAAGAAATAAATTAGGAGAAAAATCATATTAAAATTCACAAAAGAAACTCAATCTTTTATTTAGGAAATATATTTTCTAACAATCCCCACCCCACCCCAAAGGTTGGAGTTTGAGGAAAAAGAAATTCAAGTAGATAAAACAATAAAGAAAAATATTTGAGGCAATTTGATATTGTGAATTCAGTAAAGGTAGCCTTTGGCTTTGAACCTTTACTTAGTACTATTTGTCGCAACCTGAGGAACATAATGGATGAACCTTGAATTACGCCTCTTTATCTGATATTAACAAAAGCACACACCAATATGCATCCATTTAATGAGCGAGCAGGTTGGAGCGTTAATGGTCATGCTCACATAACCGTCTCATGAGAGTTACTAGGGATCAGCCCCATATCCCCTATGGCGACCTTCACGGTTCCTCTCATGGAAGTAAGTCTTTCATGGATACTGTGACTGGTATGTATCCCCCACATAGTTCAGACTTATTAAGAGTAATACTCATCCTACCCAGTCACATCAATAGAGCACTATCACTATAGGAATGAGGGAGTAGCTAATATGGTGCAAGTCATAGATGCATCCAATACTACAAAGGAGTAAATTCCAAAAGTTAGTGCTCCACATGAGAATCACTAGTCCAACTTATTTCTATCACATTGAACCTTTATTGTGAGAATAGAATGTCAATCAAAAGGTTGGGTTCCCGCTGTCAGTGACCTCTACTATGGGCTTAACCTCATGCCCCTCGATGATTCTAGGATTACATAATCCTAGATAGATCCATTATCAAATTAGATTTTTTGTTTTCAAATATTAAAAAACAGGGGGTCATATATGGTTTTTGCGACCATTTTTATATTCATATTTTTCTTTCAAAGATTTTATGATGCAAGTGTAAAAGCCCATCTAGGTAACACTCCACATGTGGGTGACATGAAATATATATGCAAGAGACACTTTCGATGATCCAATTAGTACTTCATCCTAAAAGATGCCAAAATTTTCAATTTATGCATGTCATTGAATAATAAATAAACTTTTCATATAAGAAAATATTGTCATATGCATGTGATAATATGTTGGTAGTAGTGAGATTTCTCAATTTTTTCTTGCAAAATTATCGATAATTTCAGAGTTCACTCTTATCAAAATTAATGATGATGCTAGAGGATTTATAAGTAATGTTTGGGACATTGGTGGTTACAAGTTGAGTTGCTGTGGGATGAGACCTTCAAAACTTGCCTGCAGCCATTTTTCCTAATATCATGCTCCACCTCTTAGGCAAGTCATCATTATTTTGATAATTTTGAATAACCAGTTTATAAACATACATGCCTTAATTTAATAGTGCTACAATACATGTAACTTGCTTGGATGTATAAATTCTTCACAATCACATAGGAACTTTCAAATGAACAAACATCATTTTCACGAGCATTAATGTTATGCCTTATAATTCACTAGAAGAGAGGCATATGTTCATATTTTGATACTCTTGAATATAATTACGATCCAGCGTATAAAGTCTCTATATAGGCATTATAAAAAACCACTTTGGCGAAAAACCATTTAGAATTACACCTCATCCATTCTATGCATGGCAGTATGTCTAAAGGAAATTTCCATAGAAGGAAACCTAGTGATTGCTAGTTGTGTATATGCACATGATAGTTGTCGCGTAGCTCATATGGAAGGCTTAAGATTAAGATGCATAGAAGGAATAAAGTTAAATAAATTAATGAGCATTTATATGTTGGTAACAACCAACTCATGTCAAGCACAAAGTTATAATTGAGGTTAATATAACATTTGGAAGGGAAAAAAAGTGTAATGATAATTTTAAGGGAAAAATGCTAATGCATGAATTCAAGCGACAAACATCTTTAGCAATGAATATGCACATTTAATAGAGGCATGTCGATAAATTTATCAGATTATATGATAAAGTTGAAACATATCTTGAATGTAACATATTCGATGACATATATATATTGCTTTGAAACATATGCAAAGGATTTCACCAATCCTAGTCGATCAAGATCAACTCTTGAACAAAATTTTAAGCAAAAGTTTAACTACACAAACTACCCAGCTATCGTTTGTGAATAATAGATTATAGTGTGAGTTGACGAAAACATATTATTCTCAAAGTAAGGAGCAAAATATAATTAAAAAGAATCTCTTAAAATCATAAGATTAGATAGGTAATTAGAACCTGTCTATATTCTTTAAAACATTGCTCTAGATTGTTGGATATTTTGTATCAAAGCATTAAAAGTGTAAATAATCAAATATAAGAAAGAGTAAAATAGAAAGAGATCAGCGGCTGTAAGGGGGCGTCGTGATATCCTTGCCAGAAACAACAGTTGCGCCAGCTGTATATCAATGCAGCTGTGAACTAGCGATAAAAGTCCCCACGAGGTGGCGACACTTGAGGGTCTGCGAATCTCAAGCCTCTTTGCTCAATAGATGCTTGCCGGAAAATATAACAAATAAATATGAGAAAATTATACAAGAGTAGAAGAATAAATCTTTTTTTTCTTTTAATTTTTTTTCATTGCTGTTTTTTCTCCTTCTAGAAGCTCGCTACTACCTTTATATAGGTAAAACAAAATGTTTTTAATGACATACCAAATATTTTGATAATTAATAGGTTTAATAGGAAATTAATAATTAAAATAAGTAACCATAATAACCAATAATTATGACAAATTATCTGAACAATAAAGGTAATAAATTATGAGAAAACAATTATATTAAAATCGATGGCGTAGCCGAGTTTAAACATGGGGGCCAAATATATATATATATGAAAATGAAAAGAAATAAAATAGAAACCAACAACTCCTGATCTTAATCTAATCCTTTGGTCCTTGGATTAGAAAAAGAGAAAGAAAATTAGGGGTGAAACATTTCATTTATTGTGTAACAAAGTTACAATTTTTGAAGGTCTTCTCAATGAAGAGTGACCCTCCTCTCCAAATGGAGTTTTATAAAATATTTCACACTCAAAACCCCTCTTCACCTATTTATAGCCCAACGGAGTTGATGTGAACCATTGGATCAAACCTAGCCAAAAGGAAGAGAAATCCACCATTAATTCGAATTGCTGGGAACCGACGGTTATCGATCGGTTAGCTAACCAGCATTAACCGGTTAATAACCGGTTATAAACCGATTGGTTCCCAACCTAATTTGTCTTTTTGATTTTTCTTCACGATTTCTCGATCAATTTGGTATCTTGGGCCTTTGTTTGTCTTCGATTTGGGCTTCAAATATGGTAGAAATTCGAGAATTTGAGTCATTTGGGCTTTTATTCATTATTTCTTTATTAGCCCGCAAAATAAGATAAAAATGATTATTAGTAATATCGTTATTCATATTACATAGGTAATAAGGGTATAAAAATATAATTAAAATGTGATAATCAAATACCCCATACCTAAACTTTGCTAGTCCTCTAGCAAAGAAAATAAAAGAAAACCTAACTCACTTTCAAGAGAATCGCGGTTGTATTTAGCAAGATACAACAAGCCTTTAAACCCCTAGGTTACCCTAGTGGACGAGTTGTAGTCTCGTGAGGGTTTGCAGTGAATATACCCACAAAATTCAGTCAACTTGCCAAATTAAAGAAGTTAATAAAATAATTAATTCATTTGATATCTTCAAACATTCCAATTGAAGTTGGTTAATACTCAAGAAAACGTTTTATCATAACTCCAATGTAATTTTCTTAAGAAAATCCTTCCATTATAGTTATACAAAACCAAGTTTAACTCAAAATTTAATTTAAAAGTTTTGAAAAGAACATGCTAACTCTTTGTTTTAAACAAACTTCAAGTCTTTTAATCCATTTAATTCTTCAAGAACATATACAAATATAACTATATATAAAACATGGTTAGTATGATTTTTTTTTAATTAATTTTTATTATTATTATTATTATTATTTTTTTACTCTTTATTCCTTGGTGGTTTTGTTCTTTCTAATCGGACTTTCTAAGTGACCATTTAGCGAGTTTTGGGCCAATGAATCCCAACCCAATTGGGCTTAGGTCATTAAGTATAGAAATACTCCTCGGGCTTAATTACTCAGTCAACTTAGGCTTAGTAAAATAGAACCACCAATGATTTTAAGAAAATTTTCTTCTTTTGTTAAGTTAGTATAATATATATATGTGTATATGTATATATATTCTGAACAATATTTGAATCAAGACAACTTGAAAAATTATTTTCAACTCTAAGTTAGGCATGCAAAAATTTCATTACTTTAATTAAAAATCTAAGTTAAAACTTAAGTAAAGTATACTACTTTGAAAATCATTTCTTAAGAAATTTATTTGGAGTTATCATAAAAGGTAAACTTGAGTATAGAACTAACTAGGGATTAGAAGACTTAAATTCTATCAATTTGATCAATTATTAATCAACTCTATTAAGTTGGCGGTGACTATTTTTTTTTTTATGATGAAAAGAAAAAATGACATAAAAAAAGATAACTAAGATAAAGATAAAATGACTAATTCCCACCCCACACCTAAATTTTGCATTGTCCTCAATGCAAATTCTATTATGCACAAAGTAAAACAGATAAGAATGGAAGCACTTACATTTGTTGATTGACTTGAACAATGATAAAATTCGCAAATACCTTCAAGATAAGGGGGTGAAGCCAAAATTTATTCTCTTTTTTATTTATTTATTAATTTATTTATTTATTTATTTATTTATTAATAAAGAACAAAAGGAACTCTTACATGAGCGAAGAATAAATTCTTTTATTATTATGAGACAAAAAATAAAAATGTAGAATAAAAGATGAAACATGAGAAGCTCACATTCTACATTAAATCCTACCTTATTGCTGAAAATTCTACCTCGAAATTTAAAGAATTTCAAAATGATATAATCAATGATGTTCTCAAATTGAAAATTCCAAGGGTTGCAATGTGTTTTGACAAATTAAGGTAGGTCTTATTAGTGTTATGCATTTTGAACTTAGATTCGTTATTAACAAAAATTTCATCAAAATGAAATCTTGTTGTTTTCTATTTTCAAAAATCTAAGTTCATTGACAAAGGGTTCTTCAAATGTTGGCTTCAAGATGCATGTATTCAACATAATTCTCTCATTCGAAGGACTTGATTATTAACACAGTTGCATTTGTTGTGAATGGATTGCATTCACTTGATCTTGAAAAGTTGAACTTGACCCGTTCCTTGGATTGCTCACGGGTTGACTTCGAAATGATCCTTTCTCTCTCACTTATAGCTAGCTAGTTGACCAAGCTGGGTTTCTAATCTAGCTATGGCTTGAGTGTTGGAGTTGAGAATTTGTCACATTGATTGCATAAAGAAGTTCATCGTGCTAGATGTTTGAGTCAACAAGTTAGGTAGTGCGTGTTGAGGTTTTAATCAAGGCTTCCAAACCCTTTCCAAAACATTAAGGCGTTTCTCAACATTTGAAGGAATATGATTTGTAGATTGATGATGAGGAAACCGATTTGGAAATGGTGATTTGGTTGTGGAAAGTTGGTTTGAGAACTGAAAAGCTGCGTTGCCCTAGGAATTGTTGGTTTGAAGAGGGAGTGAAATTTTTATTTCAGAAATTACCCGATTCCATGCAAAATTGGATGATTTCTCCAACCTGGATTATAGGTTGGAAAATGGATCATGTCGGATCTTTGGAATCGGCATTCATCCATTCTAGAGATTGAGTATTTCACGAGTGGACATTGCTCTCTGAAGCATGGTAGAAAGCGATTATGACAACTGAGGTAGAAACTTGATTGATTTGGCCGGGCTCGTTCTTTGGTTTCTAAAGTTTCTAACTTTAAGTAGAATTGTAGCCATCTTAGCTTGGAGGCTATGTTTGACTCTAAGGAAGGACCTCTAGAATTGGATTGGGTAATCGATGAATCACGGTGTTCCCCTTGCATAGTTTTCTCGGATAAATTCTCTAAAAGTCCCAAACTTCATCAGCATTTTTCTTCATGAAATCCCTTGACACATTGACTCTAAGGAAGTTTTGAAGAATAATCCAATCCTTCATAAATGATTTGGCATAATCGCCACTTTTCAAGACCATGGTGAGGACATTGGATAAGAAGATCTTTGAATTTGTCGAAATACTTCCAAAAGGTTCTCCGGGACAATTTTAAAATTTTGAATCTTTCTTTCAAAGATTTTATGATGCAAGTGTAAAAGCCCATCTAGGTAACACTCCACGGTGACATGAAATATATATGCAAGAGACACTCGATGATCCAATTAGTACTTCATCCTAAAAGATGCCAAAATTTTCAATTTATGCATGTCATTGAATAATAAATAAACTTTTCATATAAGAAAATATTGTCATATGCATGACAAGAATATGTTGGTAGTAGTGAGATTTCTCAATTTTTTCTTGCAAAATTATCGATAATTTCAGTTATTCACTCTTATCAAAATTAATGATGATGCTAGAGGATTTATAAGTAATGTTTGGGACATGAACTACGCAAGTTGGTTCTGAGATGAGACCTTCCAAAACTTGCCGCCATTTTTCCTAATATCATCCGCTCCACCTCTTAGGCAAGTCATCATTATTTTGATAATTTTGAATAACCGGCTTATGAAGCATACATGCCTTAATTTAATAGTGCTACAATACATGTAACTTGCTTGGATGTATAAATTCTTGCAATCACATAGGAACTTTCAAATGAACAAACATCATTTTCCGAGCATTAATGTTATGCCTTATAATTCACTAGAAGAGAGGCATATGTTCATATTTTGATACTCTTCGAATATAATTTGATCCATCAGATAAAGTCTCTATATAGTCAAGTATAAAACCACTTTTAAGTAAAACCATTTAGGAATTACACCTCATCCATTCTATGCATGGCAATGTCTAAAAGGAAATTTCCATAGAAGGAAACCTAGTGATTGCTAGTTGTGTATATGCACATGATAGTTGTGCGTAAGCTCATATGGAAGGCTTAAGAGATTAAGATGCATAGAAGGAATAAAGTTAAATAAATTAATGAGCATTTATATGTTGGTAACAACCAACTCATGTCAAGCACAAAGTTATAATTGAGGTTAATATAACATTTGGAAGGGGAAAAAAAGTGTAATGATAATTTTAAGGGGAAAAATGCTAATGCATGAATTCAAACAGCAAACATCTTGCGCAATGAATATGCACATTTAATAGAGGCATGTCAGTAAATTTATCAGATTATATGATAAAGTTCAGAAACATATGCGAATGTAACATATTCTGATGACATATATATATTGCTTTGAAACATATGCAAAGGATTTCACCAATCCTAGTCGATCAAGATCGGCTACTGAACAAAATTTTAAGCTTAAAGAGTTTAACTACACAAACTACCCAGCTATCGTTTGTGAATAATAGATTATAGTGTGAGTTACGAAAACATATTATTCTCCGTAAGGAGGCAAGAAATATAATTAAAAAAGAATCTCTTAAAATCATAAGATTAGATAGGTAATTAGAACCTGTCTATATTCTTTAAGCTGTTGCTCTAGATTGTTGGATATTTTGTATCAAAGCATTAAAAGTGTAAATAATCAAATATAAGAAAGTAAAATAGAGAAAGAGATCATCGGCCGTAAGGGACAAATGATATCAATGCCAAGAGCAACAGCTGTTGCGCAGAGACATATCAATGCAACTGTGAACTAGCGATAAAAGTCCCCCTGAGGTAGCTGACACTTGAGGTTACTGCGAATCTCAAGCCTCTTTGCTCAATAGATGCTTGCCCAGAAAATATAACAAATAAATATGAGAAAATTATACAAGAGTAGAAGAATAAATCTTTTTTTTTCTTTTTAATTTTTTTTTCATTGCTGTTTTTTTTTCTCCCTTCTAGAAGCTCTCCGCTACTACCTTTATATAGGTAGAAACCAACGAATGTTTTTAATGACATACCAAATATTTTGATAATTAATAGGTTTAATAGGAAATTAATAATTAAAATAAGTAACCATAATAACCAATAATTATGACAAATTAATACTAACAATAAAGGTAATAAATTATGAGAAAACAATTATATTAAAAATCATTGAGCTGTGGATTTAAACACTTGGGGGGCCAAATATATATATGTAATGAATGATGAAAGGACTATATTATAAAACTAATCATAAAAGCGTATGTATAGAGTTTGCACTAACTACAAAAAAATCTCAATGAAAATTTTGAATCTTTGTTTCTAAGCTTGACCGTTACGTGGATAGGAAAGAATTTTTCAGAAAAATTTTTACAAATTCACCCAGTTGAGATGGAATCGTGGGCAAGCTATCTGACCATTTTTGGCTTTGTCCTTAAGAGAAAATGGAATAAATCGGAGTTTGATCGCATCTTCGCTTAAGTCCCTCATCTTAATCATGAGGCAAACTTCTTCAAATTCGGAGATAAAGATGTATCGTCTTGGTTTCGACTCCTAAGAATTTGGGAAGCATGTTTATGAAATGCGGTCGAAGTTCAAAATTGGTTCCATTTACCTCGGGGAGTTTTATGCAAGAGGGATTGCATTTTAGTGGGGTAACAAACATCTTGAAGAACAGGTGGGTTGGTATTAGCCATTTCGTTTGGTTCAAGAGATGAATCAAAACGAATTAAACGATTAGTATTATCCCTAACCCAAGTTTGCATACACCAAAATCAAAATATTTTTTATTTGAAAAAGGATAAGAGAAAAAGTTAAGAAGATGATGAGAAAAATAAGGAAAAACTAACTAAAAATAAATCAAGGCAATCACTTTCCAATCACCCTAACTCTAGGGTTAAGCCTAAAGTTGACTTAGACCAGCTCCTAACCAAAATTCCCTTAGTGAAAAGATCAAAGTTTACTTGGGTAATTAGCCGTAAGGATAGTACTAGAGGGAGATCAAAGATCAATTAAGTACCTCTTTCCTTTGGGCATATACATGACCCCTAAACCTTGCCTTAGACACCAATTAATCCAAATAAACTTGGATCGGTTCACTTAAGAAATTATTGTTCCTTAATGAGCCCGAATCCTTAGTGGCCAACATCTAATCAATTTTAAGAGGCTTGGTATGTGTAATGAGGAATTAGTGATTTTGGGCTAAGGAAAGGGTGATGAAATCCCTACCTTATCTTGATTAATGGTTTTGCCCTTAAGATATTTTCAAGTGTGTGCCAAATCAAGATGCTCAAATCACTTGGTGAATTCCTACTATTATATGAAATGCAACCCTAAGAATTAAAAGCAACTAAAAGGATGCACAAAAAACAAAAATCTTTTATTTTTTATTATGGTCGACAATAAAAAATGAAGTTTATTAGGGTCGACAAGGAAAAAATCCTTTTATTTTTTATTTTTTTTTTTTTTATCCTAATTGTCTCTAATGTATATGAACTATCTAAAGGGTGGAATTGAAAATACTAGATGGAGAAGTTACCCACTAAAAGCAATGCAAAGCCTCGTTGAGGCAATTCTTCAATCTTGAATCTTCAACTCTTGATCTTCAAGCTCCAAGTTCCTACACAAAAGAAAACACACAAAATAAAACCAAACTTAATGAAAATCCTACTTATGCACCGTTCCCCGGCAACGGCGCCAAAAACTTGATGGTGATATTTCGAGTGATTACCTTAGTTGCAAGTATACAACCTTGATCAAGTTATAGTAGAAAAGATTATCGATCCCACGAGGAACGGAAAGTAGGAAGAGTTTTGCTCAAGTTTTGGTTCTCAAATTATGCGCGTGACAATTAGGAGTTATTCAAATAAAATGGAAGTGATAAATGGTGAAAGTGGTGGTGGAGAGGTAAGAGAGAGTGGATTGTGGATTATGTGCAAAAGAGGAGAAAATGAAGTTGAGAATGTGGTTGTGGTTATATGCACATAATAACAAAACTAAGTTTGAGATTATATGCACATGGAGGGAATATGAGATTGAGAGAAAATAAGTGCAAAATAAAAGAAAGCAAGATTGAGAGAGAGAGAGAGTAAAGGAAAATCAAAATCAAGAATAAAGGAAAATAACAAACAAATGAAAAATAAGGATAAGAGCAAAATCAAGAATGTAAAGTATGGAGGGTTAGTTAAAGATATGAGGAATCTAGAGTAGATCCACTTAGCTTATCTCAATCTCACAAGAATGAGTTGGATTTGTTAGCTAGTTTCAAACAATCTCTAGGGATCCCACAAATATTGGCTCCACACTTAGAAAAGGGTAATTCTCAAGAGGGTTCTAGCCTCAAGGTGAATTAAAGAAAAGAAAAATCTATTCTAGAAAGTAAATACAAGAATTAAATACATTGCATGAAAGTAAATTGCAAGGAATTAAATTGCATGGAAGTAAATTGCAAGAAAGTAAATTGCATGAAAGTAAATCTATTCTATAAACAAGAAAATAAAGAAGAAAATGAAAAGAAATAAAATAGAAACCAACAACTCTCGATCTTAATCTAATCCTCCTTTTGGTCCTTGGATTAGAAAAAGAGAAAGAAAATTGAAGGGTGAAATATTTCATTTATTGTGTAACAAAAGTTACAATTTTGGAAGGTCTTCTCAATGAAGAGTGACCCTCCTCTCCAAATGGAGTTTTTACAAAATATTTCACACTCAAAACCCTCAGCCTTCACCCCTATTTATAGCCCAACGGAGTTGATGTGAACCATTTGATCAAACCTAGCCAAAAGGAAGAGAAATCCACCATTAATCTGGAATCATTTGGGAACCGTCGGTTGGCCGATCGGTTATGCCGATTATGTAATAGGTTGTAGTACCAGGATGGTCAGGATTGGTTCCCAACCGAATTTGTCTTTTCTTGATTTTTCTTCACGAATTTCTCTTGGATCAATTTGGTATCTTGGGCCTTTGTTTGTCTTCGATTTGGGCTTCAAATATTGGTAGAAATTGAGAATTTGAGTCATTTGGGCTTTTATTCATTATTTCTTTATTAACCCGCAAAATAAGATAAAATGATTATTAGTAATATCGTTATTCATATTACATAGGTAATAAGGGTATAAAAATGTAATTAAAATGTGATAATCAATGGGCAAGATCAAAAAATCGCTCTCTTACACAACCTACACCATCGACAAAAATGAATCACACGAGCCATCTATTCTCTCTTAGCTGCATCTCTTGATTCATCAACAATTATGCAAAACTTAGATTCTCCAATTTCTTCATGAATGAATTTTCAAACTTTATTTGCACAAACATGCAATATCTCCTTTTGAATTAAAGGAGAAGTATACTTAGCATTAAATGGAGCATTTTCTAAAATAATACTAGCCACATCCGGATTATATAATGTTGTGTATTTGAGCAACTCAAGGAAATTACCTCGATTGCTTGAATAAATGCTCTCATCATGACCTCTTAAAGCACACCGCTGCAATGAAAGCCAACGAATAGCATCAATTGAAGTTTTGACTCGAAGTCTATTCTTCTCAATTTGTTCAGTCGATTGCCTCTCCATCACTTTATCAACATGACTGGATTGATTCATTAAGGCTACACAATATTTTGTAGCATTATTATGAGGAGAACATGGATCTTCTCCCATATATTTGAGAAAAGCACATCTTTTGCCACTCTTGACTTTTTTCCAATTTCTGAACCCAACAATTGTAAATGCATCTCATCCACTTTGCATAGTCGGTCTCTCAATAAAAGATAACAATGAAGATAAAATGCCGCATCTTTTTCAGGATAATATTCAAGCCAAGGAAATTCAGAATACCAAGAAACTTGAAATCGACGTGGATGTTTTTCTGGTCCAGACAATGCAAAACTACTAAGCTTAGGTTGGTAAGCACCGAATCTCAAATAAGCTCTCCTTATCTCATCACATTCATTGACTAAATATTCCCACATCGGTTGGCGTAATCTCGGATCACGTCCTATTGAAGCAAAATTAGGATTGTCGACTCTTGGCGATTGAGGAAGATGCATAATTTCAACTAGAGAAGATTCTGAATTTGAAGGTAAATTAGTCCCCACGCCGATACTACTTTCTCCACTTGATTCAACTTTTTTTCTAAAAAATGAATCAAGTTTCTTTTGTTTGCCAGACATATCGATTGCCAACATATTAAAAATGACACATGAATAGAATCAAATAACTATTACATCTAGAATTTACAAATAAATTAATAAATATAATTAAATAAATAAATCACATAGGAATACAAATCAATAACTAAAAATATACACATATTGCTCAATATTAAAAAAGTAAATATAAAGGAGAAGACATGTACCTTTAGGGTTTAGAGAATACACCACACTTTGAAAATTGAGAAGAAAAATCCCTATTTGAGACTACAAATTGAGTTGTTGAGTCAAATTTAATAATGTGATTTTTTGAAAAATCACAAAATCGACTGCACAAAAAAATTCGAAGCACTGCCGAGAGATTTGCAATTCATATGGGTAAGTGATTTGGTTTGGGTTTATCATCTTATATATGGGCGTTGGGTTTATCATTTTATATGTGGGCTTTGGGCCTTGAAGATTAATATTTGAGAAGGCCAATGTGCTGTTGGAATACGGGGGCATAGTGGACTTGGATATTTTAGTCTACTACCTATTCCTAATCACATGAGGCTGGGGGGCCATGGCACTCCCCCCACCCCACTATGCTCCGCCTCTGATTAAAATTCACAAAAGAAACTCAATCTTTTATTAAGGAAATATATTTTCCAACAATTTCAAGAACTCTTGGGGATTGCTCTTTCTTGGATTTTGGCTCGCTCATCTTTAGCCCTCAACTCTTGCACAGGATTTTGGTTATCTTCTTGCTCTAGGCTCTTCTCCTTCGGCATTTGAGCTCTCTTCCTCAGGGTTGCTTGGGTATCCTTACTAGTTTATTTATTAGAGCTTGGATTTTGCCTAAAATCCATCGACTTCTTTTTTGGGATCTTTCGCATAGCCTAAAGGGTTCATATCACCCACAAGTTGGGGTTTTTCTCATAGCCTAAAGGGTTCATATTATAGAAGAAAAATGAAGGCTGGCATGAGTGTTTTGTATTAATTTATTGTGTAAATATACAAAACTGAAGGGAATCATAATCCCTTGATGGCAGAGTATAAGGCAATAGTAATTACATTCCTTGATTTTGGTAACTAAGCATGTGCTAAATTATACAAGGAAACAAAGTGCTAAATTTTAGGTGATTGAATCTTTTGGTGTTGACTCCCTTACACACCCCAGCAAGACGGATGATCCATCGCATACTTTGATCTTAGAGGTCAACACTTGAAACTAACTCTTGGACAAGGCTTTTGCCATAACATCTGCGAGTAGGTCAATAGTAGAGATGTAGAACACTTGAAGCTTTCCAACTAGAACTTGTTGTCTAAAAAAGTGATAATTCAATGCATTATGTTTCATTCTTGATTGGAAACCTAGATTAGCACTTAAGTAAGTAGCACCAATATTGTCACAATAAACTTTAGGCGGGGGAAGATAGAGAGAGACCAAGTTTCTAAGGAAGATTTTGCACCCAATTAACTATAGCAATAGCATGAGGACGTAGATAAAAGAGTCTGCACTTCTTTAGCATCATCAAGCTTGAATCTATCATGAATATCCCGGATATACTTCTATTGAGAAAGAAAAATTCCTCGTGGTAGGTGGACCACTTCAACATCCAAAAAATAGCTGATTTCACCAAGATCTTTAAGAGAAAATTGTGAAGACAAATTTAAAATAAATTTGTCCAGAAATTTCTTATTATTGCCGGTGATGATTATGTCATCAACGTAAACAAGCAAAAATATCTTAATTTCATCTGTATTACAAATGAATAAAGAGGCATCTGAAATAGCATTACTGAAACTAAATTTCAACAAGAAAAGAATGAAGTTCATGATACCATGCTCGCGGTTCTTGACAAAGGCCATATAATGCCGTTCTCAACTTATAGGTATGATTAGGATATTTAGCATGAATAAATCTCGATAGTTGAATCATGAAAACTTCATCTTCTAGAATACCTTGTAAGAAGGCATTGTTGACATTCAACTGTTTGAGAGACCAACCATTGCTAAGAGCTAAACTCAATACAATTCAAATCATCGTGGATTTAACAATGGTACTAAAGGTTTCTGTAAAATCAATACCGGGCCTTTGATGAAAGCCTTTAGCAACCAAACGTGCCTTGTACTTATCAATAGAACCATTTGGCTTTCTTTTTATTCGGTACACCCACTTGAACTCCATCAAATTCTTTGTCTTATCATTTGGATGGGCTCCCAAGTGCCATTCTTTAGAAGTGCATTAAATTCTTGTGGCATTGCTTCGCTACAATGAGGATCTTTTATGGCATGACTGAGACAAGTAGATTCAATAGAGGGTGGTGTCAGGTGTTTTGTGACAAAATTAGCATGAAACTTTTTTGGTTTGGAGATGTTATTTTGTGATCGGGTAATGGGGAGATGGATAGGGGAAGAAATATTTAGAGGTGAAGAATTTGGTGGAGATGATGGTGAGGTAGGAGAGTCCGTTAAAGTAATCAATTTGTTGGAAGAGGGCTCTTGCACGTGAGGAGAAACCGAGGGAGAATGCGTCAATGATGTCTGCTGTACAATTTAAGATGAAAGATGATAATTTGATGAAATCTGAAACGCATGAGACAAGCCAGCACCATCAGACCAAGAAGCAGGAGGCATTGATGAATATGAACTAGAATTAAGAGAGTTGTGAAAGAGAATTGATCCTTAATAAACTTGACATGTCGAGAGAAATAAACTTAATTAGTCGATAAGTGTAAGCATTTATAGGCACTTTGAGAATCTGAGTAACCAAGAAAGACACATGGATAAGATCGTGGATGCAATTTACTAGGAGCATAGGGATGCAACTAAGTGTAGCATAAACAAGAATATTAACTCAAATGTTGTTTCAAGTTGCAAAACCAGAGTCAGAAAATCAAATAAGTCACTGTAACAAATGCATACGACCAATAAGATTGTGGCACGTGCGCAAGATGCATTAGGGGTAAGACGGTCTCAGTAACATGTCTAAGCTTTCTTTCTAATTGCCTGTTTAGTTCAGGGGTTTGTGGAGATGTGATGAGATGAGAAATACCATAAGTGGAAAGGAAAGAATAAAGCTTGATATACTCATCTCCATTATCGATATAGATGGATACAATTGGAGTGCCAAAGCATTCTTCAACCAAATCTTAAGGTTTGATATTGTCTTTGGAATTCAAAGCGAATTATGTCTCATGTTAGCGATTCTGTTTCCTTCCGTTGTGAGTCATGTACATGCAATAAAAGCACAAAACCAACTCATCAAAAATAGATATCATGTCTTTTAAATTCTCACGCATAGGCTTGTTATTCTTCTTAGTGAAAACAAGACGTTACTTTTGAGACATAGTGCGAGCACTCTTCTTTCCAGCATACAGTTTGTCTAGCTTTTGTCATGCTTCATGGGCAGTGTTTTCGGAACTCACTTGCGTCAGTACCCCCGGGAAGTTTGAACCGAGAGTAGCATTGACGAGAAGTTGATCTTGCCTCACCCAAAATGTGAGACCTAAATTCACAGTTGTCATCTCACCTGCAGCAAAACGAGGTGGACATGACTTGGTTCCATCAAGGTAACCCAAGAAGGCCATGGTCTAATCGACACATAGCTACCCACATTAAGCAAAGGTAAGGCGATCCCTCTCATTGTCGGATATCCAATCTGGTTACTATCCAAATAAAATTAAATCACTCTTAAATGATCTTTTGGATCAAATTTGAAGTTTGATAAACAATAACCCAACTACTTCATAATTATTCGATCGATCAAATTTCACCTCTGCATGACGGAGAAGAAACCAAGCCTTTTGTGTACTAATATCGTACAACCCAGCAATTAGTTGGTACTGATGACATGAATGGAGCGTAATCCATGCAACCAGCTTAATCCTGAGACAGAGTCCTGAATCGAGCGCAGTCCCATCTATAAATCAATGCCAACGGCTTTTAGTTCTCCCATAAATACACCGAGGTGTTTTCTAGTACTAGTCCTTTAAACCTTTACTACTTATAAATTAGTCCTTCAATTCATTAAAATTATGAATAGTGTCAACTACACTCCTCTCTTCTAAACTATTCTCACGCTACAAGAGAGAGAAATATTAGCTTCTTTCTCTTACGGTGTGAAATGAGTTTGTGAAGAGTATTCTAGTTATCACTAGTCAATTGCAATTAGGGGTTTCCCAATTCATTTATGGGTAAATTACACTAAACCCCCATGAACTTTTGCACTAAACCCCTATACTTAACACTGTTCATTGGGGTTTAGTGCAAAAAGCTGAAAGTTCATGGGGGTTTAGTGTGATTTTGAAAGTTCGTTGGGGTTTAGTGCAAAAGGCTAAAAGTTCATGGGGGTTTAGTGTAATTTACCCTTCATTTTATCTTGCTAGTGTTGCTCATAATTAAAGGAATTAATTTGAAACTTATAAAAATTAGAGGGACCTAATAGCAATTTTAATGATTGTAGAGACTTCGTTTGGAATAGGTTATAAGATTTGGGGACCAAATAGCAATTTCCGTAATTTGATAGACTAACATAAAAATATTAAAGATTGAACTAATATCTAAAACGGTTTTTATGATATACCGTGATGATTGACACGATTCTTAATGACTACACAGTACCAGCTTAATTAATTATTAATTTTAATAGGCTAATTTGTAACTGCGATGACAAAATTATCAGTTAAATAGGAAAGTTTTTATCCACTAAGTTGATGATTTGTTGATCCTAATAGTAATTTTTTTTTCTAATTTGATAAATTAAGGAGTAGTTTTGCAAATAGTAAGATTTAAAACCCACAAACCTATGCCCACTAGCCACATTTAGTTTAATTGAATACAATCGTCCCATCTCTACCCCCAACTGCCTCATTAAATTTCATCACTTCCTCCTCTGTTTTCAGCTCACCCACCTTCAACAATCTCAACCATCATCACACTCTCTATAAACACATCTTGACTACTTCTCTCTCTCCCAAGATCCCATCTTTCTCTCTCTAAACCCTATCAAATCCATGGAGGCCTGCGCGCTCCTCTCCTCCCTCAAGGCCCGGCCCACCTGGCTCCAAGCCCTCGTCTTCCTGGGCCTCCTCTCTCTCCTCCGCCTCTCCTTCTCTCTCCTCCGCTGGACCTTCGTCACCTTCCTCCGCCCCTCAAAGAACCTCAAGAAGTACGGCTCATGGGCCCTCATCACCGGCGCCACCGACGGCATCGGCAAGTCCTTCGCCTTCCAATTCGCCCGGAAGGGCCTCAACGTCGTCCTCGTCGGCCGAAACCCATCCAAACTCCAAGAAGTCTCCTCCTCAATCAAATCCAAATACAACTCGATCCAGATCGAGACAGTCATCATGGATTTCTCCGGCGATATCGCCGAAGGGGTTGAGAGGATTAAAGAAAAGATTAAGGGGTTAGATATTGGGATTCTTGTGAACAATGCGGGGGTTTCGTACCCGTACGCGAGGTACTTTCACGAGGTTGACGATGGGTTGTTGAGGGATTTGGTGAAGGTGAACGTTGAGGGGGTTACTAGGGTTACTCACGCTGTGATTCCTGGGATGGTGGAGAGGAAGAAGGGGGCGATTGTGAATATCGGATCGGGTGCGGCGATTGTCATTCCGTCCGATCCGCTTTATGCGGTGTATGCAGCGACCAAAGCGTGAGTTTTTCTGTGACTTGATCTTTATTTTTTTTGTGGTTTTTGATTTTGTAGGTCAGGTGTTTGTTGAAATGCCGTAGTGAGATTGACTTGTGCGCCGTGTAATATCGAAGCACTAGTTGGTCCTTTTTTAGGGTTACAACTATCTAGCTTACACTAAAATTTCTTATGCGTACAGCGAATTTGAATCAATTATGTGCATTGGATAGAAGGTATGGGAAACAAAATGAAATGGTTCACGGTTTAATTACTAGGGAGAATTCCATAGCATAACCAAAAAGCAGCAAGATATGTAGCTAGAGGTATCCTAGCCTCCCGCCCCAGTTACTGGAGCTGCGGAGCTTAAGTTCTGTGGTTGCTAATATATACAGTCAAATGAGGCGATGACAATTATGCAATGGAATATATCACATAGCGTATATAGTGTAACCTAGTCAATTTAATTGAGTGATTAAGAGGGATACTTGCGGGATACTACAGTATAGTATTGAAACGAAATGCCAATATGCTTAATCTAGATACATTTCATTAAAAAGTAGACATATTTTTAGAAAAACTAACTGAATACAAACATGAAATATTTGTTAAAAAATATAACTGAGTAATGATTGTTAATATGTTGCGAGTTTGTATTCACACATATGTCTTTTTCACATTAACACATATGTAATGCCTATGTCTCAGAATTCCTTAGAAACTTGAACTGTATTTGATAGAGATTGCAATGAGGACATTAGCAGACTGTTAAGGTAAATGATGAAGGCAAAAATAGACCTCTGCCCAGGAAAATATAACCACAAACAAATTGAGAAATTTGTTTCACCATTTTGAAGTGGAAGTCAAATTGGCGAAGTGTCATTTTGAATAAGCACTTAGCATGATATGTAAAGAAAAAGATGGTTAGGGATATCTCATTGGTTCCTCATGTTATATGTAGGCATATTTGTAGGAAGATCTCTATTAACAGTATGCATGGAACTTACTCCACTTTTGTTTTCTTAATAACCTTTGTCATTAATTGAGGATTCCCATGCAATTTGCATTTTCCAGGTTTGATGGATTACATGTAGTTGGAACACCCTTGTTTTCCGCCTCCTTTTGCTATTAATGTAGTGGGAATACTCTGTACCTCTGTATTGGCAAAAGCCCTTCTTTTAACTGTGCATGCTATTTACGTGTTATTTTCTTGTAGTGGCCTCTTTCTTCTTTTTTTTCTCTTCCCCGGGTGAAGTTTTCTTTCTGCTTTCATCCATGTAGAAATAATGTCATTTTTCCTATGATTCTATGGTGTTCTATTTAGTTTATAATGGAACTTGTAATGAGCTTTCTACTTATACATACATTTCAAAATAATAGCTTTTGATATTCTATCATCAGCTGAGGTGGTGTTTTAATCATAATAACAAAATTAGTGAAAATCCTTGTTTTGTTGCAAATTCAAAAAGGAAAGCTTTTGCACTTTTCCAATTATTTTACTAGTTTGTATGGTGGAACAATGGAACCTATCAGCTCTCCTGTGATTTTTTTTTTAATGTAAATAGACTCTCAGGTTGTTGCTGAATGCTGGGAAAATTCCAGCTGTCAATTTATTTAAAATTTTAGTTCACGAACCACTATCAGCTTTGCAGGGCTTCATTAAGGAACTATAGTACGATTAGTACTATGTTTGTCCTCTATTAAGATCTAGGCTTCCATCCGGTTTAACAATTTTCTAGAGTCTGTGGTTCATATTGAAAAGTCTGTTGATTATCCATTCATTTGCTGCAATGATTGAAGAGCTCTGATCTCTTACCTTTATAGACATTCAAATGTTTGATTATACTTCTTTAGAAAGCATAGAATAATCTAGTTCAGTTTTGATCCAAATGGTAGTTCTTCACTTCTTCTTCAAGGCTTTCTTTGATATCTTTGACATTCCTTTTTGTGGAATTTACTACCTATTCTATAACAAATCGGTCATTATTTAGTAGGTAAGATTTTACAAGAAAATATTCTCTTTGATATATTGTGTAGGTCAGGATAGAGTTGCAAATATAAAATTATGTTAGCTAGTATTTACATAGGGCGTAAACCTAATCAATCATCCTACTGTATAAATCACAGTAGACATTTTTTCCTTATTTTGTAATTCTGATGTGAATGCCTTGTTTAGTTTGTGGAGTGAAAATTTTTGTTTCTATCTTCTGTAACTTGAGTTATCATTTCAATTCAAGAAAACCATCATGAGTTTGTCCTCAATCATCTTAAAAGTAAATGTAATAATGGACAAACCCATTCCTCTTCTTAGAAATTATGTTTAAGATAGTTTTCTGCATTACTAGCTATGGTAGTAATATCACCGCCTTAAAAAAGGAAAAAGAAACACCGCAAGACCACAGTCAGAATACCAACATGTCCACCTATCCAGCCATGAGATAAAAATAAGAAGAAAAAAATGGACGTTCAGTGATCGAAGCCCCAGAATGACTTTTAGTGTATTATTTTTGTTGAATCTTTAGTGACATTGTTATTTTGATTGAACAACTTTCTATTTGAGACTAACAATCTAACCTATGAATGAAGTGCTAATATTCCTGGTTATGTAAGTTTTGCAATAGCTTCTTTCAGTCAAACTAAATCGTAAGATGTTCGTTTTTATAAGTTCTTACTTGCAAAGGACTTGTTCCTGACCCTCTCTCTAGTTAATAGTATTTCCTTTTCTCTTTATTTTATTATTACCATGGAGAAAATTGAAAGAAAATGATGAGTGGATGCCTTCCTTGATCATCTTTTTAAGATTTTCTTTAACAAGAGGTGGACATTTTCTTTCAGGTACATTGATCAATTCTCGAGATGCCTCTATGTAGAATACAAGAACAAGGGGATAGATGTGCAGTGCCAGGTACAGAAACGCCTCGCTTTAATTCTGCCTTCTTAAATCTTCAACTTTATCTTCTTAAAACAAATGAAAGATATTTCCTATTCCTGTAATCTATGTGGTCTTTACAAGCTAAAATTTTTGCTGAGTCTCTTAAACAAAAACTTTTCCTTTATGTTAAACTCTTCTGCTGATCCTTTGTGCCCTCCAATAATTCCACGTTACAAATATAACATTCAGACTGTTGCCTGACAAATTCAAAGATTATATCCGATGCATACAAGAGTAGATAATGTTGTTCGAAAATCAAATTCAAGGTTCGGTGTGACATTGGTTCCCTGATCGGGAATTCAAGTGTGATCGAAGATTGGGATTTTCAAGCAATATAGCCAATAGCGACAGAACCCTCTGCTTCTCTCTCTTCTTCACTCATGAGCACTCTTCCCGCTCGTGAACTCTCTACTCCAATCATGATTGTTGGAAATCCCAATCTTATGAACAAAAAAAATCTATTGGTTATATTGCTTCTGCAATCATGAGTGCTGAAAAATCCTGATCCTAAGAAACAAAATCTACTAGTTCTATTGCTTCTAAAATCATGATCACTGTTAATCTCGGTCTCTGGAAAACAAAAATCCTGATCCAGACAGCGAGAGGATGTCCACCCGACCTCAAATATAATGAGTCTTGCTTTTGCAGCCATGAGGGTTGAACTTACACCTGAGGAAAACTAAGTTTTTAGTTTGAGCAGAAATCCTGTTCCTGATCAGGGAACCAATGTCACACCTAAGCTCAAATTTGATGATTCATCTCAGTCCACTGAATTCGCATATCCTCTGTTTAGATCTGGTCAGATGTAACACTTTAACACGAAATGTCATCCAAAACCACTTACTGGAGAAGAAGGGGAAGCCAATACCATTTTTCAATCATTTTTTGGTTTCACACACTCGGCAAATCACATGCCCAGCAGACTAGCAAATCCAATGTTAAAAACTTGTGTCAAATTTATTTCATAAATTTTCTATCGATTGAAAACAATGAGAATCACAACTCTTTAAATATAGTTGGAAACTTATCTCTAAGACAATTTAAAATTCAAACTCAATTTATCCTAATGCAATTAAAATTGAAGCCTAGATAACTCAATCTAAAAGATGAATTGAAATATTCTGTAAGTATCCTAAGAGAGAGATCAAATCAAGTTTCTAGTTATCTGTTTACATCTACATCAGATATTATATTTGAAATTGTGCTGCATCATAAAAGAGAAGTACTCTATCATATTTCTATTATTATGAATTGTATGAGCTCTTCTACCTATAGTAATCTGAATATGATGGGTGAGTGACATAGGGTGTTCCTGATCTTTTGACTAGAGATATGTTTGAAAGATGTTACGTTATTACAGAATCACAGGCATGATTCTCTTGCCTCAAGTGATTAATGAAATAGAAGATCTAAGCATTCCGATACCATAGCTTAAATTGTATCTACAATTTTCTTTCAGCTTTTAGGCTATATATAGTATGCAGTTCTCAGGCATTGTGTGCATTGTGAAGCACATGAAATTATACACCAGTGTATCAGTATGCACTCTGAAGTACAAGTCAAAATCAAGTACTACTATGATTTTTGATGTTTACAGGTGGTGCAAAAAGTTGATGAGTAATAAGTTATGTATCACTTCGAGTTGACATTTACGACTTTAAGTTGATCATGGAGGCTCATGGTCTCTGATAATATGCATATATCTAGTATTTACCAAGGGAAACTCACAGAAGTGATACTTGAAACTATAGATTGACGTTTATGACATTAAGATCCCTTTGTTATGTTTTGTGTTTGACCTGGTTTGGTTTGTTGCAACTAGGTACCTCTGTATGTAGCGACAAAGATGGCTTCAATCAGGAGGTCATCGTTTTTAGTGCCATCGTCAGATACTTATGCTCGAGCTGCACTGGGGTGGATAGGATATGAACCGAGATGCACTCCCTACTGGCCGCATTCTGTCATCTGGTGTCTTCTTTCGCTTCTTCCCGAATCAGCAATTGACAACTGGCGTCTTGGATTCTGCCTCAATATCCGCAAAAGAGGACAGCTTAAGGACGCCAAGAAGAAAGATCAGTAGTTGTTTTGCTTTTCTTAGGATGCATGTAGTGTTTTCTGCAATGCTTTTGGTGGTTCTTATTTTTATGAATAACTGTCTTGTGCATGTGAAAGGGTTACTGTTGAGTTATTGTCATAATTGTTGTATTTCGTGAGTACAGTGTTCAGCCGATCAGTTTAGTAGATATTGGCACTGCAGAGTTATTTTATTGATTAGCTGAATCATGTAAAAGTGTTTCTTCTCGTTTTCTCGCATCCACTTTCAATTTGGTCCTTGAACTGGAAATGCTTGCAGTTGTAATTTTTTGCACATCAAATGATCCCTTAATATGAAAATTATGGCTCAGTTAACCAAGATAACCAAGTGAGGTTTATACATTTCAATTGTTGCTACTTTGATTCTGCACACGGTATGAATGTGAATGTTCATATTTATATCAGTCTCAGATTTGTTCATTTGCCAGTAGAATGCAGATATTTCTGTGAACGTTCGTATCTTTACATTGGTATAATCCTTTCTCAGTACAAAGTATTCATCTTATTATGGTTGCTTGGAATCTGTATACTGTAGGACACTTTTATGCCTAAAAAGCTTAGAAGTGGATATTATGTTCTTTAATTGTATGTTCTATATTGTTTCCGTGAGGTATTGCTTAATTTTTTTTTATTGGAGCTATGATTTTCCAGAGAGAAATTCTTTTTGAAGTATGCATTCTTCTTTTTGAAGCAAATAAAGAATTTTTTCCTCCTATTCATTCAGTTCTGAAGTAAAAAAAGAGAAATATTCTCCTACTAGCAGACATAAACACAAAAAAGAAACATATTTCCGCTGCTGTGCAAACATTTATGTGGTAATTTTAAGCAGAAGCTCATCGTCAACATATTTGGCAAATTAGATCCTGCGACAGTCGGCGGTCACTGTGGACTTTCACAACTCCAGAGCGAAACAGTCATCGTGACTGCAGACTGTTTGCAGGTCGAACAGACCACCCCTCCTGGACAGCAGGCAGTCAAAGCGTGTAGTTCTGCTCTGTTGAGTAGACTGCACACGGTCATGGTTGGCGGATGTCAGTCCAACCAACACATCTCAGTATTCAGGCTCACAACTGATTCATAAATGATAACCCAAAATCTTCAATCTTTCTGATAAACGAAGTTTGCATCCATGTGTACAGTGGAGGCCAATATGTCGATGACAAAACCAATTATACTACATAACAATCTCATGAATAGAATGAAAAAAAAAACATTAAATAAGATAAATATATAGTCTCAGCAATGATCGTTTTGACATGAAATATATACAAGAATTAGCATGAGCTATTGCGTCAATAGTGCATAATATAGGACCAGTAAGGGTGCATTGTATGATTCATCAATTAGTTAATCTTTTGGATTTTATATGTAATTGTTGCAACTTTTCCATTCTACCCCTTCATGGAATTTAAGGGTAATGCTCAATCATAAAACGTCATCTCCAGAATATATTTCATTAGTCTATCACAATTTGTAGACAAAAGATCATAAAGTAGTAATCAAATGATCAGCAAACATGTTTCCAATTCCTTGGAAGTGGCAGGCTTGAAGCATTTCTAACACTCGAGAACATGCCGAGTATATTATATTAACCAAGCTGCACAACTTGAAAATTATGCTTCAAAGCTAAATGGTTTCAGCATAAATCTTTATTTCAACCAGGAATACTTATTTGCAAAAATCAAATCTTGGAATTGGGAAGGTATGAATAACTCAACAAAAGGACTATTTTTTATGTACAAAGATATGGAAAAATAATAATAGATGAAACTGAAAAAAAAAGTTGCTATAGGAATTTCTAGCTCAAGAAAGACTACAGAAGTGGAGTAGAGATTGTTAATCTGTCTATATTGGCCACTATCAAAAAAGAACATAAAAATGGTCATGTGTTAAAAAAAAGCAACAAAAATTCCCCTGATCCCAACTATGCCAAGTCTGATTTTGTTTAAGCCCTAAGAAATAAAATAAATGAATCTTGCAATAAAAATAAGTCAAGTTTACAAGCTTTATCACCCCAAGCAAGCAATAATATAGTTAAATGCATTTTACCACCAACTCAAATAATAGAAATAACAAAAAGGGCAATAGTTATCATATTAACCTTTAAGCACAACTATTAGGAAATTTGGAAGATTGTAATTTATACTAATTAATTCATTTCTCAATTCTCAGTATACATATATTTGAATTGAAGATGATCATGATGCATGTTTTAACTTACAAATTTAACATCAAAAATGGACTCCTTGTAAATGTAGTCACACTTTGCAATTATCTTTCTTGCATCTGTGAAGTGTATAATTCAGTCTCATCAAAGGGTTTACTTCTCCTTGGGACATCAGCCAGCTTACAAAAGTCTGTCAATTTCTTCCTAATCTTTATCACATTCTTCTTCTCTGATGGCCGCGGTCCTAAAGCATTCATGTTTAAGCTTGCATTATAATACCGACATGACTCCATAACAGCATCATAAGCTCTTGAAGAAAGATGTAGCCCATCATTTCGAGCCTTTAAGTACATCTCATAAGCTAGTTTTGGCTTCCCATCACGCACTAGTGCTTCAATCAACATCTCGTAAGTAATATCATTTGGTTTAATATTTTGAGCCTTCATACGGTGAAACCACTCAAAAGCAGCACCACTCATTTGATTCTTCGCACACCCAGTAATTATAGCATTGAAAGTTACTACAGTTGGTAGGATTCTGACTTCAGTCATCTCGTGGAGAACAGAATCCACCATCTCAGGCTTTCCTTTTCCAATATAAACCGATGCCAAAATAGTGTATGCGTGCAAGTTTGGCTTGAGACCAACTTTGCACATATGCTCCCAAACTCTTAATGCTTCATCATATAGCTTTCCTTTCTCTAAAGCACTAAGTAATGCTCCATATGAGAGAACAGTAGGCTTTTCCCCTTGGTCGACCATTCTTCTAAATATTTGCACGGCCGCAGAAGTTTCTGATGCTTTAGAGCAAGCAACAAGAACAGAATTCCATTCTCTAGCTCCCGGTCTTAATCCTTTTTCTAGCATTTTGTTGATTAGCCGAACTCCCCATCTCCAAATTCCCTTTTTTCTTGCAGCAGTAAGTAGAATATTGAAGTGAGAAATGATCAATTCATAAGATAGGTTATTTGGCTTAGGCCCTTTATCCAAGAGGTCTTCATAGATTTCTAAAGCTGCCCACCATTTTTTAGCTTTACCCATTAGCCATATAACATGATTACATACCGATAAGCTAATTTCGCTATCCATTTCTCGTATCCTTTGATATAACTCTCGAGCCACAGTATAGTGGTCTGCACGAGTACATGCCCAAATTAGTCGCTCACATTCCTCTCTCCCTGGTTTAATCCTAGCCTTGTCCATGTCGCTAAGAACCTTGAACACGTTGGTTGGTTGGTTGTCTTCTTTCACAAGAAATTGGCGCATTACTAAATAGCAAATTCGAATTGTGAATTTTTCAAGCTTAGCAAACTCAGCATCCCAATCATAATCCTTATCTTCACCTAGAACTCCCTCCTCGTATTCCTCTCTCAACTTAATGAAGAACTCGATAGCACCACTTGCATTTTCCATCTCCCTATAAGCTAGTAAGATAGTTGAGTAGGTAACGGGAGATGGCAAGAGGCCAATCTTCTGGATGTCATTTAGTACAGAAAGTGCCTCATTAGGCTGTCCCTTTTCTAAATGAGCTGACATTAAAGTATTGTAGGTCACGATATTTGGAAGAATTCCTTGTGATTTCATTTCTTGGATTATCCCATCGATCTTTTCGAATTGCTCAGCTTGTTTAACTGCACCTAAGAGGCTGTTATAAATGAAAAGATTCAGCCCAATGGCACCATTAATAACCTCCTTCTTTCTCTTCAGCCATTCAACAAGAGCAAATGCAGGCTCTACTCTCTTCTCGAATCCAAATCCTCTGATTATAGATGAATAAACAGGAAGAGGCAAATCTTCCGAATTCTTGAGCAACACTTCGACATCATCTGCAGTTTTCACATCATGCAAGCTCTTAGCCAATGCACGAACATCGACCCTCCCTTTCTCAATCACTTCACTCTCATTCCTCTGGTTCACCTCTTCCAGTTGTGCAACATTGTCACGTTCACCCTCTTTTCCATTGACTATCTCATCACTTTCAGCCTCATCTAAGTCTGAAACTTCTTCAACATTTTGACACCCGACAACCTCTTGCTCTAATGCCAAAGGCAGTGCAAGCGACCTACACAAAGATCCCTTCTTTGGTCCATAAACGTGAAATTTAAGACCAATTGAAATAAACCCATGTCTTAAAATCTGATTTTGACTCCTCAAATCGAAATTGCTGGATGAAACATAGGATTTCTGAAAACTGCTACTATTAACAAATGGACCCTTTTTCCTTCTCCTCCTCGAAATAAAAGAAGGGTTTATGCCAGAATCAAAACAACTGGTAACCAAAGAGGCCCCTTTTGAATCGAAGAAGCTTAAAGCTTGCATCTTGGAGATGGGTTTATGTGAAGAAGTGAAATTTCAGAGAAACGAAGCCCATACAAAATCTATGGAGGAGAAGAAAGCTAAAAGCTTGGTTTGGTCTACTTACCTTGTTGATTGAGAGATGAGAGGAGATGAGGGGCTTTTCTCTTCTCTGAGATTTTTAATGAATTTTTTGCTTTCCCTCTCGCTGTGGAGTTGAGGTAAGCTTCATCGTAGCCATTGATTCAGTCTGCTATCCTTCACCCAACGGATGAGTTGGGATAAGTTATCTGTCAAGGGCGGGAACGGGTCGGGTCTGTGACCCGGGAACTCCTTTTTAGCATACCATGGCCCAGCTGACATTGGATCAGCTTGGGCTTACAGCTGGCCTGTTCAGTTTAGGGGTTTTACTTAATTCTATGTGTTCCCATAAATCCAAAATATAAAGTTTGCTTATCCTTAAACCTAAAGCCTAGAATAGAAGAATTTCATATTTTCTATTTATACAAAAAATTAAAAACTCCCAAAAAGCCCTTCTCTCTTTTTCTGTTCTTTTTAAAATGGGTCCTTTTAAGGAGAAGAGAGGAGGAGTTTTTGGGTACTTTTGATTTCTTGCACAAATACAGAATAAAATTTCTTGTATTCTAGATCTTGGGTTAGAGGTAAGCTAAACTTCTTATTTTGGACTTATAGGTACATATAGAACTGGGTGGGTTTTTTGGTAAATGGTAGTAAAACTTTGCTTTTATGCGCAAAATAATAATAATAAATAAATAAAAATAAAAACTCCCTTAGTTTTATGTTTTATAAGAGTACTCGCTTTATTAACAAAAAAAAAGAAATAATAATTAGGTAAAATCTAAAATTTGTGTACAAATAAGTGCTAATTAGGGATTTTGCTAGTTTTATTAGGTTTATTTGCAGCAAAATTATGTTAGGGCATCTTAAATAAAATCCAAATGGTAATCATGCCTAGCTATAACTGTTGGCGCACGCCATCCGCAACGTAGAAAAATCGAACACCTTGATTATATCATCTTCTTCTTCATAGACCAATCGATCATTGAGCAATGTAGAAACATCGAGAAGATACAAGTTTGAACAAAAGAGTAAAGCAATAACCGCAAAATAATAGATCAAGAGACAAAGACACAGACTTTAAGTGGTTCGGCAATATCCTACATCCACAGGAAGAGACTTGAGTTTTCTTTTTATTCTAGAGATTACAAGATAATCTATTCTTGTGATCTAAATTAGATCCCACAAGAAACTCTCTCACAATCTCATTAAAAGATTTCTCACAAACCCTAGATTTCTGCCCTTAATTATCTCTTCTTCTCTCTTACAGTATGCAACTCTCCTTGACTTTCTTATGCTTAATTTACACTGAACCTCTTAAGGGGATTTAAAGAGTTTCCCCCTCTCTTGAGTGCATGTAGGACTCCTTCTTTGACTTGGATTATTAATTCTAAATCTCTTCCAATTAGAATTTAATTTCAATTATAATTGATTTTTTTCTAATTAAATTCAATCTCCCAATCCAAGTCCAACTAGAATTTCCTGAAATACAATGCTATTTCCCAACATTAACTAGGAACAAAGCTCAAGCAAAATGATTTTTTTTTATGGAAAACAAGTGGTATGAGTTTTCTTATTTATACAAACTAGTAGTTTATCCCGTGCTAAGCACGGTCATTGTTAGGACGTAGTCTATACAATAGCTCTTATTTGAGTAATAACAAACTCTCATTTGGTACTAATAATTATTTGATATGATATAATATAGGTGAATATAGGTATAAGAAGTATATGAGGCGAAACGACATGAAAATCAGCTCAAAAGTTGATTTCAGCCTCCTCACCACCGATGATCCTTAGTGATTCATCGATGGTAGGATGAGCTCATCGATGGTCTACAGTGACGCGTCGATGGCTACAGTTACTCATTGATGGCTGTAGTGAGAAATTGATGATATCTCGAGAAAGCTTTTCATATCAGCGATGGTGCATCTCAACCATCGATGGTCGAGAGCCACCATCCATGGTAAAGTTGGCTGATTGTAGATTTTAAGTTTTAATCTCAACCGTTTGTTATTTCTTTGATTTTCAAACTCTACCATATTTACGATATCTCTTTCCTGACCTATTAGGAACTATATATCATGAAAGAGATAGAGAGAATGGAGAGTTCTAGGGTTTTGCACTGAAAAGAGATTTCATTGAAGGTTTTGACCCCCGGGGCCTCGACAAACTCTCACTCATCGTGCACAATATCTCTGGATCATTTCAAAATGAAGAGTTGCACTTGGATTTATCATCTATATCGTTCTTCATCATGCTACGCTTAGAGTCATCGTAGGACAGTTTGTTTATCAAAAAAGCTGTAAGATCTTTCATATTTTTCTGAGCTTAATTGTGATTGTTTGGTTTTGATTTAAACTTATTTTTACGGCGTACTCAAGCTAGTTAGAATTGACAATTAGGACTAGCTAGGGCTAGGTGTTTACTCATTGTGGAGAGTTAGGTTAGGCGACCGGTTTCTAATAGATTTTAGGGTGCGGTCTAGTAAGCCTACTAAATCGGGTTTGTAATTTAGGAGAACTCTTTGTATAGTGAGGAAGCCCCTTCGTGAGAAATAATAATGGATGTACGATTGTTATCTGAGCTACTATAAAATCTTGCGTGTTTTTGGTTAGTTGTTAGTTGTGGTTATTTATCATCGACTGCTTTTATTTTATCTTTTTCACTACATATTCTGTGTGTTTAGTGAAAAGCAGTAGCAATCCTATTCACCCCCCCCTCTAGGCTTACATCTTAGATCTAACAAGTAGTGTCAGAGCCTCGTTCCCATCTGTAGGATTCACAACCTAGGGTAGAGATGTCTAGTTTGATCGCCGCAATGGGTTTTTCTAAGGGACACGCAGTTAACTGACCCCACTTTTCAATGGAACAACTACACCTATTAGAAAGCGCGTATGAGAGTTTTTTTTGTTATCCACCTATTTTGATAGTTGGAGTAGAATAGAGAGTGGCTATAGTGAACCTACTACCGTTGTAGGTGATACTACCGTTATCACTCCTAGAGATAAGTGGACCGCTCAGGACAAAAAGACTTACTGTTTAAATGGAAAAGCTATGAATGCGCTTTATTATTCTTTAACTGCTAGAGAATTTAACCTTGTGTCAAATTACTCTACTACGCAAAAAATTTGGAACAATTTGGAAGTTACACACGAAGGAGCTTCACAGGTAAAAGAGGAGAAACTTACAATGCTTGTGAGTAAATATGAAAATTTTAATATGAAGGCCTCAAAAAGTATTCAGGATATGTTCACTCGATTCACAGACATAGTGAAAAAATCAAAAGCTTTAGGGAAGGAGTATGATAACAAGGAGCTTGTGAGAAAAATCCATTCTCTTTCTAGGGATTGCAAACCGAAAGTAACAACTATTGAAGAATTATAAAAAAAATTTGAACTAACTCTTGAGAATCTTATAGGGAATCTTCTCACATATGAAGTGCATTCAAAAGAAAGAGAATATGATTCAAAAAAAATAACTACAAGAAGAAGTCATTAGCTTTGAAAGTGAAAAGACTAAAATCAATGGCCAAAGAAAATAGGGGTGTGAGCTCAAGTTCTGAAAGTGATAAAGAGATCATTGTAGATCAAATTGTTAAAGGCATTGAATTATTCCTCAAATCAAAAGATGGTAAAAATTCTTGAAAGATAAACGGGGTTACTACACAAGCAAGGCAAATAAAATTAATTCTAGTGATTTGATACTGAACTAATTTATTTTCGGTGCAAGAAATCCGATCACTTAATTGCCAACTGAATTAAAAGGATTATAAAGAGAAGGGTAAAAGTTTCAAAGCGACTACATGGGACGAGTTAGAGAGTAGCTCAATCAATGATGATAAAAGAGCACATTGTTATCTCATGGCTAAAGATAACAATTCGGATCAATCCGAACACGAGAGCTCTGATAGTGATGTATACCCACGATGATTTATATTCTAAATATAATGAAATATTGGGTCAATTTGAAAAACTTGCTGAAAAATATAAAGTTTTTAAAAAGGTGAATTCAAGTTTAAAGAAGGACATAAAATTGTTGAGTGAAAACATTAAAATCTTTATTTAGAGTTGAATAAATCTAACAATGCAAGTGAAAATATTTCTTTTGAATGCATACAATATTTCATGCATAGAGATATGAATTTTGATTTAGCCATGTAACTAAATGAAAAAACAAGTGAAATCGAAAACTTAGTTGCTTTGGTAAATGAGCTTTTATGTGAGTTGTCCTCTGAACAAAGAAAGTTTGAAACTAGGTGCACTACAACAGTTTCTAAAAATGAACAACTAAAGTCTAAAAATATTGATTTGAAAAAGGCCGTGAAAAAATTTTCTTTGGGTTCTAAAGGATTAAACATGATCATTTTCAATCAACGATTTGCAAAAGCTAAAATTGTACTTGGTTATTCATATTCAGAAAAACATAAAAAGTTTCAACCTTCTTTTGTCAAAGGAAATAACTTAACTCTATTTGCACTCATTTCTAATTCATCTTCTACTATTTATACTTTATGTGGTACAATGAGTCGTACTTCAATGAATTATCGAATGCAATATAGAGTTAAAATAATTAAATAGATTTGGATACCTAAAGGCACAGTTACTAATCAACGTGGACTTATGTGGATACCTAGTTCACATCATTTTGCTTTTCTGTAAGTGTGCAAAAAGGCTAAGGAGCAAGACAACATCCATTTGATTGCTCAAGGCATATTCAGAAGACAAGAATCTGCTCCATAGCCTAAATAAGAAGAAGAATGGGATGATAAGTTATTGATACAAGCAAAGAGGGTCTCATTATGCTAGCAATTTTTTATTGCAAGGGCATAACTTGTATAAACGATTGTTTCAGCAAATTTTCTCAAAGGGGTAAGTAAAGATATGTTCTATAACCCTTCATGTTGTATGTACGTATTTTAAATTTTTTCTTTCTTTTTCTTGTTAGGGTTGTTTTAGATTTTTTTTCTTTTTCAATTTTTATCAAACACAACAAAATTTCTCTTTCTTTCTTTTGGTTTTCTTTTAAAAAGCTTTTGACATGCTTATGTATATGCTTGTACAAGATTGATTCAGTTGATATTATCTTTTTGGTATATAGGCTTGATTGTATTACATAGGTTCACACATGATTTTTTTTCAATCTATATGCCTGTATTTTGTACACAATGATTGTTCGTGGTAAAAGTCAGTTTGTTATTCATTGTCCTTAAATTCGTTCTGACTTCTTTGGCCTACAACAAAATTCAAAGAAATGCCTTTTATTTTAAGGCTTACAATGAAAACAAAAATTACAACTTCTTCTGTATGAACAAACACGAGGATCTCGTTATATCGGGATCCTCGCTATGCGGGTTCTTTGCCCGTGGTCGGGACTTTTGTGTCCGTGGACCACCGCGCAATTCGATCCGTAGAAAACTCCAGTTTGTGATCCCGATATAACAGATCCTCGTGTTTGTTCATACAGAAGAAGTTGTAATTTTGTTTTCATTGTAAGCCTTAAAATAAAAGGCATTTCTTTGAATTTTGTTGTAGGCCAAAGAAGCCGTAAACTAATTCAAGGACAATGAATAACAAACCGACTACCACAATAAGCTGGCTGTGATGGGAGAAGTTTTCGAGATCGACATGTTGACCGGTGTCAACATGATTTTCATGCCTCGCCGATTATTCCTCTCTTGGATATTATGGTGGGAGGAAATTAGGGGTTATCGAGTTATCCTTAAGAATATGGGTTTATTCTCTAGGAACTCCTCGTTGAAAATTTGGAAACAGTTTATACTCGTATTCCTGATTGGAGTAGGATTAGGCGACGCGTTGATTTACGTCGGTGTGATCCGCACGATCGAGTTATCCCTAAGAATATTTCTTGTGAGAATATTCTTCCTGAACTTCGACAAATTAGGGAACAGCTTTATACCGTAATCCTTGTTGAGTAGAATCACACGCGCTGATCGGCGCCGATGCAATCCGCGACGATCGAAGTTATCCCTAAGAATATTTCTTGTGAGAATATTCTTAGGGAACTTCTCGACAAATTGGGAAACAGCTTTATACCGTAATCCTTGTTGGAGTAGGATTAGGCGACGCGTTGATCGGCGTCGATGCAATCCGCACGATCGAGTTATCCCTAAGAATATTTTTTGTGAAAATATTCTTATGGAACTCTCGACAAATTGGGAAACAGATTTATACTCGTAATCCTTGTTGGAGTAGGATTAGACCACATGGGAGAATATTTGGAGAATTGAGCCGGGTAGCATCTCCAAAATCTTTCCAAATATTTAGGAAAGAGGATGGACAAATTATTGGGCTGTTTTGGATTCCTTTTAGACATCCAATTGGGCTCCAATTAGAATTCCTACCCATCGTCAAATAGGACTCCTTATTCAAAGAGAATTGGGTCCATATGGGATTGTTATAAATACCCATAAACCCTCCTTCCTCTTGACCTAGGCCGGCCCCCTTCTCTATGCACTTTTTCTTTCATTTTCTCATCTTCTCTGAACAACGAGGTATGATGAGGGTTTTATATTTCCTCCTCTTCTCTTTTCTTTTCTCTCTTTTTGTTGCATGCATGCATGGGAGGAGAAGAACCCGTCGTGGCCATGAATAGGTGGCGGCGGCCACGGGCGGCCTACAGCGCGGTGGGCCATAAGGCTACCAGCGGGCGGCGCTGTCAGCGAAGGGCGGGCGCCGCAGTAACCGGTTCGGTCGCGACCGAAGCCGTCATTGGCTTGTCGACCGAAGGCCGGCGTCAGCCAGTTTGTCGCGACCGAAGCCCGGCATCGAACCGCTCGCCACCTAGGCACCCTCGGACGGGTGCGGTCGTCCGTTGTTCTTGTTGACATGCCCGTTGATGCTCCAGTCATGATTGATAGACCATGACCCGACCAAACGGGACTTTTTCGATGCTATATTTGCCGATTTTCAGCTGCGTATTTGACCTTTTCGTCGTGTTTTTGCAGCTTCCGATGTCGTCGGGAAGATCACGCGCTTCAAGGAGTCGATCAACTCGCACGGCGCGTGAATGCACGCCTCCTTCTTTCGGTGGTGCGCCAGCGTCATCATATTCTCGTACATACATGCGTTGTATCCCCGCTTCGTTCTCCTTCGTGAGGCGATTGGGAAGAGCCGAAATCCTCCTTTGTGGGGATCGACGCTGCAGATTGTGTATCCTTGTTACGACCCCGCTTCGTCCTCCTTTGTGAGGCGATTGGGAAGAGCCGAAATCTTCCTTCGTGAGGATTGGGGCTTCAAAGATCACCCGTCTCGATATCTTTAACGGGAGCGATTTCATACCGTACCTTTGCTCTGTAGAACGAAATATATTGCCGCTTTGTTTACGCGACTATATTTATCGTTCTCCGGGTATTCGATATGGATGAAATCGTCATACCCGTTATAAGGTCGTGACTCAATCTATGTAAGATGAATTCAACGCCTTTTACTAACTGAATATTTTCTGATTTCAGTTGATTATTCCTCGGGAGCTTTTCCGACATACGCGGTTGATGGACGCCGTAGTGACTATTATTCCACGTGTGATGATCCCGCGATTTGTATCTCGCCTCGATTTGCACCCGGTACGTCAGCGGAGGCGATTCAGACTGTAGTTGAGGGGAGTTCCCGCATTCTCCGACGATTGGTCACCGATGCGCCACTCATAAAGGACACCAGCTCCACTGCACCTTTGTGAAAAACAGATTATCTGTTCGGCGACTCAGTTAAGGATCCGGATACAGCTTTTGTCGAGAGCGAGCGATGGTTGAACCAAGACGACGGAGGTCCCTTGTACATTCCTCGGATACCTCGTCAGCTCTCATTGACTGATTTCAGACTCCACGCCGTGACACGCCGTATGTCATGGCGTCTTACCGAGGAGCATGATCATATTCATTGCGGGTTTATTACCCAGCAGCCAGTTCCGGGTTCCAACAGGAATCGCGTCATCGGCCTTCACCCTGGGATTGTGGGGCTGGACACACCGCCCCGTGATGAGCTCTTTGTTCTTGCTTCGACTTTGAAGAATCGCCTCGCCATTGGGCGAGATGCCATCATCTAGTCACGATTTTACTACCGGGTTCACTCATCAGGTAAACATTGGTGGGGTCGCCTGACCAATTACGTCCTCAACCGATGGGATGAAGAACTTCGCGCTTGCGGTCTGTATTCAGCGATTCGTGCCACCATGTATGGCCTCCCAATCAGCGCTAACCATTTCTTCGCCTTATTTGAGCTCTACAATCCAGATTCAAATACGTTTTTCACCAAACACGGCGAGTTGGGGCTGGCTCTACATGAGATGTACCGAATTTCCGATTTACCCATGGGGAAGATGTCAGATCAGGAGTATTTCCCTTCTAATCGTGAACCGAAGCCTACCAAGAAACACACACCTGATCGTCACAAGATTTTGTGGGATCTCACTTGTCATTACTATATAGCTCTGGCCCAATCTGAACCTTGCGCCAAAAGGAAATTGCAAGTGAGTCTGAAGCAGTTTGCCAACTATTTGTTCCAGCATTTGGAGGACAAATCTGGCGAGGAAATATGTGAATTGTCACCGCTCACTCCTTCGAAGGTTAATGAACTGATCGAGAGGTCCGAGGCTAACTCCTACACGCTCAGCTACGCTGAAGATGATTTTCCCCCAGGGACCAAGTTTGCAACCTTTCTGTGGCATGCGGTGAAGCCTATCCAGCCGACGACTCTTCTAGCCGGCTATCTTGCGATCTGGCTAAAGAAATGTGTGGTTCCATATCAATCTGATGATGCTTTACCTTTGGAGGTCCTTTACCCTGCAGTTCAGCTTGCTCACAAGAAGGAACTCTCTCTCCTTCCGGTAATGGTGGCCAGTATTCATCGTGGATTGCGGCATATAGTCCGGGCATTTACTCAGAAAAAGGATGAGCCGTCATCACGTATTCCTTCCGTCCGAGTAGAGCTCCCATATACCTATTTGATGGCCTGGCTGGTCCTTCATCGTCCCGACATGATGTCGGCACCGGGTTCCACAGATTCATCTACTCCTTTCTTGCGGTTGGTAGAGGATTGCAGATGGAAGGGGCGTGGCTTTACAGAGATCAAGAAACAGATGCAGATTCATAAAGGGTGGATCTTTTCCAGATGTTTTCCTCGATTCTCTGGTCAATATGGTGTGTCCCTGGTCGACGAGGAGGTGCCGAAGACACAGCAGACTTCCCTTGACATTGGCTGTTTCAACTGGCTAGTGAACATTAGGCCCGGGTATCTCACTTTCCGAGTAAAGGAAGAATGCTTCATTGAGCCGTATTTCCCCTGTCGTTTTGCTCGCCAGTTCGGTTACGACCAACTTTATGTTGGGAACCCGAACCAACGGCTTCAGACTCGTGGTGGACTTGTGGATGGCCTTCGAGCATGGTTGTGGAGCGTCATGGGATGTACCGGTGCTAGATTCAGTCTCCCGAGCTCAGACCGTCAGCTGGAGTCGACATTCCTCCATTGTAGTTGGCTATTAGTAGCTAACGAGCCGGTCCCTATGAGGGCTATCTCAGATCTAGTAGCCGAAGCATCGTTGCGAGCTGACACTCAGGCACTCCAAGATGCCGCTCAAGCTCAAAGGAAGCGTCGCCAATCTCATCCGCCAATTGAGACTGAGGAGGGGTTCCACGACTCTGGCGCAGGGACTCTAGGAGAGGACCATGTTGAGTCTGCAGTTTATGAGAAGAACCTTGGTACTCTCTCCTTTTCCCCTTCGTTTTCTCATCCTTTCCATTGGACTTCTTATTCAACTGAATTTTCAGGAAAATCTGTTGGAGAAGAAGAATTTCAACCCTCTCAAGGGGTGAAACGAAAGAGGTTAGCCCATAAGAATCGCGTGAATCCTCGGTCCCTTGATATAGACTTGGCCAGTAATGACCCAATCAGTGAAGGAGGTATCAATTCACCGTGATGTAATCTGAAATTTCGACTCTTGGAGACTGACATTTCTCCATTTGCATGCAGGGGGTTTTAGGGATTATGATCCTAGCCTTGATTTCCCTCACCACAATTTCACTGGAGCCCAGCTTCATGCTGAGCCAAGTTTTACTCAACAAATGTATGGAGCTATGGCGGAGGAGACTAATGTAGGACCTGATTCGGCGAATCCAGGTACATCTAACATTGATAACTCCTCTTCTGGGTAGCGAATGCGAGAATTGAACGACTCGGAATTCGTACCCCCACTAATTGCCTCTTCGTTTTTTGCTCTTTTTAGAGGGATTGCAGGAGACAAATGCACGAACCGAGACTAAGCAAGCTAACCCCACTGCAGGAGGTAAGTAGCTTTACCTATTGTTCGTCTTAGTTGCATTCGCCTTCTTAATGCCTTCTTTTTCAGACTTCTCCATGGAAGATTTCGTGGAAGCTGGTTTATATGGCAACACTTCCATGGATGACCTGTTACGCGCTTGGTCACAGGATGGTGATACTCTTGGTGAAGATTTACCCGAAGCTACCATCCCTGAAGAAGGTATGAATTTTCTCTTCGATTAATTATAGGACCAGCCGTTTGGCCAACACCACTATAATTAAAAGAGGCTGAGAAATTCCCTTTATGTAGTGGCAAGCACTCCTCTTTCCGCCGCTTTCTCGGAATCAGCTACCACAGCGACTGTTGAGATAGACGAGCACACTGAGGGCTCAACTGCGGTTGATAGTATCCCAGCGATAGATACGCCTCTGGTAGACTCACCAATCTCTGAAACTACACCGAAGGAGACGGGTAAGAGTCCCCAATCGAATATGCATCCATTAGTTTTTGGTTGAAGATTCTAAGGTTCTCTTTTCTTCCGTGCAGAGCCTACATCTCGACTCCATGACCTGGCGAGAGCGTTGATGCTGGATGAAGATCCATCCCATCTTATTATCTGTTTGGAAGTACGCTCATTCTTTTCTTTGGTGAACACGGTGATCGAAAAGGTCCTTCATGGCTTTCTTCATCGCTCAGCATCGCTTGATCCCGGATGGCCTTGATACGGGATATGGGTTATCCCGAGCTGGCTCAGGCCATTGTTGATGACCTCGCCCATCTGGAGGGAAAGCTTCAGAGACTGCAAGAGCTGCGGGCAGCTGGGGCTTCCTCATATGTAGTTGCTCATACCGACTCGCGTTTAGAGGCATGGCGCGATGCTCGTGTTCTTACTGGGCTCAAGTCCGTGATGCGAGAGACCGCTACCGATCAACTCCTGGTTGTCACGAGATATATTCTTCCCTAAGCCATATCCGGACCGATATTGTGGCGAAAAGGAGAGGATAATACCGCCGTGGGAGAGCTCCATGCCGAGGAAGATAAGATGAGTATTTTGAGTGGCTAAGGCCAACAAGGAAGAAGCCCTCGCCGCTAAGATAAGGAACTCGACCTATCGAAGCAAAACTGGTTGAGCTCGAGGAGGCAACCACGGAGACACTGGACACCGATGAGGAGTCCTTCAGGGCCAAGTTGCAGGAAGAACTCCACCAGGCTTACCATGGTGAAATGTCTCAGCCTTGAACAAAGAAATCCTTTGTCATAGACTTGATGTTTAAACAGCTTGTAGCTCCTTCTATATTTGCTTCAAATGAATAAGATCCATTCCTTTCATTGTTTATTATGATCCTTTTACTCACGTAAATAATTAACCATAATACTTATAGGATTTTGGCAAACCCTCACCATCAACGGGTTTGATTAGCCTTTACCAACCACCGCTTGAGTTGGGCTAGCGTCGCGGATTATCTGGATCCGTTCCGCATACGTGACGTTGTGCTAAAAGAATGAAACTCTTCTAGACTTGTTGCTATGATATTGAATACATAGGCTTTATACTCTTTTACGAGCAAGAGACCACCCTAAGAACGCTGCAGAAGGCCGACTTTATCCCTTCTTAGGCTTCGGGATAAAATACCCCAGAATCGATCTCTGGTGTCTTCTTCAATCGGAAAAAGACTAAACCGGTGTTCGCGGGAAAAGTAGACTTGTTATTCATTGTTTGTTGAATACTTGTTTACAGCTTCGTTGGCCTACAACAAAATTCAAACAAAAGAGATGCCTTTTATTTCAGGCGTACAATGAAAACAAAAATTACAACTTTTATCCTTTTGTGAACAAACACGAGGATCTCTATTTTACGGGATCCTCGCTTGCGGGTTCTTTGCCCGTGTCGGGACTTTTGTTCGTCCGCGGACTACCGCAATTCAGATCCGTGGAAACCCGGTTCGGAACTACAGACGCAGAGGCTCGCTTCACGAGGAACGGCTACCGAGGGGATCACACTCACGGCGAGAGGATCGCCGGGATCACACTCACGGCGAGAGGATCGCCGAGCGGGTGAGATCTACAAAGAGAAATCATATAGCTATTTCAGAGTGACCTCAGCTCGCTACTCGCGTTCGTAGATCGGACGTGCTCGCGGTGCTTTCGGAGCTATCGTCGGCGGCTCGTAGATCTCGCGAGGGCTCTCTCAAAATATCGGCCAATGCAACTCCCAAAAATCCAACCTTTTGGCCGAGCACACCCCCTATTTATAGGAGATAAGGGGCGGGTTTGAGCGGCCGGGCGCCATTTGGTGTCCGGCGGACACCAATGGTGTCCGACCTTAGTCGGACACCAATGGTGTCCGGCGGACACCATTTGGTGTCGGCGGTGGCCTATGGTGTCGGCCTTGGCGGACACCATTTGGTGTCGGCGGACACCATTTGGTGTCCGGCCTTGGCGGACACCATTGGTGTCGGCCATTGGCGGACCGCGGATGTCGGGTTTGGCGGACGCCGTTTGGCTTCTCGGTTTGGTTTTGGACTTTTGGATTTTTGGCGTTCGTTCGCTCTTGTGGTTCTAAGTCCGTGCTTGGTTCACTTGATTGGTTTCATCCGTCAGCGATTTAGGTGGCGATCGGTCGATGTTCAAATCGATCGTTGATGTTTGGACCCGATCAATCTCGTTGAAGCTTTGCTTGTTGGATTCATTCCATAACACGTAGCCTCGTTGATTCGTACGCTTTGTTGACCCATTTCGTGTGTTCGTCAATTTATTTTATGCGGCGTTGGTTTGTCGAATGGGTTGTTGGTTGTTAACCCACCGTCACGAGTTTCGTTCGGGCACTGATAAGCAATTTTTAACGCCTACAGATACCCCCTCCAAAGCGTCTCAGTCTCGTTTCTTTGGCGAGTCTGGGATGCTTTGGACATGATGAGCCCTTCACCCTTCGATCGGCGTGATGGGACTTGTGAATGACCTTGTCGTTTGATCTCTCCACTCCTTTCAGTCTTTCCAGTGCTTTGTAGGATTGCTGAAGGTATTACGGTACTGCATTTTTTGTCTGACCGTTGTCGAGATATTGACCAGAAGTCGATAGATGAATTTCTTTCGAGATTAGCTCCAGTATTTGATTCCTCCAATCCTCTCAGGTTCTCCAGTGCTTTGTAGGATACCTGGGGGTGTTCTGATCTTTGCATTTATTGCTTGACCGTTGTTGGAATTTCGAACTGCAGCTAATCGAGTTTATTTGTTGTTGACTCGTGTCGGTGGATTGTCGTCCAATTGACCATCGAGATTCCTTCGTTGATCGGGGAATTTTTCATTGGATCCGAACCGTTGATCGGTGAATCCTTAAATCGGCAATAGCGTTGGTTGGCGTCGCTACTGTTAAAGTGCATTCATCCACGGTGGGAGGTATTCTTCCCAATTGTTGATTGGTAAGCCCTCAGGCGGCGACGCATGAATCGGCACTACTACAGTGGGGGGGATTCTTTCAAGGTAGATCGCGTTGTTCGGCGCCCATATAAGCCTTGTCAGAATTCATCCACTTTTTCCACAGCGGGAGGAAATTAAAGATTATCGAGTTATCCTTAAGAACGTGGTAATATTCTCCAGGAACTTCTCGTTAAATTGGGAAACAGTTTATACTCATAATCCTAGTTGGGTAGGATTGGTGAGCGTTGATTGGCGTCGACGCAATTCGTATGATCGAGTTATCCTTAAGAATATTTATTGTGAGAATATTCTTACGGGAACTTCTCGACAAATTAGGGAACAGTTTATACTCGTAATCCTAGTTGGAGTAGGATTAGGCGTTGATGTCGGTGCAATTCGCGATCGAGTTATCCTAAGAATATTTATTGTGAGAATATTCTTAGGAACTTCTCGACAATTTAGAGCGGTTTATACTCGTAATCCTAGTTGGAGTAGGATTAGGCGTTGATGTCGGTGCAATTCGCGACGATCGAAGTTATCCCTAAGAATATTTATTGTGAGAATATTCTTAGGAACTTCTCGACAATTTAGAGCGGTTTATACTCGTAATCCTAGTTGGAGTAGGATTAGGCGGCAGCGTTGATTTCGTCGGCGCTATCCGTGAGGTGTCATCTGCCGAATAAATCTTGAGAATCTTTCCAAACATAGCGGAGGGGTTAGGAGCCAATCAGCAGATTGATTTGGCACTAATTTGACATCAAATAAGATTCCATTAGGACTCCTAATTAGGGGCTGATTAGAGTCCTAATTAGAATTGGTTTGGGCCCATTAGGAGTTGTTATAAATACCCATACTCCTCCTCCTCGATGACCTAGGCCGCCCCCTTGTGCTCTCTCTCCTTGTTTTCATCTTGCTTCTGCCGTCTCATATCTCTCAAACAACGAGGTACATGCGAGTATTTTGTAAATTTTTTTCTTCTTTTCTCTTTTCCCCTTCTCTCTTTTTTTGTTGTCGCGGCATGCATGGGAGAAAGGATTCGGCGGTCGTCGGCGGGGGCGGGCGGCTGGCGTGTGGCAGCCGAGCCATCGGCTTCGGTGGCGAGCACAGGCTGTTGGCCTTCGGTCGCGGCGCCCTAGCCGGGCGCTTCGGTCGTGACAAGCGCTGGCAGTGGCTTCGGTGTGGCCGAGCGCTGGCAGCCAGTGCTCGGTCGCGGCAGAGCACACAACCCATTGGTAGCTGATGTGACGCTGTATGGTAGAGTTGGTTGTTTGGCTTGTGCCGTGTCGGACTATGTCGTCGTTGGTGCCCGATGCGTGGCCATGAGCGCGACGACCAAGCGGGACCTCTTCTTTATTATATTCGCTGATCTTTTAGCCATGTATTTGACTTTTCGTGTTTTTGCGACTTCGATGTCGTCGGAAGATCACGCGTTCGAGGCGACCGTCTACTCCATCTCGCGACGACGTGCCACCATCATTCTTGGGTGAGATTTTCATGTCAAATTGCTCATTCACAACTTGTATTTGTAAATTATGCGGCCTTGATTCCTCGCCGTGGGGAGCGGCGCTGTATAGCCTCGATTTCTCCTTCCATTGAGAATCGGCGGCTCGCTACGACCTTGATTCCTCCTTCGGGGAATCGACGCCGCGACAGCCTTTGATTCCTCCTTATTGAGGATCGGCGCTTATATTGCGACGGACGATGGGGAGCGATTTCGCTACGCCGATGGATAGAATCGTCGTCATTTTATGTGACGGGGTGCATTACTGAATCCATCCGTAGTGTGTTCGGGGATCGGTCCTATATAAGGTCGTGACTCTATCTCACGAATTTCGTGAGATGAATTCAACGTCTTATATATATATCTGCTGGGTTCTGACTCATTCTGATTTCATCTTTTCAGTTGAGTATCCCTCTGGTGCGCTTCCTTCGCATGCGGTTGACGGACGTCGTGGTGACCAATTCTCCTCCTCTGATGACCCCACTATTCTTATTTCGCCCCAGTTTAGACCGGATACGCCCGCGGAGGTGACCCAGCTGGTACTTGGTGGAAGTCCTCGTGTGTTGAGGTCGCTGATGACTGACGCACCACTCGAGAAGATTACTGGTTCTTCTCAACCTTTGGGCAAGACGGACTATTTATTTGGTGACTCTGTCGAGGACCCGGATATGACTTTCATTGAGAGTGAGCAATGGCTGCACAAGGATGATGGTGGATTCTTATATCTCCCTTGGATTCCTCGGCATCGTTGTTTGACCGAGCTACGTCATCAGGGCGTCGCACGGAAAATGTCGTGGCACCTGACAGAGGAGCGTGACAGCATTCATTGTGGGTTTATCACCCATCGATCGGTTCTGGTTCACTTTCGGAGGTCGAGTTATCGGTTGCACCACGGTATATTGGGATGGATTCTCCGCCTTGACGAGCTTCGTCATTGGTGGACTTTGAAGAATGCCTTGCCCTATTGGGGCCGGGAGATCGGCATCTGGTCATAGATTCTTTGGTTGGGTTCATTCATGAGATAAGCTTTGGTGGACTCGTCGACTAGTCACGTTCTTGGCGATGGGGTGAGGACCCGTGCATGTGGTTTATATCGCCATTAGTGCCACCATGTATGGGCCCCGATGTAACCACTTCTTGGCTTTATCGGGACTCTATGATCTGATTGAATACATTCTCAACCGGGCATGGCGAACTTGGATTGGCTTTGCGAGATGCATCGGGTCTCGGGTTTGCCTATGGGAAGAATGCTCTATCGGGAATATTTCCCTACGGTAGAATTGGATCGGTAGGCTACTCGCTGACGTTATGACACTCGTGGGATCTCCGCGTGCCATTATCACATTGCTCTAAGCGAGATAGAGCGTCGAAAAAGGAAGTCAATTATAAGTGCAAACAATTTGCCAATTATTTGTTCAAGCATCACGGAGGATGATTCGATGGATTTGTGAATTGGCTCCTTCTACCCCCGAGAGATTAATGAGTGATTGAAAAGTGCAGCTAAGTCTTATACCCGAGTGGTATGGAGTATGGTTTTCAGCGAGGGACCAAGTTCTCGACCTTCTTATGGCATGCGATAAAAGCATCCGGCGATGACTCTCTTAGCCTTCATCGCTATCTGGTTGAAGAAATGTGTGATCGAGTGTCGACCTAGCGGCGCTTTGCCATTAGAGGTGCTCTATCCCTGATTCGGCTAGCTCATAAGAAGGAGTTGTCTCTTCTTCGGTGATGGTGGCTAACATTCATCGGGGACTTAGTCAAATAGCCAGCCCTTTACTCGGAGGAAAAACAAACCGTCGGATGAGATTCCTCATGTCAAGGTGGAGCTGCGTACACCTATTTGATGGCTGGTTTGTCCTTCATCGACTGATATGATGGCGCGAAGCTTGCGAATCCGTCTGTCCCTTTTATCAATCTTTAGAAATGTAAATGGCAAAGGCGGATTTTTAGCGATGCGAGCGGTACAAATCCACAAGGGTTGGATCTTTTCAGTGTTTTCCTCGGTTCTGCAGTCGATGCGAGGAGTCCTTGATGCGATGAGGAGGCATAAAATGAGCCGGACTTTACTTGGCGTTGGTTGTTTTAATTGGTGACCAACATCCGACCCGGCTATCTTATCTCGAGTAAGCGAGTGCTACATTGAGCCTTACTTCCCTTCTCGTTTATTTCGTCGGTTCGGTTCTGACCGGCTTCGTTGGGAACCCGAGCAGGAAATCGGACTTCGCGGCGGTTTGATCGATGGTGTCGGCGTGGCTATGGAGTATAGCGGGTTGTACCGATGCTAAATTTAGCCTTCGGGCGATGCGCAAGTTAGATCGACATATCTATCTGCGGTTGGCTTTTGGCCTTGATGAACTTCGTTCTGTGAAGTCCCTTAATGGCGAAGGTTGAGGAGGCTTCTCGGGCTGACACTCAGGCTGTCCAGGAGGCCGCTCGAGCCCCGAAGAAGCGTCGTCGTACCCGCGAATCAGACAGGTCTGATGGGGAGGTTCATAGTTCTCGGCTGATACCTCAGGAGATGACCAGGAAGAGATTGCAACTCATGAAGAGAACTCTGGTACTCTCTCCTTTACTCTCATTATTCCCCTCTTATGATATCCTAGTCTGACTCTAGTCTATCTTTTCAGGCATACCAGGGAAAGAGGCGGTCCGCCCTTGCAAAGGGACAAACTCGCAATGGAGTTCCTCTTAGCGAAAGAGGCTTGTCCATAGATCTGCGCCTCTCGGACCATTAACTTGGATTCAACAAGCGAAGACTCTGCGGTGATGGGGTAATGTTTGGCTAACCCATAACCTTATGATTATCAGGCTCTTTTATGAATCTCACGATTTCCTCTGTCGCGGAGAATTTGGTGGTGATGTCAATTGGATTTTCCCTTCCACGACTTTGTGCGCGTCGGCTTTGTGGAGCAAGTACTTCGGAGCTATGGACGGAAGGCCGAGTGCCAACATAGGACCAGGATTGGAGAATCCGGGTTCGTCTAATATTGGTATTTTTCTACCCGTACATTACTTGCAAAGACATGAAATTTGTTTCCCTGCAGTTTTCATCTATACTTCACACTCTTATGCGAGCTTTTTCGATGGAGGAGTTCGAGGATTTGATCTTGATTTACCGAGGCGGCTCCTCCTCACGCGATCTTGAGCTTGAGTTAGGAATCCCTAGGGATATCGAAGCAGATTCCTTTGAAGGTAAAACTCCCCTCCATGATAATCATAGGACTATTCAATTTTAAATAGTACGTCTATGATTGAAAATGTCTCCCGTTTGACAAGGGGCTTCGTCCGAGGTGACATTGAGGCTGCTATTCCTCGAGTAAACCCGTTAACCGTTGATATGTCGGACGCCGGTTGAGATACCGATTGAGGCGTCGATCATACCGGCTATTTGTTTCGCCGGTTTCATTAGGGCAAGGAGGTTCTCGGTATGAACCCCTCATTGCCAATACTCATGTTGATTTTGTTTTGGGGGTTTTAACCCTTTTCTTCCTTTTCCGAGGGCACATCGACTCTTCATGACTTAGTAGAGCTTTGATGTCGGACGGCGATCCATCTCGGCTTATTATCGGGTGGAAATCGTTCGTTCTTTTCCTATTGGCCATAGTGGTAGACACACTTCGGTACCAGGCTTTCTCTTGTCGGTTCGACCATTCCTCGATCCTAGGGTAACTCTGATCTGGCGGGTTATTGAGAGTTGGCGAGCCATTCTTGATGATCTCGATCATCACGGAGGTTAAGCTCAAAAGTCGCAAGACTTTGAGGCGCCGAGTTTTCCTCATATGTAGAGAGCGAGGCGGGCTCGCTGAAAGCTTGGCGTGATGCTGCGTTATTCTTGGACTCGAAGTTCAGATCACGGCAAGACGGGTCGTCTTTTGGAGGCTAGCGTCACGAAGCCGTTTTCAGTGGAACATTTTCAATCTTGTGTTCTTCTTTGGAGCGAGAATAGTAGAGCTCGAGCGGGAACCGGTGGCGAGGAGAGTCGATCATCTTGAAGGCGGCGAAGGCCAACAAAGAAGAGACTCTTCAGTTATGTCGACTTGAGTTTTCAAAGCGGCAGTGAAGTCGAGGAGAAACCGCAAAGACCCTTAATAGCGGCGAGGAGACTTTCGGTGAGCCGGGAGAACTTCAGCAAGCTTTCCTTAATAAAGTATCGAGTTAAAGCGACAAATTTCTTTGTCACAAATTCGGCGTTTAGAAACTTGTGTAACCAGTCTTTTATCAATAAAACATATTTACGTCCTCTTTTATGCTTTATTATGATTCTTTTATTTAACGAAATAATTAACCATAATACTTATAGGATTTTTGGCAAACCCTCAGACCATCAGTTTGATTAGCCTTTACCAACTACCGTTTGAATTGGGCTAATGCGGATTGTCCAAACCGTTCATGCGTGGCGTTATGCTAAAGAATGAAACTCTTCTAGTCTTATTGCTATGATATCGAATACATAGACTTGGTACTCTTTTACGGGCAAGAACCGCCCGACAGCGATGTGTAAAGGCGTTGACTTTGAGGTTATTAGCCAACCCCGACCTTCAGCGGGTTTGATGAGCCTTTACCAACTACGTTTGAGTTGGGCTAGCATGTGGATTATCTAAATCCGTTCCACACACAGCGTTGTGCTAAAAGAATGAAACTCTTCTAGACTTAATGCTACGATGTTGAATCACGTAGGCTTTGTCTTTATCAGGAATAGACTACCGGCAGCGTGTGAAGCGTTGGCTTTATCCCTCTTAGGCTTGGGATAAAATACCCCAAGATGAATTTTGGTGTCTTCTTTTGGCGGGAGAAACGGTGAACAGGACTTAAGATTGACTTAGGTGGGAAAGGAAGAATGTATTCTATTTCCCGAATGTGGAAAGGAAGGAGGATCTTGTCTCCTATCTCGAGGTCTTTGGAAAGGAAGGATTTTTGTCTGTTTCGGTGAAAAGAGACTAAAATGGGATTTCCATTTTGAGAATCTTGAAGGATGAAACTAAGAGTGGGATCTCCACTCGAGAATCTAAGACAAGAGAGAGGAATGTATTCTATCTCTTGCTTCGAAGAGGAAGGATGTGTCCTATCTCGGTGAATATGGGAAAGGAAGAATGTATTCTATTTCGAATGTGGAGAGGAAGGAGGATCTTGTCTCCTATCTCAGGTGTTTGGAAAGGATTTTTGTCTGTTTCCGGTGGAAGAAACTAAAATGGGATTTCCATTTTGAGAATCTTGAAGGATGAAACTAAGAGTGGGATCTCCTCCGAGAATCTAAGACAAGAGAGGAAGAATGTATTCTATCTCTTGCTTGAAGAGGAAGGATGTGTCCTATCTCGGTGAATATGGGAAAGGAAGAATGTATTCTATTTCCCGAATGTGGAAGGAAGGAGGATCTTGTCTCCTATCTCAGAGTGTTTGGAAAGGAAGGATTTTTGTCACATTTCCCGGTGGAAGAAACTAAAAGTGGGATCTCCGCCGAGAATCTTGAAAGGTGAAACTAAGAGTGGGATCTCCACTCCAGAATCTTGGAAGAATGCGGATAGCTTTGCTTTTATAGAATTGCTAACGGGAATTTGAGTGAGACCTCTGGTTAGGTGGAAGAGAGGGGGATTTTCTTGAGTGGTTGAACGAGAGATTTAGTGGGCCCAGTCAATGAATTTGATGGTGAGAGAATTTTGGAGAAAACATAATAGCTTAGGGTTATCCTCAAGAAGCAAGTGAAATATTCTCGAGGAACTTCCCGTCATAATGGGTTATCGAAGATACTAAGGGTAGTATTTCTTCAAGAACTTCCGTTTATTGGCATTAATTGCGGTTAGCCATGCGTGTGATGAGGCGATATGCTCGTTTGAATAGGCGTGTGTCATCAGCGGTCCCTTCATTGGGTTCAAATTTACCTTTCTTCTTGGAGGTGAGGATTATGGGCGTCGGCGGCGGGGCGAGATCTCCCTCCTTAAAGGTTCTCGTCGAACTTTCTTGTTGAAAGCCCTCGACATTCTTGCTTGATAGAACTCAATGCATTGTTGAGCCTCGAGCTTCTCATCTAACATCAAGCTCTTGGCGTTTTGATGTAGTTCTTGTCATCTCTGTTGAAAGAGGCGACGACGTGGAATCTGGATCTCAACGGAGAATTGCTTCACATCCGTAAACCGGGGAGTGCGGGGTTGCTCGGTTGGCGTGCGTGCGGTTGTCGCGATGCATGAAGTGCTTCTCGAGTTTATCATCGGTCGCTTGTTATTTTCTGGCTTTGTGAGGTACGATGATTGTCTTGTTGAGCGCCTCGGCTAATCCATTTCTTTGCTGGATTATAGGTGTCGGCGAGACATCTTGTATCTTGAACTTTAGCAAAACGATGAAGGAATTAGCGATAAATTAGGGACCATTGTCATGCGATCCGTCTCCGGGACAGTGTCGGTAGATGACATGGTGCTTGATAAATTGATGGCGGTACTTCGCCTTTACTTCTTTTAGTGGGATTGCTTCAGCCCACTTGGAGAAGTAGTCGGTGATCGCTAGAATAAACCGATCTCCTTTAGCTGATGGGGGAAAGATGGGACCTACAACGTCCATTCCCCATGTCTCGAATGGCCAGGATGTGGCCGAAGGATGCAACTGCTCAGGAGGCTGATGCATATAATTCGCGTGAATTTGACACGCGTGGCATTTCCGCGCGTACGCGACTGCATCGTTAACCATTGTTGGCCAATAATAGCCTATTCTCCTGATACGATCATAGAGCTTGGGACGGTGATGCGCCACATTCACCTTCATGTGTTTCGAAGGACCTCTTACGCCTCCTTGTTTGAAAGGCATGAGAGTAAAGAGCCGTCGTACCCCGTGATATAACATCGGGTTTACGTAATGTAGAAGAATCTTGGAGCTCTTCTTGGATTGACTCTCTTTCCTTCACGTCTTGGCGAATACCATGTAGGCGTGTCGATGATAGGGCGCCAATCTCGGGGTTCCAACTTGGTTTGGGTTGCATGTACCTCTTTGTAACTACCCTTTCATTTTCTTGTACCTCACCATATATCGATGCGAAGAGTTGGTGAGTCACGACCGTCACCGATTGCTTTCGGTTTGGAAGGTTGTGCTAGCGACAGCTAACGCCCGCCATGCATCGGCGTGAACGGAAGGATAAACTTCGATGAAGAATTCTTGAATGAGTACGCCATTTCCGCGGCTGCGATGATAGGGGACGGATCGGGGTTCTAACTTCATAGTCTACGGACTGCTGGTTGTGAATCTCCATGCGGCGAGATATTGATTGACCCCGGCTCCTTGGCGAAGCTAAGTCCGATAAGTAGCGCGTGTATTGACTCGTTATTGGAGCGAGGGTTGGTGAGTGAATAAGCACGGGGCATGACATGATTCCGGAGAAATCAAGACAACTCCGACTCGGCGGAGATTTTAGAATCGGGGCACTTGCTGCATTAGTAGCCGAAGCTCCGTCAAAGTACAATCGCCATATTTGTTGGTGCGGCGTAGTGTTGACTTCACGAACTTCATCGGGAAGATCATCATATAACTTCATTGCGTCCGTTGTCGGGTTAGCGATAAGAGATCGCCAAATCGCTTGTCCTTTGGTGACTTTTGTTGTTTGAAGTGCAAGTCATCTTGGGACAAGAGCAAGGCCCATTCGCAACGCCAACTCATTGAGGCGGGTGGGTCATAAATATTCGGACGGTTCACGTTAGAGATAACATAAATCGTCACGTCCAACTAAATAGTGCCTCATTTTACGAATCGCGAACACGATGCAAGGCCTTTGCTTCCGACCCTTGGATCACGGGAGACTTCGGCTGACTAATGTTATTTCGGGTAATACTGCGCGTTACGTGACGCCGTCGTCGTCTGGCGAGTAAAGCGGCAACAGTGATCCGTTGCCTTGGCGTAGATCGAAGCGGTTTTCATTGCGGTGCAGAAACGGAGGTTTAGAATCTGATTTGATCTCTTCAAGCGGCTTTTGGCGGCGTCGTCCCAAATAAGCGACCGCCCTTCTTGTTTAACTTAGAAAATGGTTGGCACTTCGATAAGTTCGATATGGCTGTCGGATGTCGCCATCGCCCTTGTAACCCAGTTCTCAATTTCGGAGGTTGCAACTCTTGAATTGCCTTCACTTTGTCGGGATCGGCGTGGATTCCTTTGTCGGTGGCGGCGAAGCCGAGCTTGCCCTTTGGACATCGGAAGGATTGGCGGGGTTCATCTTTAGGCGATGAGTCGCATGAGCTCGAATACCGTTCTAAGATCTTTGATGTGATCTCTCTTGTCACGGCTTTTCACGACCAAATCGTCGACGTAGCATTCGACCGTTTTCGGAGATGATCCTGGAAAATTTTAGTCATCTCGCTTCGGTATGTTGGCCGGCGTTCTTAGGCGAGCGGCATGACCGTGTAGCAAAATATCCGATGGGCGTTCGAGCTTAGTGTGTTTGGCGTCATCGGGGTGCATCTTGATTTGATTATACCAGAAACCATCCATGAATGACATTCTTTCAAATCCTGCGTATTGTCAACTATGACATCCGTGATGGGAAGAAGGAAAGTCATCTTGGGCAAAAGCTGCGTTGAGGTCTCGTAGCGACACAGTCCTAATCGACCCATTTTCTTCATGGCCGGGACTATATTCGCCACCCAATCCGGATGTTGAATTTCCTTGATGAATCCGATTCTATGAGTTTCTTCCTTGTCGGCGATTGCACGCAAGATTTGTGGGCGAAACGTCTTCTTGTTGCTTGGCAGTTTGACATCCACCTTGATGTTGAGGCGTGTGTGTGCTACATTAGAATCGAGTCTGGCATGTCCTCATAACTCCAAGCGAATACATCGATATATTCCACGATTAGAGGCGATCAACTCTTCTTTCTCTTAGAGGGAAGGGTATTCGATGTTTATGAGCTTAGGATGCTCCTCATCACCCATATTAATCTGGACTACCTGCGTCCTTGGTGGGGGTTCTCTTTGTTGAATCTATCCCCAAGCTGCTCTAGGTTGATGGATCCATGGGTCTTCCCATGTTGGCATATCTTCATCACCCTCAATAGTAGCGGGATCGACCGTAGCCATATTTGACATCAAAGCGAAGCTTCTCAGGGTGGTGTCGGAATCCTAAGCGAATCGGGCGAATGTCGTCTCCCTCATCGGTGGATTATCGTCAATTAGCCATGAGCATTCATCTTCGAGGAGGATTAGTATCCCAATCCTTCTAAATGCATAGTAGTTATCGGCTTCCCTTTTGGGACATATGCGCTTTAGGAGGGACTCGAGGACCTAGCGAAACATAGACCTTCTCCTTGTGTCAAGTCGTACCCCACTTCTTCATGATACCCGGTGTCTGGACTATATCTGAATGTGTTGAGGATAGGCGTTGTCATCTTCATCTTCTTCTAAGAAATGATTGGCGTTGGAGCTGCCTCTCCTTTTAAGTAAACCAAGTCTTTTCAATACTTGATCTTAGGTGGGATGGCGAGTGTTGTCCCAAAGGAGTCTTGGAATTGCTTTGTGTAAAGCAAGAAGGCCGAGTTGGTAAGTGCAACTCGGATCGTTGTATAAACTGTCATTACATCATTCAAAGACAAAGGGTACTCTAAATGCGTCATTTATTGATTCATCGGCAATTTGCCAATTACAATGTTCATCGGCGATTCTTCATCGTCAAGATTGATTACAAGGGGTACAATGTCATTTAAAACAAAACCACCACTATAATCAAGCCCGGCGATCGGCTTCTTCACATTTGTCGGGTGCCTTGGTAGATGATTGATTTAGGACTCATTCTGGTAGAGGAGAGAATCGGTGAAATAATTCTCCACCCTTAAGCGGTTGTTTGTCGCGACCACCGTCTTGACCTCATTATTTGTGTCTACATATTTGAGACAGATGAAGAAGTAGATGGGACTATAATATTATTGTGGATCCAAGTGACCCAATCAATAAGTTATAGGAAGTCTGCGTCAATCACATAGCGGTGACTTGGACTTTAAATTCCCCATTTGGCACTTATCAGGATTTTACCAAGTGGAGAGACCGGTGTTAAACCATAGATCATTGTGCATTGATGCCGACTTCTTGGCGAGGGATTCAAGGTGATACATGGTAGCGAGGGGCATGATGCTCCTGTGGAACCGGATCGACTTGGATCGGTTGACTTCACTAGAACCAATATACGGTGAAGTATAGCGGCCGTCGTGCTTGGAATTCTTGTGCATATCCTCCTTTGTAAAAGTGATGCGGGGAAGTGTTGCTGTAAGTTGCATTCTTAGGAATGAAGCAATGCGGTGAAACACCTGAGTCGGCCGAGAGCTTCTTGTAGAGCTTCGGGTTTCCTTTGACAATGAACAGCTTCGTAGAGGTTATGGGATGTTGCCAGCCGGGCCATGACGTTGCGGTGATATGGAAGCCGATGTTCGGTCTATCCCTCTGTCAGGCGATTGAATCGGGGCTCCTTGGGGAGTTGAGCTTCACGGACTGAGGCACATTTCTCCTTTGCTTCGGCTGCTTTCTTTCTCACTTGCAGTGAGGAAGTGGTGGTCACCCGGCTCGTGATGTCTTAGCGTTTGGATTTGGAATGTCACGGATACTTGTAGTTGTATTCTTGTCCCTCCTTGTGCAAAGACTTCATGCTCTTCTTAAAAATGGAAGGTGGATACTTTTCATCATCCTTCTTGCGGAATTCTGAGCGGCATGGCATAGTTTTTTTCCTTGGACTTCTTTTTAGCGAAGGCGTGGTCAGCGATCGTCTTCCGACAAAGGGTGGACCCAAAGGATTTCTCCGTTCTTGTGAGTATCGCGGTAGAGCCCCTTCTCCGTTGTCGTGAGGGTCTTCATTCACCATCTTCATTCCTACCCTTCACGGTAGTCGGTTGAAACCAATCAAAGGCGATCCGAAGTTTATAGAGGCATTTGCTCCCACCTTCTTCTCTTTAGAAGGTTTTGGAGTGATGACTCCAACGTCGATCAAGGCTTGGATCTTGTCCACTGAGATGATAGCGAGCCGTTAGGATGATGTGCGGACCTGTGATAAGCGCGTGCCAGGATCTGTAACCTTGTTTGCCTCCTCTTGGTTCTGGTGGAGGCAAGCTGGATCTGTTGTTTTCGAAGGTACTTGAAAATGCGGGAACTCATCCTTGAGCGAGTAATTCTTGGAAATCTCGAACCGAAGGTTTACGATTACGAGTTTCTTTGGCGCCATTGAGGTTGCGATTCTTTGTGGCGCCGCTGTATTGCGGCTACATTTGTGGTTCGGATTCGAAGGTTTGATTGGCGTCTGAGACTTTCTGGCGCCTTACCTGCGCGTGGCACAAAATTACGTTTGTTAGGTGTTTATCGCGGTGGCCTCTTTCTGCTTTCTTCCTTTTAAGGAACCTTTCAGCTTGCTCCCCACGAATTTTCAAATCCTTCCATGTCACGGATGGCGCCGTGCCCATTGCTTCAAGCACTTCTATCGATAAATTACTGTGGCAGGTCTGGAGGATGAATTCCTCTGTTATCGGATCCCGGCAATTCATTGCCTTGTTACGGAGATAAACGACAAAGGTATCTGGTTTCTCCATCCTTACGCTTTTAGGAGTAGCGTTCCAATGGATACCTCGGTATCGTCATCAAAGAAGTTGGAAGAAACAAGGACTCCATATCGTCCCGGTGTTGATGCTCCCATTTTAAGGCAGTGGTACCAATGAAAGCTCCACGAAGGGTGCCAGCGAATGAGAACCATCGGGGGTTCATTGCGAGAAATAACCCGAGGTGTGACTTGAAGTAAATCAAGTGTTGCGTGGGGAGCCCTTGCAGATCAAGCGGTGTAAAGTTTATTAAATTAAACTTTGGAGGATATGGAATTGATTCCCCCTCCGGTATGGGCAAGGGATACCGTCTTCTTTACCTCTTGGTGTCAATGAGTTAATTTTGCTCTCGAGGTCTTTGATCTTCGTTCTCTGAGCAACAACGTCAGCGTGGTTGAGGTATTATCATCCTCTTGTGCTTCTTCTGATCAGAATCATTTGTCATCAACATCGGCGTGTTGACTTGATTCACCTCGATGTTTTGTCAAAGCTTGAATCACGTTGATCATGCATTTCTCTCATCGTGCATGGTCAATTCCATCTCTAATTTGAAGTTTTCCGTTGCTTATTCAAAGCCGTCCGACATCTTGGCCACCTGATGCGTCTGATCATAAAAGCCTTTAGTGCCGTCACTTGGTATTGTCGGATGCCATTGCCGACCCAGCGTCAGATACCTCATCTTCTGAAGGTAATCCTCTCAAGAGTTTGTCGTAATTGGACCGTCGAATAGTCCCGGACCGCAAACGAGTTAACCGTTGCGGTGCGCTGGGAATAGCCCTTGACGACGGTTCTTTGCCAGTCATATTATTTGTGACTTCTGGCAATTCATCCTCTTGGGATGCCATCCTTCTGCGGAATCGCCTTGACCTAGGTCTTGGCGTGTTGGTGCTAAGCCTCTGAAAGACCGAGACTCTTTCCGGAGTTCCTCGACAACAATTACACTCCGAGAGTACAGTTTTGATGAGCTTAGAACATAAACATGGTAGGTTGGTTTGGGAGCCCGCCGAGACTTCTTTGTGCTCACGGCATGGTAGTATAACTTCGTCGACATGAGTGCGGAGCAATCTTCAGTATGTCGGCGCGATTTCGGGTATAGCGCTTTCATCGTCGGATGAAGCGTCTCCGTCGAGAAATTGTCTCGTAGAGCGCCAAAAGTCACCCGCCTTGACTTTCGTCGGTGTGAGGTGAAGTCTGGCGGACTCTCGGACTTCAATTTTCAGCCCGGTATGCAAAGGCGGGAACCTTCTTGTCTTTGTGGGTGCGACCCTGTATTAGGAATGGCCCGATTCCTTTAGTGGACCAGGCGGTCCTTGGCGGTAAGCCCGGTTGTGGCGAGGTTGGCTTTCTTGGGAAGTTGAGTGTGACAGGAGGTAACCGGCGTCCCTTCGTTGAAGTGCTCACAATTTTGATTTGAGCACGGGGCGGAAGTTGGCACGGATCGAGTTCGGAGGGTGAAGTGTTGGCGGACTTGGGCTTCCAAATTAGCCAGGCTTCGTTGGCGACTTCTTAGCCGTCTCCTTCTTCTTCAGCGGGCTTGTTGCACCAAAGCTTGCCTTGTAGCTTGCGCCGGATCGCTCACGAAGCGTAGGGCGGTTCCGTTTGCTTCGGACCCATTCGTTTTCCCGGCTGTAGGTGGCTACAATCTCAATTTCAACCTCACGAGTTAACACGGATCTTAGATCCGCTTCATAGCGAACCCATCCATTGATTCTTTCGCTGGGGTTTGTTTTGCCGGCGTTGGCGTCGCCTCGGCGGGCTCTCTTGGAGAGTCCGCGCGCCATTGGCGAATCGACCCCACAGTGAAACGGGGGTTAGTTTGGCGTTGCTAGGGCGGGGAACCGTGGTCTGCGGTCTTGGCGGCGGTGGTGGTGGATTTTCGCCTCCGCTCCAGGGCGATCGGGTCTTCCTTGCGGAGGAGATCTTGGATTCTTGGGGGCCCGGATGCGGGCGAGGAGGAGAGGTATTCTTCATACGCTTCTTACGGTCGAACTTCGAACTTCGACCTCCTCGATGGCGGGATGGGATCAGCGGTTGCGACCGGCGGCTTCTTCTTTGGCCGTTGGCTCTATGTAATTAGCCCGGCTTGTTGGCGGAAAAAGTAGACTTGTTATTCATTGTTTGTTGAATACTTGTTTACGGCCGTTGGCCTACAACAAAATTCAAACAAAGAGATGCCTTTTATTTGGTACAATGAAAACAAAATTACAACTTTATCCTTTTGTGAACAAACACGAGGATCTCTATTTTACGGGATCACAAGCTTGCGAGTTCTTTGCTGTCGCGGGGACTTTTGTTAGTCCGTGGACTACGCGCGCAATTCAGATCAGTGGAAACCGGGTTGGAACTCTGAGAGGCGTCTGAGGCTCGTTTCACAGAGAAGCGAAGCGCTGAGGATCACACTCACGAAGGAGAGGATGCGCCGGGGATCACACTCACGAAGGAGAGGATGGGCGGGCGGGTGAAGATCTACAAAGAGAAATCCACGCTGATGCAGCCGAGACTTCGCTTACCTCGCGGTTAAGTAGATCGGGCGTGCGGTGCTTTCCGGAGCTATCGTCGGCGGCTCGTAGATCTCGCGAGGCTCTCTCAAAATATCGGCCAATGCAACTCCCAAAATCCAACCTTTTGGCTGAGCACCCCTATTTATAGGAGATAAGGGGTTTGGGCCGGGGCGCCATTTGGTGTCCGGCGGACATAATTGTCGACCTTAGTCGGACACCAAATGGTGTCCGCGGACACCATTTGTGTCCGGCGGACCTATAGTGTCGACCTTGGCGGACACCAAATGGTGTCGGCGGACACCATTGGTGTCGGCGGACCTATGGTGTCGACCTTGGCGGACACCAAATGGTGTCGACCTTGGCGGACACCATTGGTGTCGGCGGACACCATTGGTGTCGGCCTTGGCGGACACCATTTGATGTCCGTGGCGGACACCAACGGTGTCGAGTTTGACGGGCGAACTTCGGTTTGGTTTTGGACTTTTGGATTTTTCCGTGGCGTTACGTTCGCTCTTGTCGCCCGTCGTTCTAAGTCCGTGCTTGGTTCCTTGATTGGTTTCATCCGTCAGCGATTTAGGTGGCGATCGGTCGATGTTCAAATCCGATCTCGTTGATGTTTGGACCCGATCAATCTCGTTGAAGCTTTGCTTGTTGGATTCATTCCATAACCGTAGCCTCGTTGATTAAATGCGCTTTGTTGACCCATTTAGTGTGTTCGTCAATTTATTTTATGCGGCGTTGGTTTGTCGAATGGGTTGTTGGTTGTTAACCCACCGTCCGCGAGTTTCGTTCGAGACGCGATAAGCAATTTTGCGCCTACAACCCGGCGGCGTGTTGGCGTCGACTTTATCCTTCTTAGGCCGGGATAAAATACCCAGTCGAACTCTGGTGTCTTCTTCAATCGGAAAAAGACTAAACCGGTAGCGTGTTAGGCGTCGACTTTAGGGTTATTAGCCAACCCGACCTTCAGCGGGTTTGATGAGCCTTTACCAACTACCGTTTGAGTCGGGCTAGCATGTAGATTTTCTAAATCCGTTCTACACGGCGTTGTGCTAAAGAATGAAACTCTTCGGACTTAATGCTACGATGTTGAATCACGTAGGCTTAGTCTTTTATCAGGGAATAGACTACGACAGCGTAGTGGCGTTGGCTTTATCCCTTCTTAGGCTTGGGATAAAATGCCCCAGAATGAATCTTGGTGTCTTCTTTTGGCCAGGAGAATGGCTGAACCGTAAGATTGATTGAGGTGGGAAAGGAAGAATGTGTTCTATTTCTCGAATGCAACCAATAGCGAGGGGCTCTTTGTAGGAATCGAAAAGACTTCGGGTGACCTTGGCGGACAACACAGTGCGAAAATCGGCGCATACCTTCAGTCGGCTACCTAGGAGAGTGGTGGAACTAAGAGTGGGATCTCCACTCAGAGAGCAGAAGAAACTTCGAGGTGACCTTGGCGGACAACTGGTTTGACAATCCCGGCGCATACCTTGGTCGGCGCTACCTAGGAAGAGGTGGAACTAAGAGTGGGATCTCCACTCAGAGAGCAGAAGAAACTTCGGGTGACCTTGAGGCGGACAACTGGTTTGACAATCCGGCGCATACCTTCAGTCGGCTACCTAGGAGAGAGTGGAACTAAGAGTGGGATCTCCACTCCGAGAACCGAAGAAACTTCGAGGTGACCTTGGTGGACAACTGGTTTGACAATCCGGCGCATACCTTGGTCGGCGCTACCTAGGAGAGAGGTGGAACTAAGAGTGGGATCTCCACTCAGAGAGCAGAAACTTCGGGTGACCTTCAAGCGGACAACTTTGGTTTGACAATCGGCGCATACCTTGGTCGGCGCTACCTAGGAGAGAGATGGAACTAAGAGTGGGATCTCCACTCCGAGAACGAAGAGACTTCGGGTGACCTTGATCGGACAACACGATGCGAAAATCCCGGCATACCTTGATGGGTCTACAAATTGCTTGGCGGTAGTATTTCTTGAGGAACTTCCCGTTGAAGCGGGTTATCACGAAGATACTAAGAGTAGTATTTCTTGAGGAACTTCCCATTTATCGGCATTAATTGCGGTCGCCATTTTGGGTAATTAGAAGCGTCACGCCGTTAAGTAGGCCGTCTCTATTACAAGCGGTCCCTCCCATTTAGGTTGAATTTACCTTTCTTTTTGGAAGTGAGGATTATTGGTGGTCGGCGGCGAGGACCAAATCTCCTTCTTTGAAGCTCGTTGTCGTACTTTCTTGTTGAAAGCTCGACATCCTAGCTTGGTAGAACTCAATGCTTTGTTGAGCTTCGAGCTTCTCATCCAACATCTCGAGCTCTTGGCGTTTACGATGTTGTTCTTGGTCGTCATCTGTTGAAAGGCGTCTGAGTGGCGGGATCTGGATCTCCAGCGGAGAAGCGCTTCACATCCGTGAGCCGAGAGAATCTGGGGTCTCTCGGTTGGTGTCGCGTCTGTTGTGCGATATGCCCGAGTGCTTCTCAGAGTTTATCGTCCGGTCTAAGCTTGTTATTCTTCACAAGCTTTGTGAATTTTGATAATTGTCTTGTTGAGCGCCTCGGCTAATCCATTTGCGGTGGGTTATAGGTACATTGTGAGGCGTCTTGTATTTTGAATTTCATAAAACGATGAAGGAATTGCGATGAATTGGGGACCGTTGTCATGCGATCCGTCTCGGGACACCATGTCGATAGATGACATGGTGTTTGATAAATTGGCGGCGGTACTTCGCCTTTACTTCCTTTAAGCGGGATTGCTTCCGCCCACTTGGAGAAGTAGTCGGTGATCGCTAGAATAAACCGATCACCTTTGGTACGGAGGAAAAGCGGGACCTACAGCGTCCATTCCCCATGTCTCGAATGGCGGGATGTGGCGAAGGATGCTATATACGGTGATGCATATAATTAGCGTGAATTTGACAGCGTGGCATCTCGAGCATCTGCATTGCGTCATTAATCATTGTTGGCCAAAGTAGCCCATTCTCGATTCGATCGTAGAGTTTGGGACCGGTAGTGCGGCGCCACATTCACCTTCATGTGCTTCGAAGGACCTCTTACGCCTCTTTGTTTGAGAGGCATCGGAGTAAAGACCGTCGTACCCTCGGCGATATAACATCGGGTCTGTAATAGTAAAGAATCAGGAGCTCTTAGCGGATTGACTCTCTCTCCCTTCGTCTTCGTGAGAATACCATGTAAGGCGTGTCGATGATAGGAAAGCGCCAATCTGGGCTCCAACTTGGTTTGGGTTGCATTTACCTCTTTGGTAACTATCCCTTTGTCTTCTTGTACCCCATCATATATTGGTGCGAAGAGTTGATGAGTCGGCCGTAACTAGTTGCCGGTCACCGGAAGGTTGTGCCGGCGATCGCTAATGCGGCTAATGCATGCATGGCGTTAAAGCGGGATATATTGATGAAGAATTCTTCAAATGAGTCTGCTATTTCAGCGGCTATCGATGATAGGGGACGGATCGGGGTTCCTAACTTCATAGTCACCGGATCGTTTGACTATCAATGCGGTATGCTTGAGATACCCCAGCTCCTTGGCGAGCTAAGTCCGATAAGTAGCGTTGTATTCGGCTCGTTATTGGAACAAGGTTGATGAGTGAATAAACACGGGGCATGACATGATTCGAGGAAACTAAGACAACCCGACCCGGAAATCTTAGAACATCAGGGGCACTTACCACGTTGGTAGCTTCGAGAAGCTCCGTCAAAGTCTGATCGCCATATTTGTTGGTGCGATGTAAGCGTTAACCGTGGACTTCATCAGGAAGATCATCATATAGCTCAAGCTGCGTCCGTTTAATGGTGACCAGAGATAAATCGCGCCCTTTAACCGACTTTTGTTGAAGAAGTGCAAGTCATATTGGGACAAGAGTAAGGCCCATTTAAGTAAGCGCCAACTCATTGAGGCGGTGGGTCATAAATATGGACGGTTCACGTTAGAATAACATAAATAAATCGTTTGAGCTAAATAGTCGCATTTTGAATCGCGAACACTAATGCAAGGCAACGCTTCCGACCATTGGGTATCGAGGCTTCGGCACCGACTAATATTAGATCTCGGGTAATACTGCACTGTTACGTGACGTATGCGTCGTCTGCTTGCGAGTAAAGCGCTTAACGAGTGATCCGTTGCCTTGACATAAATCGGGAATTCCGACATGGTGCAGCAACAAAGAGCGGAGGTTTAGCGAATCTGATTTGATCTCTTGAATGCCTTCCCGCGGCGTCGTCCCAAATAAGCGACCGCCCTTCTTGTTCAACTTAGAGAGCGGTTGGCACTTCGGATAGGTTCGATATGAGCCGTCGGATGTCATGTCGCCCTTATAACCCCGAGTTCTCGAGATTTCGGAGGTTGCAACTCTTGAATTACCTTCACTTTGTCGGGATCGGCGTGGATTCCTTTGTCGGTGGCAATGGCCGAGAACTGCCTTGGACATCCCAAGGAAGGATTTGGCGGGGTTCATCTTTAGTTGATGAGTCGCATGAGTTGAATACCGTTCTAAGATCTTTGATGTGATCTTCTTTATCGCGGCTTTACGACTAAATTCGGTAGCGATTCGACCGTTTTGGAGATGATCACAGAAAATTTTAGTCATCGCCAGTGGTGTGTAGCGGCATTTTGAGGCGAGCGGCATGACCGTGTAGCAATATATACGATGGAAGCGAGCGCCGTGTGCTTAGCGTCATCGGGGTGCATCTTGATTTGATTATACCGAAAAGCCATCCATAAAGGACATCCTCGAATCCACATGTATTGTCAACTATGGCGTCGGTGATTGGCGGAAATCATCCTTCGAGACAGCGGCGTTTAGGTCTCTGCGATCGACCACAGTCCTAATCGAACCATTCTTCTTCATGGCCAGGGACTATATTAGCCACCCAATCCGGATGTTGAATCTCCTCGATGAATCCGATTCTATGAGTTTCTTCACCGTCTCGATTGCACAGATTTGTGGGACGAAACCGTCTTTAATGGTTGCTCGGGTTTGACATCCATCATGATGTTGGCGATGTGTATTATACATTAGGGTCGAGTCTGGCATGTCCTCGTAACTCGGTGAATACATCGATATACTCTGATTAAGGCAATCAACTCTTCCTTTTCTTGAGGAAGAGTATTGCTGATGTTTATGAGCTTAGGATGCTCTTTGTCACCCATATTAACTGGACTACCTGCGTCCTTGGTGGGGGTTCTCTTTGTTGAACTTATCCCAAAGCTGCTCTTGGAGTTGATGGATCCATGGGTCTTCCCATGTTGGTATATCTTCATCACTCTCAATAGTAGCATTGTAGCCATATTTGACATCAAAGCCTTGAAATTTTCTCCAGAATTATTAGAATCCCAATAGAAGAATCAGGGCAGATGTCGAGTCTCCCTCATTGGGTGGATTATCATCAATCGATATGAGCATTCATCTTCGAGGAGGATTGGTATCCCAATCCCTTCGAGCGCATAGTAGTTATCCGGCTTCCCTCTTGGGATATATGCGCTTTAGGAGGGACTCGAGGACCTGCTTAAAACATAGTTCTTTGGTCATTGTACCCCCACTTCTTCATGATACCCGGTGTCTTTGGACTATATCTGAATGTGTGGAGGATAGGCCATTGTCATCTTCATCTTCTTCTAAGAAATGATTCGTGGAGCGCATCTCCTTTTAAAGTAAACCAAGTCTTTCTGTTACTTGATCTTAGTGGGATGGCGAGTGTTGTCCCAAAGAAGTCTTGGAGCTTGCTGTGTAAAGCAAGATGGCCGAGTTGGTAAGTGCAACTTCACGGATCGTTGTATAAACTGTCATTACATCATTCAAAGACAAGGATAATCTAAATGCGTCATTTATTGATTCATGCGGCAAGTTGCCAATTACAATGTTCATCGGCGATTCTTCATCGTCAAGATTGATTACAAGGGGTACAATGTCGTTTAAAACAAAACCACCACTATAACCAAAGCCGGCCCGTTATCGACTTCTCCCTGCTTCCGGTGCCTTGGGCGATGATTGATTTAGGACTCATTACAGTAGAGAGAATCAATGAAATAATTCTCCATCCTTAAGCGGTTGTTTGTCGACCACCGTCTTGACCTCATTATTACGTGTCTACATATTTGAGACAGCGATGAAGAGTAGATGGGACTATAGCGTTCTTGTGGATCCAAAGGTCGACCCAACAATAAGTTATAGGAAGTCTAGCGTCAATCACATAGGTGACTTAGGACTTCAGAGTCCCCATTTGGCACTTTATCGGGATTTTACCAAGCGTAGAGACCGGTGTTAAGTCGTAGATCATCGTGCTGTTGGCTATAACTGGCGGAGGGATTCAAGGTGATACATGGCGGGGGCATGATGCTCCTGGCCGAGAGCCGGATCGACTTGGATCGGTTAACATTGGAGCAATATACCGGTGAAGTATAGCGGCCTATCGTGCTTGGAATTCCTTGCGCATATCCTCCTTTGTAAAGGTGATCACGAGGGAAAGTGTTTAGCAAGGTTGCATTGTTGGCTGATTCTTAGGGTCGGCTTGATCAGTGAGAAACACCTCGAGTCGGCCGAGCTTCTTGTAGAGCTTCGGGTTTCCTTTGACAATCGAAGCGCTTCGTGAGAGTTATCTGGCGGGATGTTTGCCAGTGGGCCATGGCGTCAAAGCGGTATGGAGAGTTGGAGCTTCGGTTTGTCTCTTCTAATGATTGATTGAACCGGTACGCCGGAGGCTGAACTTCTTCGCGGTGCCCATTTGCGTGGCTTCTTTGGCGACCCCTGTTGCGGCGCTTTCTCCGGTGCGAGTGGGGAGTGTTTGTACCCGGACTCGGCGGCGTCTTGGCATTAGAATTGGGAGACTTAGGTACTGTATTTGTACTGTGTCAGCTCACGGTGGTGGGCTTCAGTTCTCCTTGGGACAAGCTGGAATGCTACCGGTACGTTAGTCATCTCCCTCGAGAATTGCGGAGTAGCATGGCATGCCTTTCCCTTCGCTTTGATTTTTCGATGAAGAGAGGCTACCCATTGCTCATCCTCAAGCGAGTGCAGGTGGATCCAGGAGGACGCCATTTGGGGCTGTATATGATATAAGTCCTTTACGTTGCTTATGTGGGTAAATGCGTTCACCGTCTTCATTGCGACTTTGACTCTTGGTTTAGGTTCAAACCATGTCAATAGCCGCTAAAAGCTTATGGACACGCATTTGCTCCGACCTTCTTTTCTTTGGGCGGCTTCATAGTGATGACCCTCGTCAATTAAAGCACGGATTTTATCCTTAAGGCTGAAGCGGGATTTAATGGGGTGATGAATTATACGTGATCTGTAGCGGTATTTTGGGTCGTTAGTCCTCAATGCTTTCTTGATTACGAATCGGAGGGAGCTTGATCTTATTATTTTCAACAAGATATTTGAAGAGCAGGAATCTCGTGGTCCCTAAAGAATAGGACTTGGGAATCTTGGCTCACGCCTTTTGTTTACGTATTACTGGTTGCCCGTTGATTGTGCACATTCTTTGCGCTTGTTGTTTATTCTTTAGCTGCTGCTTCTTCTTCTTCTTTGGGGTTGGAGTTGGAGCGTTTGGTTAACCGCGTCTTGGCACAGCTCTTTCCCTTTGCCACGTGGGACAAAGCTACGGCAGACCCGGCCGGTGGCCTCTTTCCGCCTTTTTTTGAGGAATCTTTCGGCTTGCTCTCCACGAACCTTCAAATCCTTCCATGTTATAGATAGTGCGGTCCCCATTGCCTCTAGAAAGTCTATCGATAAGTTGTTATGGCGTGCGGAGGATGAACTCCTGTTATTGGATCCGGCGGTTCATTGCCTTGTTCGAATCGTTTGACAAAGACATCCACGGTTTCTCCGTCCTTACGCTTCTAGTCGAGCAATGTCGTCGATGCCGGTATCGTCGTCGAAGAAATTGGTGAGGAAGCTAGACTCATAATAGTCGGTAGAATGCTCCGGCAGGCAGCGGTTACCAATCGAAGGACCCGAAGGGTGCCAGCGAATAGCCGAACCATCGGGGGCTCGTTGCGGATATTACTCGAGGTCGACTTGAAATAAATCAAGTGCTGCGTGGGGAACCCCTCCGTCAAGGGTGTGAAGTTTATTAAGTTAAACTTAAGCGGGTGCAGGAATTGATTCCCACTCCCTCCGGGTATGGGCAAGGAATACTGTCTTCTTCACTGGCGAAATCGGTGAGTTGATTTTGCTCTCAGGTCTTTGATCTTCTTGCTCTCATGAAACCATATCTACATTATGCCCGGTTGCGTGGTTCCGGAGGTTATCATCCTCTTGTGCCTCCTCGATCTGTGTGTCATCTTGGTCGACGTCGATGTGCTGACTCGATTCACCTCGATGTTTTGTCAAGGCTTGGATCTGTTGGTCATGCATTTCTCTCATCGTCTGCATGGCCAACTCCATTTCCAACTTGAAGTTTTCCCGTTGTTTATTCAACGCTTCGTCTAGCATCTTAGCCACTTGATCTGTACTGATCATAAGCGTTTCTTGGGGGCTCCCTTCGCTAGATACCGTATGATCAGAGGCGATTGCGGAGCCGATATCCGACGCATCACCCTCCGCGGGTATCCCCTTCAGAAGTTTGTCGTATCTGGACCGTCGGATAGTCCCGGACCGCAAACGAGTTAACCGTTGCGATGCGCTAGGGATAGCCCGTGACGACGGTTCTTTGCTGGTCATATTATTAGTGACCTCTGGCAATTCATCTTCTCGGGATGCTATCCTTCTGCGGAGTCGCCTTGACCTAGGTCTCGGCGTGTTGGTGCTAAGCCTCTGGAAGACCGATACCCTTTCTGGAGTTTCTCGTCGGCAATTGCACTCTGAGAGCACCGTTTTGATGAGCTTAGAGCACAAGCACGACCGTATGAATTTGGGGGAATCCCTCCGAGATTTCCTCGTACCCCCTGCTCGGTAATACTGTTCATCAGCATGTGCACCGGAGGAATCTGCCGTGTGTTGGCGCGATCTCTCGAGTATAACGTCGTCGTCATCAGACGAGAGCGTCTCTTTCCGAGAATGGCCAAAACTACCGAAAGTAACTCGCCTTGACTTCCGCTTATGTGAGCGTGAAGTTTCAGGGGACTCTCGGACTTCGATCTTTAATCCGGTTGGTGGGGTTGCAGGAATCTCCCGGTCCTTTCTGGAACGGGTGCAGCCTCCTGTATGAGGAGTGACCCGTGATCCCTTCAGAGGACCCAAGCGATCCTCGAGAGTTGGCTTCACCACCGGTTCAGGTGTAGGCACCTTTGACCTTGAGGCGCCGTCGGTCTTGGGATTTGGTGTTGAACTTGAGGCGCTATAGCCGGCTTAAGTCTTGAGAGCAGAGTGTGGGCAACTGGGGTTGGGGCACCATTAGACTTGGGCCTCCAAACCTGGTGATACGTTGGTGGCTTCATTACCACCTCCTTCTTCAATTCGGAGCCCTTGCACCAAGGCTCGTGCACTGCTGGAGTCGCGGCTTCGGATCGCGCTCACGAAGTGTGGGCGGTTTCGTTTGACACGGACCCACTCGTCGGTTGACGGCTTGGATAGACCGTCGATCACTTGAGGCTGAAGCCTCTGCGTAAGTCTGGATCTTAGATCCGCCGTAGCGGACCCCATCCATGGATTGCATGGCCTTGGCATGTTTGCGCCATGCTTTGCGTCTTGCTGGCCGGCTCGCTGGAGAGTCGGAGCATCATTGGCGTTCATCTCGGGCACCATCCGGACTTGGGGCGAAGGGATTTCTACCTCTGGCGGCGGGGTTGGACTCGCCGTCACGGGGCTCTACATCGAGGCCCATCGGGTTCTCCTTGCGTGAGTCCTTCTTGGAGCGTGAGGGAGAGCTGGATCGGAGGGCGAGGAAAGATACTCCTCGTGCCTGGCTGGTCGAACTTCGAACTTCGACCTCTTCCTCCATCGGGATAGGGATCCGCGGTTGCGGCGACGACCTCGATCGAGGCGGTGGCTCTCATGAATTAGTCGCCTTGTTCGTGGTAAAAGTCGGTTTGTTATTCATTGTCCTTGAATTCGTTTACAGCTTCTTTGGCCTACAACAAAATTCAAAAGAAATGCCTTTTATTTTAAGGCGTACAATGAAAACAAAAAATTACAACTTCTTCCTATATGAACAAACACGAGGATCTCTGTTATATCGGATCCTCGCATGCGGGTTCTTTACCCGTGTCGGACTTTTGTGTCCGTGGACCACCGCAATTCGATCCGTAGAAACCCTGCCTGAACTACAGACGGAAGGGGCTCGCCACGAAGGAAACGGCTTAAGGGGATCACACTCCACGGAGAGGATCCGGGGATCACACTCACGGCGAGAGGATCGCCGAGCCGGTGAGATCTACTAGGAGAAATCACAGTTATCCCCGAGATTAAGAAGCTTAATCTAGAGGGTATCTCAGAAGTTCGACCAATCTTACGGCGCTTGTAGATCCGGACGCCGATCGAAGTTGTGCTCGCCGGTGTTCTAATCGCGGCCGACGGCTCGTGGATTTCGCGAGGGCTAAAAGTCCAAAATCAAGCTCTCCAAAGTCCAAGCCCAAGTCAAGCTCTCGATCGTCCGCCTAAAGTCAAAAGATCCAAACTAAGTCCACAAAATCCACCTCTCCTCAATCCCCTAAAAACTCCACCGCCTCCTATTTATACAAGTCGGGGGCTTGTGTCGTCACAGAGGTGCCTCTCAGCCTGTCCGAGGTACCTCTAACCAGCCGAGGTGCCTCGGCACCAGCCGAGGTGTGCCTACCGAATTTGCTAAGGTGCCTCGCACGAGGTTCAAATGAATACGAGGTTCGAGGTTCGCTAAAGGAACCGGGTTCACCAAAATGAACCGAGGCTTCGCCAGTGAACACACGAGGCTCAATGATGGCAGGTTCGCCAAAAGGCGCAGGTTCGCAAAAGGCGAGGTTCGTCAAAAGCGAGGTTCGCCAAAATGAACCGAGGTTCGCCAAACGTAATGAGGTTCGACCGAATGAACCGAGGTTTGCCGCCAGGAACCAAGTCCAAAATGAATCGAGCTTTAAGCCAACACGGAGGCCGCCAAACGCAGGTTCGCCAAAATGAACCGGGCTTCAAGTGAACACAAGGTTCGCCAAATGGCGCAGGTCCGCCGTATGCGACGCTCGCCAAAGGAGCGAGAGGCTTAAGTGAACACGAGGTCGCCAAATGGCGAGGTCCGCCAAAAGACGAGGTTCGCCGTAAGCAACCGAGGTTCGCCGAATGAGCCGAGGCTTCGCCTAAGTGAACCGAGGCTCGCTAAATGGCGCAGGTCGCCAGAAGTCCGGACGTCACGAGCAAGGGCAGGTTCGCCGTATGCAGGTTCGCCAAACCTAGCCGAGGCTTCGCCAACGGAGCTGAGGCTTCGCCAAGTGAACACGAGGCCGCCAAATGGCGCAGGTCCGCCAATGCAATGCTCGCCGGGCGCAGGTTCGCCGGCATGCAGGTTTGCCAAACCGCGAGGTTCGCCAGAAGGTGAGGCTCGCCAGATGGCGAGGTTCGCCAAAAGGCGAGGTTCGCCGGCCAAGTTGGCCGAGGTGCCATTTTCGTTTCCCCGCCGCTTTTCTTCCCGCTTAGGCCCCGCTTATTCTCGACTCTTGGCCTTCCGCACTTAGGTTCCGCTCAGATGGTTCCGGACTAACTCTTGGTTCGCTCCGTTCAACGGTCCTGAATCCGACCGTCTCAAGTCCGCTTAAACCGCGTTTGTGACGCCGGGTTTGCCGCCGGTTCGCTTTAACGATTCGACGTCCAGATCATTCGATGGGTTCATATCACCACTCCGCCACGAAGTTGGTTTCGGGTCTTGTAAGTATTTTTCAACGCCTACAATGATCAAAAGATAATTGCAGGACATGTTGTTTCCATTAAATATTTCACGCAGCAATGTCACACACCTATTTCTATACTTATCATGTTTTGTGATGTGCAAAGTGGTAGAGAGTCTTATATTTAGTTTTTAGATATGTTTTATTATATCAACTATTTTTTAGCTCATTCTTGACTTGGCTAATGCACAAGTCTTTATATTTATATGTACAAAGGTGCATTTGTTTCAAATATCACAATAAGAGTGTATTCATTTAATAATGATCAAAGATCCACACTCTTATGAAATCCACTGAAACTTAAATGTATTCATTAAAAGATGGTTAAAGACTCACACTCATGGATCTGTGTTTATGCATATCTCAAAGGGTAGCATCATGTACTGAATATATTTAGAGATGGTGTGGATCGCCCGCCAAATAATATCGTTCTTTCTCCTAAATTCTTTATGGTTGAGGTGATAGGGTGACACTTTGGCCCTTAGTATCTAAGGTTGAGATAGATCAAGTCTTAGTAATTGCTCAATAATCACTTTGATATACCTGAATTTGTCCAATGAACTAGTATAAGTTTTTTCACTATTTGTTTCACACACTTTAGATTGATATTCAATCTTTTGTGCATACTTTTCAACACGTTTTCTCTTGTTTTCATATGTTTTGTCATTCCATTTTAATCTCTTGTGCTAATTTCTATAATTTTTTGTGTAAACCAGTGTGCTTATCTCCTCCGTAAACCATTTGGATGATTTTTATCTGACTTTCTCTTATTTATAGTATATCCATTGGTGTATTTTTATGCTTTTGCTAATAACAAAAAGGGGAGAATTTTGGTGGTGAAATTTAAAATTTTGATGATCTTTGCATGAATGGAGTATTTGTCTAAGTGGTTTCATATTTTTATTTTTGTAATTTTGAAACACTCGATGCATTATTTTAGGGAGATTTTACAATACATGTACTTGATTATACTTTTCATGAATGCATGAATGTAGGGGGAGCATTGCATATTTTTTTCCTTTTGCATAAGAGTGTATTGTGCTTATTTTTGCTATTTATAAATCTCAAATATGAATATTTTTCGACATTTCAAATTTTAAGTTCGTTATTATCAAAAGAGGGAGATTGTTAGGACGTAGTCCGTACAATAGCACTTGTTTGAGTAATAAAAAACTCTCATTTGATACTAATAATTGTTTGAGATGATATATTAAAGGTGAATACAGATATAAAAAATGTACGAGGTGAAACGATGCGAAAATTAGCTCAATAGCTGATTTAAGCCTCGATGGTCCTTAGTGACTCATCAATGCTAGGATGAGCTCATCGATGGTCTTCAATGACGCATCAATGGCTACAGTTACTCATAGATGGCTACAGTGACAAATTTATGATTTTTTTAAGAAAGTTTTTCATATCATCATTGGTGCATCTCAACCATCGATGGTCTACAGGAACCCATCGATAGTCAAATGCCACCATTTATGGTAAGTCAGTTGATTGTAGATTTTAAGTTTTAATCTCAGCCGTTCGTTATTCCTTTTATCTCCAAACTCTATCACGTTTCGGATATCTTTTTCTTGACATATTGGGGACTATATATTATTGAAAGAGATAGAGAGAATGGATAATTCTAGGGTTTTGCTTTGAGAAGAGATTTCATTGAAGGTTTTGACCCCTGGAGCTTTGACAAACTCTCGTTCATCGAGCACAACATCTCTAAATTGTTTCAGCAAGGAGAGTTGCCCTTAGATTCATTATCTACATTGTTCTTTATCATGCTACACTTAGATTCATCGAAGGACAAATTGTTTATCAAAAGAGCTGTAAGATCTTTCATATTTGTCTAAGCTTATTTGTGATTGTTTGGTTTTGATTCAAACTTGTTTTTACGACGTACTCAAGCCAGTTGGAATTAAGGATTAGGACTAGTTAGGGCTAGGTGTTTACTCATTGTGGAGAGTTAGGTTAGATGACTGGTTCCAGGTAGATTTCAGGGTGCACCTACTGAATCGGGTTTGTTATTCATGAGAACTCTTTGCATAGTGGGAAAGCTCCTTCATGAGATGGAAGAGCAAATGTAGGATTGTTATCTGAACCACTATAAAATCTTGCATTTCTTGGTTGGTTGTCATTTGTGATTATCTATCATTGCCCATTTTTATTTTATCTTTTCCGCTGCATACTCTGTGTGTTTAGAGAAAAATGGTAGCAATCCCCCTCTCTAGGCTTTCATCTCAGATCCAATAGTCATAACTTCATGTTTCGCTATCTTACCTTAAAACACATACCGATTTATTTTTCTAAAGGCCAGTGCATCTTAGAACTCCATGTTTCCATTCTAATTTTTTTACTCCTTTCATGGTTCAGTTATTATCATTGATTTAATTTTTTGTAGGAATTTTCCAAAGGCCAGCGCATCTTAGAACTCATCATCAAAAAAAAATTTTAAAACTCTCTCAAGTTATTTCCAAAATTTTAGGTATAGATCTTTATAATTCTTTTATGATATAATGTTTATTTTCACAATTATTCTGTTTTAATTCTAATTTTCTATTTTATCTTTTTGTTAGGTATGCTTTATTTTTTTATCTTTTTTTACTAACTTGAAGATAATTCTTGATAGAATTTTATCACTAGTTTTGAAAATTTTATCCATATAATGCAATAATAATTATGATTTCATACTTGAATTGTGGGTATACCTATATTGAATATGCATATTTAGCAATAAAATACAATAGTATTTAATGTTTACATTTCATAAGGTATTGCTAGATATGCCAACTTTCTTGGATGTATAAGATATACTTGCACGTAGACTTACAAGAATCAATCGTGTCATTTCTTTGTCAATATTTTTCTATATTTCTGAATTGTAACTATTCTCTTTAATTAATTTTCCTTTTAAATTAATCACATTTTCTTTTCTCATTTTATTTTCAGAATATTTTCATTCTTATTGCTAAACTATTCTTTAATAGATTCTTTGGCTTATAACTCAATATTTTTTCTTTTATTTGAGACCTCATTAAGAATTCCTGGATCTTCCCCTTCCATAATTTGAAGCGAACACCTACACTAAGGTTGTTTTGATCAATATTTAAATATGTATTTGCATTTTAATTAATTATAAAATTTCATTTAAAATATATGCATAACCATGGAAATCTAAAGCACAAATTAAATATATGTCCAACAATAAAAATTATGAAAATAAAATAATTCATTATCGAGTTACGTATGTAGGAAAAAATAGAATGATGCATGTGTAGTTAATTATATACTACCATGAAATGATTTAAAAGCAAACATTTTAATTATATTAACGAAGTCCAAATGCTTCGATCTGATAATTGAATTGCAATAAAATAAACATGATAACTCACCAATAAAATTAAAGTTAGAAAATTAGCTTAATTAGAAATTAATAGACGCATTTAAAAGATAATAAACTGATTTTCCCAGTTGAACGTATTAAAAGCAAACATGAATATAATTAAAAAGTAAACCTTGGTTAGTTTCCAGTTGAATAATCACAACTTCACCCTGGTAGCAGAAATTCACATAAATAATAACATCATAAAGCGACAATCAGTGAAAAATAAATCGACAATCAGCAAAAAATATTATTGTTACAGAGCAATTAATAAAATAGGTTTAGATAATTATACCTTATGGCTATCTCCTTCATTGATCAATGAGAATTTCTTATATATTATCGAGATGAAGAAGACAATGAAAATAACTGCTTGATAGGGGTAAATAATGTAAGGTTGCAAGTGCATAACTATCAAGTTATAGTATAGAAAGATATTGATCCCGCGAAAATGGTGTGTAGAAAATATTCTAAATTGAATCCTAGAAATGTGTGTGGATCACAAAGAAGAGTGAAAGTATAGAGATATAGAGAGTGTGTGATTATTTACAAATGAAAAAAACTAGAACAAGAGGGGTAAAAGTGAGTGATCAAATAAAAAATGAAGAATAAATAAGCGGGAGAAATAAGAAAATAGAAAGAACAAAATCAAAAAGAAAAATTAATCAGTAAGAGGAAAATCACAACATGTAAAAGATAAAGAAAATCAAGTAGAGAAATGAAGAATCTAGAATTAAATCCACTAGTTAATTTCACGTAGAATTTATGAACTACTCACTTTTTATCATAGTTTACTTTAGATTTACTAAGCATAGATTATCAAACTACTAAAAGAAAGCATAATCTTTTAAATTATCATCCAAGCGAATTTCATTCATGAAAAAATAATAACTAGATAATAATTCTAGAATTCATAAGCATAACCTATCAAACCACTCAAGATAAGCACAGATTATCAAATTCTTCTTCTACTAATTAGTTATCCAGTTAATTATCCTAAATATGATCATTTTAAGCACAAAGAGAGCAATCCACAAATCATAAAAAATAAACTAGTTTTATATAATTCTAGAATTCCTACAAGGTTTTGTTACTCATTTTACAAAATAAAAATATGGAAATAAAATCTAGACTAGAAAGTATGAAAGAAAGAGATCTAGTTTACAAGAAAAATAGAAACTAACTATAAAAATGAAAATAATAACAAGGAAATAAAGATCTAAACTATGAGCATAAAAGAAATCTAAATAACAAAAATAAAAAAGCATAAAAGTATATCTACACTACAAAATAAAAATGCAAGAAATTAAATTCTACATAGTATGAAAAATAAACAACAAAATAAAAGAGCATGAAAGTAAATCTACACTACAAAGCATCAAAATAAATCTAATCTACCAACATAAAAAATAAAAGAAAATAAAATCCTAAACTATGAATTTCTAAAGTAAGAAAATAAAAGAGAAAATTGAAAACTTACATTGCAAGGGATGGCCCCTTGAAAGCAAATCTTCATATTCATCTTCATCAACAAAAAAGAAGGAAAAAAAAAATTTAAAAGGTGAAAAAAAATTTATTAATTGCAAATAAAGTTTATAATTTTGGAAGGTCTTCTCAATTAAGAGTAACCCTCCTCTCCAAATAGAGTTTTTTACAAAAATTTTCACGCTCAAACCCCTCACCCTCTATCCCTATTTATAGCCTACAGCAATCAACAAGAGCTATTGGATTTGACTTGAGCTCCAAGAAATAACCCTCAGTTGTCTACTGTTTCTATTACGAACCAATCGGTTGGCTAATCGGTTAGCCAATCGGTTGACCGATCGATTGCCCAATCAGTTAGCCGACCGATTGGCCAATCGGTTGGTGAACAGATTAGTTTCTAGCAAAATTGATTTCTTAGTTGACTTGTTGACTCGATTTTTTCTTGATTCCTTGGGCTTTTGTGAGCCTCCTCTTAGCTTGATATTGGGCTTCAATAGCTGGTAGAAAATTTTTTTGGCCTCTTATTCAATCACTCTTCATTTTCTACAAATTAAGATAAAAACGCATTATTAGTGATATAATTATTCAAAACAAAATAGATAATAAGAGTATAAAAGTGTAATAAAATGTGACGATCAAATACCCCCACACCTAAACTTTTGCTAGTCCTCTAGCAAAGAAAGAAAATAAAAAAAAAGAAGATCCTAACTCACTTTCGCAGGAATCACGGTTGTATTTAGCATATACAACAAACCTTTAAACGCCTAAGTTACCATAGAGGACGAGTTGTAGTCTCGTGAGGGTTTACAGTGAATATACCCAAAAAATTCGATCAACTTGCCAATTTGAAGAAGTCAACGTATAATTAATTCACTTGATACCTTTAAACAATCCAATTAGAGCTATTTTTCTCAAGAAAATATTGTTATGTATAACTCCAAAGTAAATTTTTTAGAAAATCTTTTCATTATAGTTACACAAAACCAAGTTCAACTTAGAAATTTAATTAAAAGTTTTAAAAGAATGTGCTATCTCTTTGTTTCAAATAATTTTTCAAGCCTGTTGATCAAATTGTTTTTCAAGAACATATATATAAATATAACTATATACATAAAAGAATTTCTCTCTTTTTAATATACCCTTTATTCCTTGGTGATTTTGTTCTACTCTATCGGACTTTCTAAGTGACCATTTAATGAGTTTTGGACCAATGGATCCCAACCTAATTGGGCTTAGATCATTAAATATGAAAATACTCCTTGGGCTTAATCACTCATCAACTTAAGCTTAGTAAGATAGAACCATCTTGGAGTTCAAAAGAATTTTATTGACTTCCATTTTTCACACTCTTATTTTTGCAAATTTATATATATATATATATATATATATATATATATATATATATATATATATATATATATATATATATATATATATATATATATATATATATATATATATATATATATATAGAGAGAGAGAGAGAGAGAGTAAGGCTCCTATGAACTTAAGTTCATAATGAATAGTGGTGCACCAACTTTTTATCCACTCATCTTGCCTTGAGATTTGTGATGCACAAATCTCAAAGTGGCCTTTATATCTTTCACGGATCCCAAAGCAAGATGAGTGGTTAGAAAAGTTGGTGCACCACTATTCATTATGAACTTAAGTTCATAGGAGCCTAGCTATATATATATATATATATATATATATATATATATATATATATATATATATATATAGAGAGAGAGAGAGAGAGAGAGAGAGAGTAAAGCTCCTATAAACTTAAGTGGATAGGAGTCCTTATCCACCAACTTTTTATCCCTTCATTTATGTTTTGAGATTTGTGCTACGATCAAGGCTATCTTTGAGATTTGTACCTTGATTTGTATCACATGCTATCTTTAATATATATAGAAAAATATTTAGATCAAGAGAAGTTGAAAATTATTACTTTAATTAAAATTTCATTACTATAATTAAAAGTCTAAGTTGGACTATAGTACAAGATACTATTTTGAAAATTATTTCTCAGGAAATTTATTTAGAGTTATCATAAGAGGTCAACTTGAGTATAAAACTAACTAAGAACTAGAGATGTTGATGTCAGATACTTAACAGCGGGGTTTTAGGTAGGTTATAGAATGTTTCGAGTCCCTTGATCACCTTTGGTGGCTGCTTATTGAGCCGAGGACTTGATCCTGCACGCAAACAATGCGTAAGAGAGTCGTAGTTGAGTTCTTCGAGCGTTCCTCCTACGGTCAAGTCAGTATTGATCTTAAGTGGAGGTAATATGAGTATTGTTGGCTTTAGGGAAGAAATTATGTACCTTTGGTCAGTAGGCGATGTGTCTGTTTATACTGAAATGATAGGGGCATTTGGGTAATTTTGACCAAGGACATGCAATCGGCTTAGTTAGCTGATATTTTTACAGATGTCGATATCAGAGAGTCCGAGTCACATTGTGATTAATGCGAGGTTGACAGATAGCTTAAGGTGTTGATGCGGTCCGATGAGTCATTAAAGCTTCGGTGTTGGAGTAATGATGACTCCGTCAGTGCATTTAATGTGACAATGACTGGCTATTGTTTAATAAGTACGAGGAGAACTGCCTTCCGTCTCGGCCTTCAATGGAGGCGAGAAGTGACGCCTTTCATCTCGACCTTTGAGGGAGACGAGAAGTGACGCCTTTCGTCTCGGCCTCTGAGGGAGACGAGAAGTCATTGTGTCCGGGTTGAGTTGGTGTGTAGTCTACTTGAGACACATGTCAGCTAGCTAAATGAGATTAACACTTGCTTATTTCTATGGCACAACACTGGCCCCTTTCGCTCAAACTCAAGTGACCGAGGCCGAGTGAAAATGAACTGTTGCCTGTCGAGTTTCGAGGCACATTATGAGGGGTCATTGATGGGTCGCTGTTGACGCAATAATCTGTCGTCAGAAAAGATCGTGCACCGACATCACCTCGGTTCCTGAACGAAGATTGCGTACCAGTTAAAGTGAATGGTGCTTCGGTTACCAAGCGGTCACCTCGATTTCTGTGAGTCCTTTTAGCCGTTCTTCAATAATTGAGTTGATCATTAAGATCACGCCACGTGTCAACTTCTTTTCCTATATATACATATGTTCTTTGAAGGGGTTAGTTTACTTACTTTCAAAGCCCTAGAGTTTTCTCCACAGTTCTTCGAGCAATTTCCTATCATCTTCGGTCCTTTTTACGGCAATCAATGGCATCTTCAGCTTCTACCGCCACTGTTCGGAATGAAACTCAGATCAATCTACTCAAAAAATTCCACTCTAAGGTGCATTCAATGATGCTCGAGTCATATTATGATAGATTTGACATTCCCCGAGCGTTCACTCTATCGGCACTGGAGAAGATGCAAGTTGTGTATGATCATGGCGGAAACATTACTCTAGTGTATATCAAGCACTTGGAGTATGGTTACGCTGGTGGGGTTCGTTGTCATCTGCCATCAAGTGAGAGTTGAGCCGACTCTGAGGATCCTTGGCCATCTGATCAGCGTCAAGGTCGGCAAGGCTTGGGGCCACTTTTATTTCTAGAACTTGGGTAGTTTCAAGATAATTTCCAACCCTCCCGAGTCGAACAAGGACTCGAAAGAGAAATTCATGTGGGTGTTTAGTGTCGACGTGATCTTGGCCTGTTCAGCCTGGCCCAAGATCAATAAGGAAGTCCCGAGGCTAGGTTTGCTCTCCAAAGAGGAGAAACACAGGCTAGACAAGATCCAAGCCTACGCTGGGTCTTGATGGAGCGAGAACTTATTCGACTCCTCAGTCTTGCGGGTTGTCGGCATCTCCGGAACTCGACCAACTGAAGAGGATAACGCTCGAGTAGTAGTATTGGTGCTGCAATGGGAGGAGCCTGAAGCATCTCAGGCGAGACCCCCACCAAGGCCCCAGAGCACCTACGATTTGATTGTGGTGAATGCGACTGAGATTGTGGCTCGGCTTGCTAGGCCGAGTTCTACTACCGCCAAGGCCGAGAGGTCCGAGAAGAAAAGAAGGCTGAGACAGGTGGGTAGCCGAGGCTCCTCTGGGAGTGTTGAAGCTCCGAAAGAGAAAGCTAGAGCTATGATGGAGGGAGATACACCCTCTTCCGCAGGGGTGTGGAGAGCCAGCCGTAAGGCGAGACCCTACTCCCCAAAGAAGCTGCAAAAGGCAACGCTTCTACCGTCCCCACCCACGAGGCTTCTCGGGCCATGCCTTCGGATGTTGTCATTGTTGATGACGAGTCCCTTGTAAGAGAAAAGGGGACCGAGATCATCACGGCCAAGCCCGACGAGGTCGAGGCTCAAGTGGAGAGGGAAGTGGCCCCTGCCGTGCTTGCCGAGTCGGCTCATTGACAGGACAAGGAGCCGGCTGCTGAAGAGGTGCCTCCTTCTTAGGGATAGAGGTTTGGGTGGCCCTTCCTACATCACATCGATGAACTCCCTCTAGAGGTATGGGGTGAGTTTGAGGATGCTTCTGATGGGTCACCTGAGGTCGGCCCTCGGTGCAATAAGGAGCCTTTGAAGGAGCATCGATTTGTTCCTAGGCGACGTCTCGATAAAAGGTCATCGGTCTTGGAGTCGAGGATGACTCAAGCCAGGGCTCTGGAGCAGTTCACGCTACCCCGTGATGATGAAATCCTCTCAGCCATGCCGGATTATTGCCTCCATCAGACCCTCAGAAGTTACATGCTTCTAGGGGTTTTAGTAGAGCAGGAACTGAATGCTCGATTCGAGCATGTACAGGACCTCTACCTCAAGCTTCAAGAAGAATTGGAAGCTTAGAAGGTGGCTCGAGAGGCGGTCGATCTAAAGTTGGCTGCCAGGGAGGACGAGTTGGTGACCTAGAGGAGAAGCTAGAGTAAGTGGGAAAGGGAGTTGGAGATGCGGGATGACAACATTAAGGGGCTACTTGGTACAATTAGCTAGAAGTCATCCCAAATCAATAAGCTCCAAGAAGACCTCAGTCATCTCGATCACGAACTTTGCGAGCGAGAGGATAAAATAAAGTATCTGATAGAAGAGGTCAAGGTCGAGAGGCGGGAAAGCACTGATGCTTATGAGCAGGCTCGACTGGCTTGTCAAAATGCTAAGGATCTAAGATCAATTCAAGGAGGAGGAGGTTGCTCACGAGAAGTTGAGGCAAGAGTTCGAGCGACATTGTGAGTCATCTCATCTGGAGAAGCTAGAGATGCAGTGTCACCTCCATAATTTGGACTCGGATCATCAAGGAGTATCGTCAGGGTACCCTCAGGAAGGTAGAGGTGGCGATAGCATGTAAGACCGGATTCAACTTCATAAGGGTGCAGCTTCCATCCGATCTCAAGCTCCATCCTAAGTGATTCCACTATCCTCCTCGAGTGGCTAATTGCCTTAGTGCTTTACCAGAGATAGAGAGGAGAGGAGGAGGGTTTGTTCTCGAGGTTGAGAATGGAGATGAGGATGATGAAGAGTCGACTCAAGGAACAGGTGAGGACCCGGCTCATGATAGTTGGGTGAGCCGGCCCGAAGAGGAGGGGACCAAGTGGTCGGGTCCGAGCCTTAGCTGTCTCCTTCGCTGACTTCTACTGCTACCGTGCCTCCAGTATCGAGTTCTGCTATGAGTCCTAGTTTCACTCTGGCCTCAAGTTCTGTTGAAGCTTCAGCCTCGGCCCCAGATCCGGGTTCGGCACCCGATCCAAATCTGACTCCTCTAGAGCTTTAATGTATCTCCTTTTTTTCTTTTTTTTTGTAAATATATTTGTATTGTAATTACTTTGAATATATGGATGAAAAAAGGTTCACTTTTGTTAATTTGAATTGTGTACCTTTGTGAATGCGTTCTTATATGTTTAAGTATTCGCAATCTGCTTTGACCGAGTATAAGTTCAGCTTTAAATTTTAGGGGCATTTCGAGTGGACACCAATGCTTTGAGAAACTCCTAGGTCGAGATGACTCAACTTCGTACCTTGGTTTTATTCCGAAAGGACACCAAGGTCTTATGATTTGGAGTCAACCGAGTTGGAGACCTACCTTGGGTTTATTCATGAAGATGATACCAAGGTCTTTGAGTCGAAGACGATCGAGTTGATGATGTGTCTTGGTTTTATCCCGAAAGGGTACCAAGTTGGAGATGTGCCTTGGTTTTATTTTGAAAGGATACTAAGGTCTTATGTGTCGGAGTCGACCAAGTTGGAGATGACTCGACCTCATGCTTTGGGCTTACTCAAAATGACACTAAGGTCTTGGGTACGTGCCTTGGGTTTATTCATGAAGATGATACCAAGGTCTTTGTAGTACTGCAAAACATGGCATATTAGGATATTGAAAATATTCATTTATAAACATTAGTTTTGTAGTGATATTTATTAAGATGACATATTTAATTTGTTCCTCTCGAGTTTATTGCTTAGATTGGCCTCCAAGAGGAGGAGCGGCAAACCGCGGAGGAGAGAGGGGGGGAATCTGATTAAGGAGCTCGTTTGTGAAAGAAGCGAACTGCTGGTGAAGAGAATTAGAAACTCTACGTGCGGATTCATCTAATTAGGCTTGAGCGACAGCCCGTATTAGGCATATCTTCAATACGAGGAACCGAGGACCGGTCTGGGTGATCCAAATCAGCCATCTTGCACAAAGAAGAAGAAGAGGCCCCACTGTGGGCGTCAAACTGTTCATGACGGATGCTTAACAGCGGGGTTTTAGGTAGGTTATAGAATGTTTAGGGTCCTTCGATCTCCTTTGGTGGCTGATTATTGAGCAGAGGACTTGATCCTGCACACAAACAATGTGTAAGAGGGTCGGAGTTAAGTTCTTCGGGCGTTCTCCTACGGTCAAGTCAGTAGTGACCTTAAGTGGAGGTAAGAAATCTGGCTTTTCAATGAAGAACTTAGGGTCCTAGGAGAAATGGAACAACCAGCTTATTATGACTCAATCATGAACCCTATTTTCGAGGAAATTTTCAATGCTGAGATTGAGTTCTTCAAAGAGTTAGTGCAATATTTTGATCTTTGGTCTGATTTTGAACCCAATATTCATACACATTAATTTTAGTTTGACTGCTACTCATTACCAACCTACCATAAAATGCTGCAAAAATTACTGAAAATCCTGGAGAGTACAGAATTCAAGCATATAATAGAGTTCATCATTTACACTTTTTAAAATCCAGGGTAGACTTTTCAGCAAAAGATTAGATGTAGGACTTAATCTTTTCATGTTAAAATATTTATTCTACATATTTACTCTTCATCTTATAATAATAAGAATAATAAAAATTTTATTCTTCTCTCCTTTGAGAGTTTCTTGTTCGTTAAAAAAGAGGAAAAATAAAAAATAAAAAACAAAAAATGAATAAATAAAGAGAAAAAAGAAAAATTTTGACTACATCATCCTCATACCAAAGGTAATTGCATATTTTATTATTTTATTATTGTTCAAGGTCGACCGAATAAATGTAACTACATCATTTCCTATCTGCTTTACTTTGTGTATTATACAGTTTGCATTGAGGATAATGCAAAATTTAGATGTGGGGTGGTGACTAGTCATCTTTTCTCATTATTTTATCATTTCTTCTTCTTTACTTTTCCCATTATTTCATATTTTCTACTCTTTTCATTTCCTTTAAAAATTGTCACTTGCCAACTTGATTAGTTAAGTAATAATCGATCTACTTGATAATCTTTTAAGTTATTAAGTTCTTAGTTAGTTTCATACTCAAGTTAACCTTTTATGATAACTATAAATAATTTTCTTAAGAAATAATTTTAAAATAGTATACTTCACTATAGTCCTAACTTAGACTTGTAATTAAAGTAATGAAATTTTTCATGCTTAAGTTAGAGTAGAAAACATATTTTGAAGACCTCTTAATCTAAATATTTTTCTATATATATATATATATATATATATATATATATATATATATATATATATATATATATATATATATATATATATATATATATATATATATATATATATATATATATATATATATATATATATATATATATATATATATATATATATATATGTATATATATATATAGACACACACACACACACATATATATATATAGACACACACACACACACACACATATATATATATATATATTAAAATTATTAAAAAATTGTGCCAAAAAAGAGTGCGAAAATTTGGCACCAATAAAAACTTTCTTGAACTCCAAGGTGATTCTATCTTACTAAGCCTAAGTTGACCGAGTGATTAAGCCCGAGTAGTGTTTCTACACTTAATGATCTAAGCCCAATTGGGTTAGGATCCATTGACCCAAAACTCACTACATGGGCACTTAGAAAACCGATAAAGTAGAACAAAATCACCAAGGAATAAAGAGATATATGTATATAATTAAAAAAATTATATGTTCTTATATTTATATATATGTTCTTGAAAAATAAATTGATCAAGAGGGTTGAAAAATTATTTGAAATGAAGAGTTAGCATGTTCTTTTCAAGACTTTCAATTAAATTTTTAAGTTAGACTTAGTTTTATATAACTATAATGAAAAGCTTTTCTAAGAAATTTACTTTAAAGTTGTGCATAAAAATATTTTTGAAGTATAAACTAACTCTAATTAAAGATATCAAGTGAATTAATTATTTATTAACTTTCTCAAATTGGTAAGTTGACCGAACTTTGTGGGTATATTCACTGCAAACTCTCACGAGACTACAACCCGTCCACTAAGATAACCTAGATATTTAAAGGCTTGTTATATGTTCTAAATACAACCACGATTCCTGTGAAAGTGAGTTAGGATTTTCTTTTTTTTTTCTTTCTTTTTCAATTTCGTTCTTTGCTAGAGGACTAACAAAAGATTAGGTATGAGGGTATTTGATCATCCTATTTTATTACACTTTTATACCATCATTATTTATTTTATTGAATAAATATACTTGCTAATAACATTTGTTTTATGAATTTACAGGTAATAAATAATTTACCAAATAAGAGCTCAAAAAAACCCAATATACCTCTTCTTAGATCTCTAATTGAAGCCCAGAAGAAGCCCAAAAAGTAAGGATCCAATATAAAAAGAAAACAAGTCAAATTCATATTCAGGATGGTTGACCGCAAAGAAACGGCATTATCTCCCACTCTAGAAAGTAGAATCTAACATATTATATATAAAAATTATCTATCTCGACGAGACGGAGATCTCTGGAGTGGCATATCTAAGAGAATCTATTTGATTAGCCAATCGATTGGCTAATCGATTAGCCAACCGATTAGTTTCTAACAAAATTAGTTAATGGCTGAGATTTATTTCTTGGATCTCAAGGCAAATCTAATGACTCTTATTGATTGTAGTATGCTATAAATAGGGGTAGAGAGTGAGGCATTTGAAGAGTGAAAAATTTTATAAATTCCTTTGGAGAGGAGGGCCTTTAATTTGGCCTTCCAATTTGTAAACTTTAATCTGGAATAAATAAAATATTTGTTTCTCCTTTTAAATTTTCTTTCTTCTTCTTTGTTGATGAAGATGAATATTTGCTCACAATAGGCCAATGCCTTGCAATATAAGTTTTATTTCCTCTTTTATTCTTATTTTTTAATTGCATATTTTAGAATTTTATTTCTTATTTTTATTTCATGTTTGGTAGATTAGATTTATTTTATGTTTGCAATATAGATTTATTTCATGCTTTATAGTGTACATTTATTTTCTTGCTCTTTCTTTGCTTTTATTTTCTTGTTCTTTTTCTTGCTTTGTAGTTAGTTTCCATTTGCTTGTTTTCCTTTTTATGCTTTATTTTCTTTTTTTTTTCATAATATGTGTAACTAATTCTTTAGGAGATCTAGGATTATATGAAACTAGTTTAATTTCTTTTATGGTTTATGGATTGCTCTCTTTATGCTTAAAATGATCATGATTAGGATAATTAATTAGAGAACTAATTGGTAGAAGAAAAATTTGATAATCTATGCTTATCTTGAGTGGTTTGATAGGTTATACTTATAAATTCTAAATTCTTGTCTAGTTGCTTGTTCTTTTTATGAATGGTAATTTTACTTGGATGATAATTTGATAGGTTATGCATTTCTTAAGTGGTTTGATAGTCTATGCTTAGTAAATCTAAAGTAAAATACGTTAAAAGAGAATAGTTCATAAATCCTAATTAAAATTAACTAGTGGATTCAATTCTAGATTCCTAAACTTCTCTACTTGTTTTACCTCAACCTTTCTTGAATTGATTTTCTCTCCATCTCTTGATTTTCTTTTGTTGATTTTCTCTTCTTCCTCCTTCTTTCTCTTTTCTTATTTCTATTTTTATTTTCTTTCTAGTTTCCTTTTTGTTGTCTCTTTATTTGTTGTTTCCTTTTCTTCTTCTTCCCTTTTATTTTTACTTTTATTTTTGTGACAAATCTTTCTCTACATCTCTATACTTTCACTTTTACACCTTTTTGTCCACACTTTTCTAGGACCAAATTTTAGGAATATCCAAACACACACCTCCCTTGTGGGTTCGATATCTTTACTATACTGTAACTTGATAGTTGTTCTTTTGCAACTTTGTATACATGTTTTATGCCCTATGATAATCCCAATGTATCTAATGGTCTATTTGGAAATCCAAATTTGATTTCAAATTGCTGGAATTAGGCCCGTTCTTGTGTTTAGATGTAAAAAAAATTTGAGATTTTGGAATTTTCCTAATTATATTTGCCTTTAAAATTAAATAACAATAGGCCCTTAAATTTCAAATAACACCTCAAACTATGTCATTTCTAATTCTAGTGATCCCAAACTTCTGCAATCACGATCACGATCGTCCCTCTCACAAACTCAATCGCCTTTATTGTTTTGTCTCCTCTCAATGCTCCCCACCTCCCCTCCATCAATCTTTCTCAACTTTTGCACAAACCCTAATCCTAATTCCAACTCTCCCTCCCTTTTTCATCTCCAAGATTCGATTTTTCAATTTTTGCGTGCTTTTATGTTTCCTTCACTTTATTTGCCCATTGAAAATATGTACATAGTTTAAGTTTGTTTTTAGTTTTCTCATTGCTAAGCTCTTGTTCTAGTAGTTTTAGTTAATGCAAGCTAAGTGTTTGATCATTTTCCTATCTAAGCTCATGTTCACTAATTTTTAATAGTAGCATCTCTAGATTGAGGGATTATTGAGAGAAATCTCAACCCAGTTGTAGTTTTTGCTTGTGCTTGCTATTTGTTTAATCATTTGGCTCTGTGACCTCATGTTTTCTAATTTTCAATATCAGCATTTTTAAGTGAGAGGATGTTGAGAGATATGTCAACTCACTTGTAGTTTTATTAGTTCGTGTAATATGTTTGATCATTTTCCTCTGTGATCTCATGGTCACTAGTTTTGAATATCAACATCTCTAAATTGAGGGGATAGGTAAGAAAGGTTAGCCTATTTTTTGGTATCTTTTAGTACAATTTTTTTTTCTCTCGACACATTGTTGTTCATTGATTGGCATAAAAACATGCAAGCTATAAGACTACAACTATCAAATATAGTATTTAAGATATCGAACCCACAAGGAAGGTGTGTGTTTGGAAATTCTAAATTTGGTCATAGAAAAGCGGATAAAAAGAAGTGAAATAGAATGTGTAGAGATGTAGAGAGGAAATTATCACAATATAAAAAACTAAAGCAAGAGGGAAGAAAGAGAATGAGGAAAAAGGAAAACAAAGATGAAACTAAAAGAAAATAAAATAGAAATAAGAAAAGAGAAGGAATTAGGAAGAAGAGAAAATCAATAAAATAAATCAAGAAGAGGAAAATAGAGAGAGAGAGAGAGAGAGAGAGAGAGAGAGAGAGAGAGAAATCAAATCAAAAAGATTGAGGAAAAACAAGTGGAGAAGTTAGGAAGCTATAATTGAATCCACTAATTAATTTCAATTAGGATTTATGAACTCTTCCATTTTATCATATTTTACTTTAGATTTACTAAGCATAAATTACCAAACCACTTAAAAACAACATAATCTATTAAATTATCATCCAAGCAAAATTCTCGTTCATGAAAAACCAAACAACTAGATAATAATCCTAGAAAAATGAATAAGCATAACCTATCAAACCACTCAATATAAGTATATATTATCAAACTCTTTTTCTACCTATTAGTTCTCTAGTTGATTATCCTAAACATGATCATTTTAAGCATAAAGAGAGCAATCTATAAACCACAAAAGAAATTAAACTAGTTTCATGCAATCCTAGATTTCCTACAAAAATTAATTACTCATATTGCAAAACAAAGAAATAAAATCTATACTAGTAAACATAAAAGAACAAGAGTTAAATCTTAACTATAAATAATAAAAGAAAGAAATAGAAAATCAAAGCATAAAAGAGCAAAATAAATAAATCTACTTTACAAAGCATGAAGAAAAATTACACTACAAGAATAAAAATCTAATCTACCAAACATGAAATAAAAATAAGAAAATAAAATTCTAAAATAAGAAAATAAAAGGAGAAAATAAAACTTACATTGCAAGGGATTGGCCCATTGACAGTAAATCTTCATCTTCATCATCAAAGATAACGAAAAGAAAATTTAAAAGGAGGAACAAAAGTTTATTTATTGCAAATAAAAAGTTTATAATTTTTGAAAGGTCTTCTCAGTTAAGAGTAACCCTCCTCTCCAGATAGAGTCTACAAAATTTTTCACATCCAAACCCCTCACTTTCTACCCCTATTTATAGTCTACTGCAATCAACAAGAGCTCTTGGATCATTCTTGAGCTCCAAGAAAATTAAAATTAACTATTGATTGAATTCTGTTACAATCTAATCGATGGGCTAATCGACGAGCTCATCGATGGGCTCATCGATGAGTTCATCGATTAGTCTATAACAGAATTATAATAAACTCTATTGACTTCACCTTCATGAGCTTTTGGGCTTCTTGGTTCGATTTTAGGCTTCAATAAAAGGTTAAAAATTAAGGAAATTTGGTTCTTTTGGGCTCTTACTCATTAATTCTCCATTACTTACAAATCAAGATAAAAACTCTTTATTAGTCAATATTTTTATTCAAATAAAATATATAATGAGGGTATAAAACTGTAATAAAATATCATGATCAAATACCCCATACCTAAACTTTTGCTAGTCCTCTAGCAAAGAAAGAAAATAAAAAGAAAAAACAGAAAATTCTAACTCACTTTTGTAGGAATCGCGATTGTATTTAGCATATACAATAAGCCTTTAAATATCTAGGTTACCCTAGTGGACGAGTTGTAGTCTCGTGAGGGTTTGTAGTGAATATACCCATAAAATTCAATCAACTTGCCACATTTGAATAATTCAATATATAGTTAACTCATTTAAGATCTTTAATCAATATAATTAGAGTAAGTTTATACTTAAGAAAATATTTCTCATATAACACTAAAGTAAATTTGAGAAAATCCTTTCATTATAGTTATACAACTCTAAGTCAAACTTAGAAATTTATCCAAAATTCTAAAAAACAAAACCATGTCAACTCTTTGTTTCAAACAATTCTCAAGCCTCTTGATTATTTTACTTCCCATAAACATATATATATATATATAACAATCAATATATATATATATATATATATATATATATATATATATATATATATAGAGAGAGAGAGAGAGAGAGAGAGTAAAGCTCCTATAAACTTAAGGGATGTTTGGTTCACAAGTTTTAGTAAAAGTTTTTGAGAAATGGCAGTTTCGTAAATAAAAGTTTTCCTATAATTGCAATTTCATGTGTTTGGTTCACTTTTGGTTTGTAGAAAACATTTCTTAAAAAGTACATAATAGTGGGAAAATAACTTCCTAGCATTTTGAGAGGAAATCTGGTTGAAATCTGACAACTGTATTATAAAATTAATATACCCGTACCCTTTCCCATTTTCCCAACCCCGAACCCATTTCTCGCCTCAATCTTTCAGCAAAAAACCTAGGGTTTCCTCCTCACGCTCTCCCGCTCGCTCACTCGATCTCCCGCCCTCCTCACGCTCTCCCGCTCTCTCGTTTTCCCCTTCCTCCTCCTCCAGCTCTCCCGCTCCCGCTTCCACTCCCGCTCCCGTCCCCGAGTTGTATTTTCCGACCTATTCTTCGTCGGATTTCTCGAGTAAGCAGTCAGTGGGCTTGTTTGGGGGAGAGTTGGGGGTCTTGAAGTTCACATCTTTTGGGGTTGAGCAAGCAGTTAGTGGGTTCGTACGACTCGCCGGATTTCTCAAGGTGACAATCGCCCTCTAATTTGAGGTAAAAAAACTCTAAATCCGTTTTGAGCTTGTTTAGGGGTTTGATCTTGTCTTTAAATTCATGGGTTATGTTGGTAATTTATGCGTTATTGGGCAATAATTTATTTTTCCTCTTTGGATCTGAATTCTAGTTTTGGTTTGGACTGAGTTTATTCACATAACTTGAGATTTTGAAATCTCATGCGTTATTGAATTTGGGCTTGTTTAGCTCCATATTGTGGTTTTTGAGCTTGTTTAGCTCCATATTGAGTTTTTTGTGCTTGTTTAGCTCCAAATTGAGTTTTTTGAGCTTGTTTAGCTCCATAATATGTAACACATGTTTAAGCAATAGTGAAGCTTAAGAACTACCTACTATGCTTCCCCTTTGAATGTCTAGCATATGGCTACAAACGGCTCTGTGACATATAACACTTGAAAATTGCCTCACCATTTATAATAAACAACCAAAAAGGATAGCAGCAAAAGCACTCAAGTTTTTGGTTCGGTTTTGAGCTTTTTGGTGCTTGTTTAAGAAAAAGAAAACATTTATGCACCACTTTTTGGTGCTTGTTTAAGAAAAAGGAAATTGCCTCACCAAATTGAGTTTTTTGGTGCTTGTTCAGCTCTATATACACCAGTGTTTGGTTCGGTTTTGAGCTTGTTTTGAGTTCTTATTGCTGTTTTTGATATTGGTATGCTGATTTTGAACTTGTTTAGCTCTATATTGTGTGAGTTTTGGATCTACATTGAGCTCGGTTTGAGCTTTTGGCAATGATGCTGGTCAATTTAAGAAGATTGCAAACTAATTTACAATGTTCATAGTAAGATAAGGTGTTCTTTAGTACGTTATTAGAACGCAATCTACTTGAACTTGTATTTTGAAGTTGAGGCAATCAATTTTGATAAAAGACCAATAGCTGAGCCAACGTAGTTAACTATCTTTCATTGTTGTAATATTCTTACTCATATTTTTCATTTTTGAAAATTTTGCGTTCGTGGATAGTTGAGGATAGAGTGATTTTAAAGGATTTGATCATGTCAAACTCCGTTAATATAGCCGTTGTAAAGTCATAAATAAGGTTGTTGGCAATTTTTAGAAATTTTTCATATGCAAACAAACAAAAGAAAAAGAAAATTTGACATTTCTCTAAAGTACCAAGGCCCATTTTTTATTTTGAACCAAACACAAGAAAAGTAAAATTTGTACTTTTTTACTTCTCAAAACTTTATTGGGTGGAAAACATTTCCTATAAATTTGAGTGGAAAATATTTTCTATAATTTTAAGAAAATGAACCAAACACCCTAAGTGGATAGAGATACTTCTTCACCAACTTTTTTATCCACTAGATTTACTTTGAGATTTTTACAAAATATGAAGGATATCTTTGAGATGTGTGCATTGATTTGCATCACATGCTAGCACAAATCTCAAAGTAAATCTAATAGATAAAAAATTAGTGGACAAGTGCTTCTTTCCACTTAAGTTTATAGGAGCTTTACTATATATATATATATATATATATATATATATATATATATATATATATATATATATATATATATATATATATATATGAGATTAATGGGTATCCTTGCCATATGAGAATTTTCCTCATATAAACTTAGGTGGCACAATCTCCACCAAGTATGCTTTTAATAAAATAAGAGACATTCTCTCTCTACTTTATTAGCTTGGTGGAGATTGTGCCACCTCAGCGTATATGAGGGAATCCCCTCATATGACAAGGATACCCATTAATCTCTATATATATATATATATATATATATATATATATATATATATATATATAGAGAGAGAGAGAGAGAGAGAAATGTAGGAACTTGGGACCAAGCACATATTTTGTGCTTGGTAGTGATGTGGCCCATTCCTATCCACTCTCTAACACATGTGAATGTGGTCCCCCATTTGAATGAGTGAATGTAAATGAGCCACTTTACTACCAAGCATAAAAACTTGTGCTTGGTACCAAGTTCCTCCATATTGCTCATATACATATGTGTGTGTGTGTGTGTGTGTGTGTGTGTGTGTATATATATATATATATATATATATATATATATATATATATATATATATATATATATATATATATATATATATATATATATATATATAGCTTGAAAATTATTTAGATCAAGAGAACTGGAAATTTTATTTTCTACTCTAAGTTAAGCATGCAAAAATTTATTATTTCTAATAAAATCCTAAGTTAGAACTAGGATGGAGTGTACTATTATGAAAATTAATTTATTAAAATTTATTTAAAATTATCATAGAAGGCTAACTTGAGTATAAAACTAACTAAAAATTAGAAAGTTTAAAAATTCATCAAGTAAATTAATTATTAATTAATATTTTTCGAAGGAGGAAGGTTAGAAATGAGATTTACCTTAGCTTTGTCAACTTCAATACCCATATTGAAAACTACATGCCCTAAGATAATGCCTTGTTTGACCATGAAGTGACATTTCTCTCAATTGAGAGTCAGATTTTTCTCCCTACACCGTGACAGAACCAATTTAAGATGATGCAAACACTCAGAGAATGTGTCACCAAAAATGGAAAAGTTATCCGTAAAAATTTCTAGGAAGCGTTCTACCATATCAGAGAAAATATTGATCATGCACCATTGGAACGTGGCGGGTGCGTTACACAGCCCAAAAGGCATGCGTCGATAAGCAAATGTTCCATATGGGCACGTGAAAGTGATTTTCTCCTAATCTTCTGGAGCAATGAGAATCTGATTGTAACCTGAATATCCATCCAAGAAATAATACAACTCGTGTCTTGCTAAGCGCTCTAGCATTTGGACTATAAATGGAAGAGAGAAGTGATCATTCCAGGTGGCTAAGTTGAGTTTCCTATAGTCAATACAGACTCGCCATGTAGTTTGGATTCGAGTGGGAATCAGCTCATTAGTCTCATTTTGGATCACGGTGATCCCAGATTTCTTTGAACTACCTAGACCGGACTTACCCAACAACTATCCAAAAATGGGATAAATGATCTCATGATGAAGACACTTCAGAATATCTTTCCTAACCACTTCTTTCATTATTGGGTTTAACCTACGTTGGGGATCTCTAGTATGTTTGGCATCATCTATCAAATGGATTCGGTGTTGAATAATGGTTGGACTAATTTCTTTGATATCAGCCATGGTCCATCCAATGGCTTCCCTATTCTCTCTTAAAATATCTAAGAGGGCTTCCTTTTGACTGGGTGTCAAATCAGTAGAAATGATGACTAGTAAAGTCTCATTCTCCCCTAAGTAGGCATGTTCTATATTTTTGGGTAAAGATTTGAGCTCTAACTTAGGGGATTCCTCTATGGATGGGCGAAGTTGGACTCGAGGCTCTATATCCAAGGGTTCAGGTTGCCAAAAATTACAGATACATGATCGACTGACAGATCTAGCCTAATTTCATCATCAAAAGTCTCCTCAAGAATTAAGTCAGATAAACAAAGATCAGACTCATACTCTCCCTCTTGTTGTTCACTAGAAATTCCCTGGATAAAGTTCACCTCTATGAATTAATCAGATGAATCACTGGGCTATTTTCCTAGGTTAAAAATATTGAGATCAACAGTCATATTCCCAAAAGATAGCTTCATTTGGCCAGTTCTACAGTTGATCAAAGCGTTTGAGGTTCTAAGAGCGGTCTATCTAAGATAACTAGGATTTGACCTTTGAGATTGGAAACGGGCTGCGTTTCCAAGATAATAAAATCAACGAGAAAAATAAACTCTCCAACCTTGATCAAAACATCATCTACCTCTCCCTTGAATTTTCACGAATCTATCAGCTAATTGTTGGGTGCATCTTGTTGATTTATGTTCATCTACCCCTAGCTGTTGATAGACTGAATAGGAAAGAAGGTTTACACTAGCTCCTAAGTCTAGAAGTGTCTTATCAATGAAGATATTTCTATAACACATGAAGTAGTGGGACAACCAGGATCCTTATATTTCAGGGGCATGAGCGTTGAAAGCATGTCACTAAGGTTGGCAGCTAAAAAGACTTTCTTGAGAATATTAGTGGTTCTTTTCTTAGTGCACAAGTCTTTTAAGAATTTTACATAAGAGGGAATTTGTTCAATTGCATCTAGGAGAGGGATGTTGACCTTCACATGTTTAAAAGTTTCTAGGATTTTCTCTACCCGGGGAGAGTTTTTCCTAGGTTTGAGTCTATCTGGAAAGGAAGCAACGGGCTTATGCCTATTTAGATTAGGGTCAGTATCGATTTCAGCTTCTTGGTCATCAGAAGGACTTGTTCTATCAGAAGGAGTTATTTTATCAGAAGGAGTGTGTTGGATGAGAGAAGGGGTTTGATTCAGAGGCATTCTAACTTGGTTATCAATCTGTTTCCCGGATCACAACATATGAACTGCATTCACTTGAGATGAGTGGTTTGAACTTGATCCAGTGTCTTTAGGGTTGACAACATGTTGACTTGAAAATTTTTCTTTCTCTCTTTCACTCACGGTTTGATTCAGAGGCATTCTAACTTGGTTATCTATCTGTTTCCCGGATCATAACGTATGAACTGCATTCACTTGAGCTGAGTGGTTTGAACTTGATCCAGTGTCTTTAGGGTTGACAACAGGTTGACTTGAAAATTTTTCTTTCTCTCTTTCACTCACGGCATTGGCTAGTTGATCAAGTTGGGTTTCTAACCTAGCTATGGCTTGAGTGTTTGAGTTGAGCACTTGACAAGTTGTTTGCATGAAGGAATTTGGAGTGTTGGATGAATGAGTCAACATGTTGGTGGTCTATGTAGCAGCTTTAATCATAGCCTCTAAACCCTTTTCTAAGACGCTAAGACGTTTATTGTGATTAGAACTGGAGGATTTACTGTTTGATAATGAGGAGGATGCTGGTTTGGATAAGGTAGATTAGATTGTTAAAAATTATTTGGTGAGTTGAATAGAACTGTGTTTCCTCTAGGAAATTGTTGGTTTGAAGTGGGAGTGAAGTTTTAATTTTCGGAGTAGTTTCCCTGATTCCAGGCAAAATTGGGATGATTTTTCCAATCCGGATTGTAGGTTGGAGAAAACAGATCATTTCTAGGACACTAGAATGTAGCGTTCATCTCCTCTAATGGTTGAGTGTTTCCTACGAGGGGACATTCTTCTAAAACATTAGCTGGAGAAAGACAATTATGACAACCTGAAGCAGAAACTTGATTGATTTGAGCTGGAGCTCATTCTTTGATTTCTAAGGCTTCTAACCTATGTAGGTTTGTAGCCATCTTTGCTTCAGAGGTTCTGTTTGACTCTAAGGAAAAATCACTAGATTTGGGTTGGGGATTTGATGAAACTCTTTCATCGCAGTGTTCCCATTGCAAGGTTTTTCGGATAAACTCTCTAAAAACTCCCAAGCTTCATCGGTATTTTTCTTCATGAAATCTCCTTAACACATTGATTCTAAGGAAGTTTTCAAAGAATAATCCAATCCTTCATAGATGATTTCGCATAATCGTCACTTTTCTAGACCGTGGTGAGGACATTGGATAAGAAGATCCTTAAACCTATCAAAATACTTCTAGAATGGCTCTCCCGGGACTATCTTAAAATTCTAAATGTCATTTCTAAGCTTAATCGTTTTGTGGATAGGGAAAATTTTCTTTAGAAAAACAGTAACAAATTCATCCCAAGTTGAGATAGAATTTATGGATAAGCTATACAACCATTTATCGGCACTGTCCTTTAGAGCAAATGGAATAAATCTAAGCTTGATCACATCCTCAAATAGTTCCATAATCTTAATCATAAGACAAACTTCCTCAAACTCAGAGATAAAAATGTAAGCATCTTCGGTTTCATTTCCTAAAAATTTTGGAAGCATGTTTATGAAATACGGTCTAAAGCTCAAAATTAGTTCCATTAATTGATCTCGGGTAGCTTAATGCAAGATGGGATTGCATTCCTAGTTGGATAACACATATCTTGAAGAACGGGTGGATTAGTGTTAGCCATTTCTTTGGTCTCAAAAAATGGTTCAACATGGATTAAACGATTTGTATTATCCCTAATCCAAATTCGCATACACCAAAATAAATTCTTTTGGATTTTTTATTAAAGAAAATTAGAGAAAAGATCTAAGAAAAATAAGTTAATTAAAAAGAGATTTTTATATAACTAAAAAATTAGGAAAAAGATCTAACACAAGTTAAAAAAATTTTAAGAGAAAAACTAAAAGACCTAAAAGATAATGAGAAAAAGGAGAAGGATAAAAGAAAAACCTAACTAAAACAAATCAAGAGCAATCACTTTGTATCAATCACCCTTAATTCTAGGGTTAAGTCTAGACTCAACTAGACCAGCTCCTAACTAAAAACTCTTTTAGTGAAAAAATTAAAGTTTACTCGGTTACTTAGCCAGGTAATGATAGTACTAGAGGGAGGTCAATGACCAATTAAGTACCTCGTTCCTTGCGGAGTGCTTTACACAACCCCTAAACCTTGCCTTAGACATCAACGGATTCAAGTAAACTTAAACCGATTCACTTAAGGATTTCTTGTTCCTTAATGAGCTCGAGTCCTTAGGGGTCAACGTCTAATGAGTTTTAAAGGCTTGGGTTTGTGTAGTGAGAAATTAGTGATTTATAGGCTAAGAATATGGTGATGAAATCCCTCTCCTTATCTTGATTAGGGGGTTTTTGCCCTTAAGAATATTTTCAAGTGAGTGTCAAATCAAGATGCTCAAATCACTTTGGTGAATTCCTACTAATTATATGCAATGCAACCCTAGGAATTAAAAGCAACTATAAAAGGATGCAAAAATAATTTTTTTTAATTAGGGTTAACAATCAAACAAATGTGAGAAAGAGAGATCTTGTTTGAATTTATTATATTGTTAGTAATTATCCAAGTGGAGGGTGAATTTTGTTAGGGTTGACAAAAGTAAAATAATTTTTTAATTAGATCCTAATTGTCTCTAATTGTGAGAACTAACTAAAGGGTGGAATTGAAAATACTAGAAAGAGGACTTACCTTACACAAATCTTCAATCTTCAATCCTCGATCTTCAATCTTCAAAGTAGTTTCTTTATAAGAAAACACACAAATTAAAGAACCAAAATAGAAAAAAATCCTAATTATAAGCACCTTCCCTGGCACCGGCACCAAAAACTTGATGGTGGGTAAATAAAACCTAGTCGCAAGTGCACAACTATCAAGTTATAGTACAAAAGATGTCGAATCCTCGAGGAAGGTGTTGTAGGAGATAATCAAAATTAATTTTCTAAGTTGTGTGTTGTGTGGACAATTAAGAGTGACAATTATGGAGAAATAAAGAGAGTGGGTGTGATTATATGCAAATAAAACAAAACTAGATTAAGAGGGAGAAAAATTAGAGGAAAATAAGAAATAAATAAAGGAAATCAAGAATAAAGAGGAAAATCACAAAAATAAAAGATGAAGGAAATCAATTAGAGATATGAGCAATCTATAGTTGAATTCACTAGTCAATTTCACTTAGAAATTATGAACTATTCTCTTTTATCACATTTTTCTTTAGATTTATTAAGCATAGACTATCAAATAACTTAACGAAAGCATAACTTATCAAATTATCATCCAAGTAAAAATAACATTCATGAAAAGAACAATAACTAGATATTAATTCTAGAATTTCTAAGCATAACCTATCAAACCACTCAAGATAAGCATAGATTATCAAATTCTTCTTCTACCAATTAGTTCTCTAGTTGATTCGCTAAACATGATCATTTTAAGCACAAGAGAGCAATCCACAAATTATAAAAGAAATCAAGTTAGTTTCATATAACTCTAGAATTCCCACAAGCTTTTAGTTCCACGTTATTAAAATTAAAACAAAATAAAATATAAACTCGTGAGCATGAAAGAAAGAGGATAAAAATATAAGAAAAATAAAAATTAATTACAAAAAGAAAATTAAGAACAAAGAATTAAGGATCTAAACTATGAACATAAAAATAAATTTAAGTTACAAAAATAAAAGAACATAAAAGAAAATCTAAACTATGCAAGAAAATAAATCTATACTATAAAATAAAAATACAAGAAAATAATACAAAAATAAATACATGAAAGTAAATCTACTCTACAAAGCATCAAAATAAATCTAATCTACTAAAAGAAGAAGAAAAGGAAATACTAAAACATGAATATCTAAAACTAGAAAATTAAAAAAAGGAAAACTTACATTGCAAGAGGGTTCTAGCCCCTTGAAGGCAAATCTCCTATCTTCATCTTCATCAACAAATAAAGAGAAGAAAAGAAAAATATGAAGAGACAAAAAAAAATTTATTAATTGCAAACAAAGTTTATAATTTTAGAAGGTCTTCTCAATTAAGAGCAACCCTCCTCTCTAAATAGAGTTTTTATAAAAATTTTCATCCTCAAACCCCTCACAATCTACCCTTATTTATAGTCTACAATAATGAATGAGAACCCTTAGATTTTGCTTAGAGAACAAGGATTAAATCTCAGCCAGAAATTATTTCTGTTGCGAACCAATCGGTTGGCTAATTGGTTGACCAATCGGTTGGCCAGCCGATTAGTTTGCAACAGATTTTCATTTTTGTTGATTTCTTGACCCGATTTCTTCATAGATCCTTGAGCTTTTTTGGGTCTTCTTTTGTCTTCATATTTGGGCTTCAATAAATGGTAGAAAATCAGAGAATTTTATCCTTTTGGGCTTTTATTCATTAATTCTTCATTAACCTACAAATTAAGATAAAACATATTATTAGTGACATATTTATTTAAATAAGATAGATAATGAGGGTATTAAAATATAATAAAAATGTGATTATCAGCGAACTTCACCAATCAGCCATTTGAGAGCTATTTTTAAGGGGATAACCGTTCCCCCACTATCTCTTACTTTAATAGACACTTAACCCACAATTAAAGGTCTCTCTCTCTCTCTCTCTCTCTCTCTCTCTCTCTCTCTCTCTCTCTCTCTCTCTCTCTCTCTCTCTCTCTCAGCTTATAAGATGAGGCGGAGATTGTTCATTCAACACACACACAAAGAGAAGAAAAGGATCACCAACTAAGAGATCGAATACCCCATACACATGCGGCTTTTCTCTCTTTCTTTCTGATATTCAGTTCCAAGAGAAGATCGACTGAGCTATCTTCTAAGCAATCAAATCAGAGACCAACAATAAGAGACCTATTGTCTTAGTTGGACCGTCAATGAAGTACGAGATCGATGCTCCATTGGCACATAGCAAAATACCCAGCTTAAAACAAATTTTTCTTGTCTCTCTTTTTTTTGTAATTTGTGTCAATTGCAATACAAAAGACCCGAAACAAACAGACATTTGCATTATAATTACACCTACATTTTTATAAATTTGTATGCAGTTATAGATGTAAATTTTCTTCGTACCAAACAAAACGATTCACACAACAAGCGAATATGAATGTAGGAAAAATGAGGGGACCCATGAAACATAAGAGCTATTGCCTATTTTGCAATTCAAAACAATCGGTCATTGTTGGTCCTACTCATTGCAACTAGTACTACAAAAGCACTAAACACCATTATTAGTTTAACTTCCCACAATAACATGGATCCAAATCTATAAATTCAAATCTTAGTAGGGTTATATATGTTGATCTCCCTTACCCGTGCACTCCCTAAGAATGTGAAACTTTAACCACCAAAACAGTTAATGATACATACAACTTATCCCCCTCCCTTCACATGGAAGTCTCCTTTCATGCCCCCAACCTACCATTGCATGATATAACCGAAACGTACCTTCATGCACCAAACCCTAAATATTGCATGATAAAAGCCCAAACACCTACCTAAAAGAGAATAATCACTTAACCCTACCAAATGAACCACAGCCAACCAATACAATCATTTTTTAGCTTGTTGCCACCTCCGTGCGCTAGCTATAAAGGCCACAAGAAACTTTCTTTTTCACATTTTTCTATGAAAACTACTTTCTTTACAAGCATGCAACTAAACAAGGTTATCAAAGGCCAATGCTTTTTGTTAAAGGACCTTTAAGAAAGGGACTTGTCTAGTTGTTTTTTCACTATTACAACCTCTCTCTCTATATTAGTACTCTCAAAATTTAAAGCACTCTCACATTTGAGAAGTAAGATGTTGAAGTTGAGATCAAAGAGACTCTTCAAGAGTAGCTCTAAGCGCAATGGAGGGAAAGTCAACGGGACGCATAGCGGGGAAGGGGTTAATGGTGACATTGAATGGGAGATGAGGCCCGGAGGGATGCTAGTTCAGAAGAGAGAGGGTGGGAGAGGTGAGAGTGAAGGGTTGATCATAGTTAGGATTTCAACTGGCTCATGTTGCCATGATATCTCCATCGGAGCCACTTCGACCTTTGGTAAGTAGAGAATAGAGTTTGATTTTTTGGAACCTTGTTTGAGGGCTTAAGAGTTACGAGAAAGTATCTAGTGAGGATGGTCTGTGGCATTTAGTATGCACTAAATGGATGTCAATCATTGGATCCGTGCACGAATCCTGAAGTCTCATCTAACAGTTGACATCCATTTAGTGCACATTTAATGCAATGGACTCCGGGACCATTTGATACTTTCTCTAGAGTTATAGGAGACCTTGAGATGTCAGTTTGACTCATATTGGTCCACTCCTAGAAAAAAAAATAGAAGAAAGAAAGACATACACCTTATCTATATTAAGAAATTATCTTTTCTTCATTCATTGTGTCTTGAAGTTATGATCTCTTTATTTATATTTTTTATCATTTTTATTAATGTCAAGCTCTGATTATTGTTTGAAATGGATATTTTATAAATATATACATATATATATATATATATATATATATGAAAAATGGATATTCTTTGCATCAAGACTACTTTTGGCTTTGTAGTGGTGCCAGATCAATCACATCCACTCACTCAAATAGAGGACCACATGCACATGGATTGGGGAGTGGATGTGATTGATACACCTCACTACCAAGCATCAAGATACCCATTTATATATATATATATATATATATATATATATATATATATATATATATATATATATATATATATATATATATATATATATATATATATATATATATATAATTTGTAGAAATATCATGGAGTAGTGAGCTCTCTCTCTCTCTCTCTCTCTCTCTCTCTCTCTCCATCTTATCAAGCGCTGATTAAAGTTTGAAGTGGGTAAATATATGTAGCTTCTTTTATTTGTAGAAAGGTCATGGAGTTGAATTTAGAGCTTCGTAGTCCAATCTAATAATATTTTTACTCTTTGAGATAGGCCTTAGACACATATAGCGTATTGCTTACAAGAATCCATTTTGTAGAATTGACATAGAATTTTTTCCCCTCCCTTGAAAGGTAAAATTTTCTTTATTTCTATAGTAGAAATGTAAGAAAACAAGCTCCACCAGCACATTTAGTTTTAACACATGTCATATAAGAGATGCAAAAGAAAAATAAATATAAAAAGGATATTGCACTCAAATCAAGTACAAAATTGAAACTTATTATTTATTTTGTTTTCATATTTATTTATTTATTTTGTGATCTCACAGGGGATCTGAAGATTGTAGTGTCCATGGCCACAGGGCTTGAGCCAAGAGAGCAGAGGCTTCTGTTCAAAGGGAAGGAGAGAGAAGATGGTGATCACCTTCACATGGTAGGAGTGAGAGAGGGAGACAAAGTGGTACTATTAGAGGACCCTGCTATCAAAGAGAGGAAATTGCTTGCCATGATAAGAAACCAAACTATTATTGAGGTTTAAGCTCTTGTAGTAGTTTGTTTTTGATGGAATTTGAAACGTCAAGGCATATTTGTTTTATGATGCATTGGAATTTGACGTTGAAAAGAAATTAGTTGCGCGTCTGCTTATTCAATAAATTTAGCAAAAAAGAAGAGGATTATCAATTGATGTTGTAAATGATTTTGTCTCCTCGTTGATTGCTATTCTATAAACTAATTTACAAGTCGATTTGGGGAAAACAAGAACAAATACAGGGTTAATTACAGAAAACCCCACATGATGTTTTGGGGAATAATGTGAGATTATCAATTGATGTTGTAAATGATTTTGTCTCCTCGTTGATTGCTATTCTATAAAGTAATTTACAAATATATTTGCGGAAAACAAGAACAAATACAGGGTTAGTTATAAAAACTCCTCATAAACTTTTGGAGAGTTGTCGTAAACCCCTATCAACTTTTTTATTACACTAAACCCCTAAACTTTAAGAGTTATTGCACATAACCCCAATAAAATATTTTTATTTCACTAAATTTTATATGAAAGTTTCTCTTTTAATCTCCAAATTGGCACTCTCTATTCTAACATCTCAAGTGGCAAGCATATGCCAAAAATAATAATAATAATAATTTCTTAGTCTCAAAAGCTCATTATATTTCTTTTTAATAAAGGGGTTTTTGGGACTAAGAATTTTGTCTTCTTTATTTTATCATGTGCCAGTGACATGTTAGAGTTGATGGTACTAATATGGAGATTAAAAGATAAATTTTCATGTAAGATTTAAAGAAATAAAACAATTCATGAGCATTATGCACAATAACTTCTAAAGTTCAGAAGATTTAGCGTAATAAAATAAGTTGACAGACATTTACTGCAACTCCCCAAAAATTCATAGGATTTTCCGTAACTAACCCATAAATATATTTAATTTAGGAGTTAAGATTTTAATCTCAATGGAGGACCTAAACTGAGTGGGCTTCGCCTTCGCACTACTAATTTGTTTTCTTTCTCTTATTCTCTTTGTTCTGTTTTTATTTTAATTAACTAGAATAAGGTGTTCAGAAAATTTATTGATTGAAGAAAATAGATACATAATATCAGGAAGAAAAAAAAAGGCAGAAATACAAAAGGTAAAAAAGAATACGAAAAAGAAGAAAACAGCTAGTCAAATTTAAACTCAAGCTGTCACATAGTTCTGATCTAGTTGTCTACTCCGGTATAAGGTAAAATTGACATCTATATCTATATCTATACTACTATAAAAGAGAATTGCTATGTTAAAACTTTTAATTTCCTTTTATACCCTCTCAATTTTATAATCACCAATAACTATAAGTATTAAAGTTTGTGTGGTTCTCATGACTATTAGGTTCCCTTAAACTTATGTTTTGGTTAAGCACTAATTATCATGTTAGTTATCTTGTGATGACTTTTGGATTCCCATGAAATTGTATTTTGGGTTAAGCACTTATTCTTAATTTTGTTTTACATAATTACTATTCATTTCGAAAATATAGTTAGGTATGCAATAATATGATGAAGGATAATGTTTTAGAGCAACTAACCAAGATTATATTATGCAAAGGCCTCTTTATGCATGTAGAAAGACACAATTATCATCTTGACTAAGTTAAATATGAGAAATGTTTGACCAATAATTTCTTCATATTATTTATTTAGAAGAATAGAGAACTTGCTTGTAGTTATACCATAGAACTGTTAAAGTTGTACAAATTATGTATAGTGTGCTAATGTAGTAGCTAACTATTTTGATTTGGACTCCCATGAAAGGAGAAAATGAGCACTAAAGAATAACTTCTAGAAAAAATATAGAAGTATGGATAATCAAATTATTTGAAGAGATGAAGAGTCAATAAGAAAGTTTAATTACAAGATATTGAGGGTTAAATGAAAATGATGTGTACTCAATTTAGCAATATAAGAAATTAGATAACATTAAAATATCCTTAAATTTATAATCTAAAGCAAACCGCTACGTAAAAGCGTAGAGTTTGGACTATAAGAATATTCAATCTCTTTAGTAGTCATTTTCTTTATAGGAAACTTATCGATACTATATTAGAGTGGATCTCTAAAGCTTTGCTGTTTTGAGATAACCCTAAACCTTATTATTTAAATTATAAATTTAACATTAAAAACTAATTGAATAACATATGTTAATCTATAATTGTATCATGCATCACGTGCAATGCACGTATGGCATACTAGTATTAGAAAAAAGATAATTGTACAATTAGATGATGATGTTTGTCTTCATCTCTGAGTTTATTACAGAACTCTCTCGTTATGTTCACTACAAATGTGGAAGTAGCAAAACAGAGCAATAAAATCTCATTGATGGAAGATGTGTACATGAATATTCTGACACTAGGAGTCCCAGAGTGTTGCAAGCAATGATGGAATTGAATTAGAACAATACTTAGCAAGAATACGAATCCAGACACTAAGGCGATGTTTGTTTTTCTGATAGTGATGGTACTATTTTAAAATAGCTCGGACCCACCTTTTCACCCCATGTTTATTTTTACTCGCCGCAGATTATTTTGAAGGATGGACTAGCTAATTAATCCCCCAATAAGAGGACCAAAATAAACTTACCCCACCCCATCTTTATAACACGGGTACTAATCATAAAGGGGGATTAAGATTTCTTGACAAAACTACGCCTACCTTTTTAATTCCAATGATTTTTTCTGCAATTATATTTTATCAGCCTTTTTTTCTTTCACGGGTTTTTTTTCTCGAGTTTTTTTCAGCAGCATTATTTTCTGCTGGTTTTTCTTCTATGTTTTTTTTATAAGTGTTTCCGCGTCATTCCATACTCAATGACAAAAAAATTCGCTTCTATTGTTGGATCCTTCTCAAAAGAATGGATCAAAGCGTCTTCGATATATTTGACGTCTTCCAGTTTAGTTTCCCATGCTTTTGACAAAAATTATGCTTTTTGTATCCATCAATTGATGCATTAAAATATAATCCATTAGCATCTTTATTTTAATTATGATATTTTATTATTAACAAAACTGAAGAAAAAGTATAAACTCCACTTTGCCTAAACGGTTGAAATTGACAAGAGCCTCGAATTTGCCCTAGCATCTAATTTCATGTTCAATTAGATGTTAAAGTTTTTTCATGGCCATGATTTCTTAAATGAATAAGATTGTTCATTGTATTTTGTTAAATGAATAAGACATTTGTTGTATCATGATAGCTATAGAACGGTATGCTACTTTTCAGATAAGGTCACGCCCAAAAGTTATTTTTTTCTAAACAGATACCTAAACCGATACATTAATACAATATTAGTTGACTTGAGGGCTAAAAGGTCATTCTGGTTATGATATTAGTTTGAACGGTTATAATCATCCTTAAAAAAAACACTAATATGGACTATTTTAAGTTAGTCCGAATGTTAGTCCACATAAAAACAAACATTAGATTGGAGTAAAATAGTCGAAGGATCACACAATCCCAATACTATAATTCGGAGAATACAATACCCCATAGTCCGGGGACAAAAAACAAATATGGCCTAAAAGTGTAAGGACAGCTGAGAAAGATGTGATCACTATACTCCATATTGTTGTTCCAATGGGGACATGTAGGATAATAAGATCCTGGCAAGATTATCTATGATGAGCAATCTAGATAGCCATTTGAGAATCTTCACCTTGAACAGAGCAGGTGAAGAAAATAGTTGACGAAGTTATGAGATGAAAGTTGTTGTAAGGGAATGGTAAGGGGGTGTTAGTCAATTGGGACATTTTCGTGCGAAGTGGGATAATTGTTAAAGTGGAATAATTTTTTGCTAGTGGGACATTTTAGTGGGATAAATAGGAACAATTTTATGAAACGAGATATTTTGATAAAATAAAGTAGGATAAATTTTATAATCATGAAGTATATATTTATGCATTTTGAAGATATAAATAATATTTATGTATTTTAAACTTACTATTATTGATTGATAATTATTTACGAGAATGTTATTTACTATTAAATAACTTCGATTAGATTATAAGATATTGACAATTATTATTATAACATATGTTGTAGCTTTTTATTTTTAAATATTTTTATAGTACAAGTCTTAAAATGTTTTTCACATTTTCCTTCCTTTTTGATCCCGAGATCTATTTCCCACATCTCTCAATTTTATTGTTTAATAAATTATGAATTGATACAACCTTTAGTTTTAAATTAATTATATAATTATAATATTAGGTAAAAAGAAAATATCAGAGATGACTAGAGGAGACGAGATCGATCTGATGGCATGATCTAATGATGGTAATGACCATAGTATGAAAGAAGTAAAGAAAAAAAGAAATATAAAATATAATAAAATAATAAAATAAATAGGTGTTCTAGTTTTTTACCACCTAGTTCCAAGCTAAAATTTGGGATAATTTGAGAAACTAGAACTCTCATTTTTGTATAAAAAAATAAAAAAAAGGGATAATTTTATACAATTATCCCAGTTCTAGTTTTGTTAGAGTTCTAGTTGACTAACACTGTAAAATTTTACTCTAGTTTTAGTTCTAGTTGACTAACACTATAAAATTTTATCCCACAAATTATCCTAGTTCTAGTTTTGAGTTCTATTTGACTAAACCCCCCTAAAGAATTTTGATGATGAACATCCATTTGCTATTGAGCTGAAAGGGCGGTTCCAATTTTATCGAAAATTCTTACCCCCGCCTCAAAACTAACTGGGCCTAAGTCTCCACTGTACCCTTAAACCCTTTTTTGAACCCAATAAGGGGTGAACCATGGGCCCAATGAAGGAGGCAAGGATTGACTAAATCAATTACCGTCTTTAGCATCTATATTTTTGTGCTTACACACATATACCAATATTTTTACTCCAAAACAAGTCCATGGGCCCAACTGGTGTTCCAAGGGAATAAAGTCAGAACACCTCACAAGCAAGGGCGTTATCCATAACCAACAATGAGCAGGGAGAAATTTCTACATTTCTTGTAAAAGATATTATCATTTTTTAGATCATATTATTCCTAACAGGTATAAATGGAATGATTACAGCATTTTTTTTGTAAATCGCAATGTTCTATTATGTCTTAAATCACAACTTTATAAAGAACAATCGGATAAAAGGCATTATTTTTTCACCACACTTTTTGTCCAAGGTCGCGTGCACTACACAAAAACCTCAAGTTATGATAAGAAATGAATGTTATAAGTTTATGTTCTAACATGCCCTTTGCAAATCGAATGTAATTTTCATAGGCCTAAATATACATGGTGCATATTCTAACGACTTTGGTCTCTTCCATTGTAAGCTTTTGTACATTATCATGTCAGCTATGATCACATCTTGCAGATTAATATCAAATTTTGGTTATTACAAGCCTATAACTATGTGATGATCGATGCTTTTGTTGGTACAATGAACACTAAGAATTCAAGTGCTATCAATCGTTAGAATACAATGGAGAACCTACTCTCAATTGAGAAAGCATCCAATAGAAATGGTCTATGATATTACATGTGCACCTAATGAATATCAATCTTTGGATCATTGAACTTTGTGATTTGTGTATTGATCTAAGCATAGGCGGATTTAGCATGGGGGCAGTGGGGGCAATTGCCCCCACTGACCCCAACAATATTGCCCCCACTGACCCCAATAAATTTTTATTTAGTATTAAGCCCAATTAGTTAATTATGGACATACTAGTCATATTTTTTAAAAAAATCCAGCATTTTGACAAGAAAAAATCAATTCATATACCCACAATATTCACTACCAGAAAAAAAAAGGAGGGGTATAAAAGTTAATGCGGGAGAATGCGATCGAGAGGGATAGATCTGCAAATAGGTAGGTATTGGGGTTAGTGGGGGAAAACCTCCAATTCTAAAATACCTAAAAAACATGAGGGGTATATATGAAAAATACCCTAAAACAATTCGGGTTGGGTTTTATTGGTGGAAACCCGAAACCCTCTCTTTTACAACCTTGTATTGTACAAGGTTGTAAAAGAGAGGGTTTCGGTACAAGGTTGTACAAGAGAGGGTTTCGGGTTTCCACCAATAAATTGTACATCCAAAAAACCCAAGCATCAGGATTTTAGAGTTCTGGATTGATCAAAATCAAGGGAGAACTAATGGGCGCCATGACCTCATGATGATCTATTGATCTTCGATTCCAATTTGACCCCTAAAAATGTAAGTTTTTCCTTTTTTTCCTCTATCTCACTCTCTGAAAAGCATCTGTTTGCTTTTTTAGTGGATACAAATGATTGCTTGTGCGGGGCGCCACTCCAAATCTGTTCGCAAAACTAGGATTTTTTTTTCCTATATTTTTTCCTTTGCCCAGTTTCAATTATACAATTAAGCCAAAAAGGACATCTTTTGCTTAATTTTAATTTTTGTGAGTGAATTTAAATCCATGCATTTAATTTGTGTGAGTGAATTTGAGTCAATTGTACAATTATATAATTAATTATTGAGTTATCTTTTTCGATACTGTAATTTTATTGTTGTAGGAAGCAATAGAGTGAGCTACAACTTACTGCTTGTGTTTATAATTGAATGGAACAAATAGATGTATATATTTCTCAATGTTATAGCTAGCTTGTAGCAATTATAGTCTGTTCACTATTTCACATTCTGAAAACTGAGTAAGCTTGAATTTTCGTTAATGAATTTGAACAGTTGTGTACTTGTTAATAACTTAGATACTTAGAGAAATATTTAATATACTAAAATACTTATGTTATTGTATGCATTCTAGATTCTAGTCATTGAGAAGTTTTTTAAAAGAAAGTGTCGTGAGGAGCAACCATCTATTCCTCAACCATCTTCCTCAAAGAATTTTTGTTTAGAAGTTGACTTGAAGGATCTTATACTAGTTGTATTTGTAGCTAGTAATCTTACCCCCACTGACAAAATTTTCTGGATCGGCCCCTGGATCTAAGGGTTGATATATCTTCAGCGCACATTTAATGTCAGGGACCGGGGTCCATATGATACTTCAATCATGACCTCTTTAAGAAAAGTAAGAACAAATGCAAAACACAACATATTTTATGAGTTGTAAGTCAGAAATTAATGAGTCACAAATATCGAATACTTAACTGAATAAGTGATTTTGTTTTTTTAGTTGCATTTTGATCCGGATAGGATTCAAATTCGAAGAAATAAAAGTTGTCAACAAAATTATTGTGACCATTGATATGATGGCCCCATATAACAATTCTTTTGGCTTTTATATCTAGACTAGCTACAGATGGACATGTTGTCCATAACACTTTATATATGATAATTGCAAACTGTGGGGATAGGAAGTCATGCGTTCTATTATAGAATATAAAAAACTATTTTAATTGAAACGTCACGGTTTATAATAGCTAGATACCATTGGTCTCCTCCTATTTTCTCATATGATGATTGTACTTTATCCATTAACTGCTAACCAGTACAAAGTCCCGTGCAAATGCTATATTCTAGATGTGCTCATTCTACAATTGCATGAGCTTAAAATGTGGTCATTTTATATAGTTGCACGATCTTAACCTGCATTATGTAGTTTAGCTTATTATTGGCTGTAACCTGCTCTCAAATTTCTTCGTTGGAAGAGAAGAGCATTAATTAGATAGAACTGATTAAACCGATTGAACTGATGGATGTACATTTCAATTTTAGAATATGTTTAGTCTTCAGAGAAGTTCTCTAAACTGTAGTCTTTGTTTCCGTTGTTCCACAAGTTTTCTTTTTCAAATTTTAGCTATTTCATCTGATTTGTATCATTCTTTTATCGATCTCTATAAGTTTTCTTTTTCAAATTTTAGCTATTTCATATGATTTGTATCATTCTTTCATCAATCTCTAGATCAATCTCTCTTTTTGAACCAAGATAGCTCATTGATAGCTCATTTCCTTAACTAAGTCTAAACTCAAACAGACAAAATTCACCAAACCATTCCTAAGCGAGAGTGACTCATAGCTCTCAGTTCAATTTAATCAAAATTAAACTGATCGAACCGAGCGCTTGCTCACAGCCTATGGAAAGAACTTGGATTACAATAATAGACTTATTCCATTTTATTAACTACTAGTATAATATACGTGCGTTGCACGTGGACTTAGATTTTGATTTAAAGCTTTAAAGAAAAATATGACAAAAGTTTTGAACATTGCATACAATATTACATAAGGCCTTATTGTTCGTTGATTTTTTTTAATATTAAAATAGTCACCTCATATGCTAAATAATTCTACATTTTAGCTAAACTATGCAGAGTAGAAGCAAGCAACTCCATATATAACTACAAGTACTAATCTGCTCATTACATCTACTAGTTATATGTCCTCCACTTATTCTACTATCATTTATTCACTTGAACACTGAGAAAAGCCACATTACTTTAATATGGCTTTTGAGATCAATATTCTCAAGAATTTAGGATAGTTTGAATCCCGTAGAGACCATAAAATAAGTTTATTTTAAAATCCTTACAGCAAGTGACTATGAATATCAAAGTATCTATAGCTTGTAGAGTTAATTGAGAGTAAAATGAATATATTAAGCGATAATATAAAATGATGAGCAAGACAACAATGTTCTTTTTTCCGAACATGGAACTTGAAATAACCCTCATTAACTTAAAAAACGCAATTTGATCCCTAGATTTTAGGCGCATGACACTCAGATATATTTGTAAATTTTTACATTTATGATAAAAATAATGATAATCGATAATATTATAAAAGAAAATTGATACAATCGGTGGTCTAATCATTAGACATTATGGAGAAAAATAATCGATACAAGCTTCAAGATATGTATAATTACTGACAAGTAGATTTTAACGATCGGTTTAAAGAAACATGATTTTGTAGCATTACCACCTAAATAGAAAACCTAACAAAATAAGTCTTTATTCTCAATAAATAGAAATAACAATTCTAATAAAATAGTGTCAAATTTAAGTTGGCACGTTATTTCATCATACCTTAATTCTTAATTGTTTGACAATGAGAGGGTTATAAACAGAGAAAAACTTTCAAGAATTAAGTAATCAAAGAGTAAAACCCATCTTTATATAGGTTGCAAGTAAAAGCTATTAGTATTCCTAACCATAACCTAAAGAATTATGACAAAAGGTAGGCTCTTTGGATTCCATAACAATTGTTTTAATTGCCCTTCAAATAAGGACTACAATTTAATTGTAAATCATGATTCAGTATGCATAATGCATGTACTAATGGCATTTTAAGTTGACACATTATTTGCAAAATGAAATGTGTAGTGATATTGGTTTGACATATGCATTATATCAATTATCTATATATTCTATATTTACTATAATAATTGTATTTATTATATTGAGCATGTAATTAATATGTATTGAATGAGAATGAGCCTTTATAAGCAATTAATTAAAGATAAAATTGGAATATCTCAAAATTAGAGGGGCAAAAAGGATTTCAAAAGTTTTAACACTTGAATCCTCTTTTATATGTAGTATAGATTTATCCAAAACAAAACGGAAAATTATAAACAGCTTGCTATATATTATGAATTACGGTAGTTTAGTTTTACCGCGTTATTCCGGAGAATGACATAAATGAATGGAACTTGGTTAGTTGATCTAATTACAAGCTAACTAATAATGTTGAACAATGGGCATGATTGAGAATTAGCACCACTCTCCACTAATAAAATAGTTCAATACAAGCATAGGTCACCAATCACATTGATAAGCTTGCGGCCTAAAAAAGTGATAACATAGCACCAAAAGAGACGTAACTCTCCCCTTCATTTTCAAACCCAGCCATCAATTTCCCCAGTAGCAAAGGAATCAAATATTCAACTCGATCTATGTACATTTCTTCCCTACTTGGCAACTTCATTGGCATAAGGAATCTACCAAGGCTCCTCCATTAATCTACCTCACAAGTCATCACCAGGACTCGAAGAATATTCAAGCTTCTTAATATTTGATGCAAACTTAGCAGAGAGGCAACGCAAGCCTAAATAGAGCCTGAGCCTGTACAATCTCAATACCAGGCAAACAGAATGCAGCTGGTGTAAGTTAGACAATGGAAGAGTTTGCACTCTACAGTTTTCTGATAAGCAAACTAACCTACACGTCACTGTTGGTAATCCTTCTTATCTGCTTAAATAATCTGATCATGACATAATTAAATATATACCAAAGTTAGAGATGCTTCATGATTGGAAACTAACATTGGCTATCTATCTAGCTCCAAATGCTCAATATAAAAATGAACATGCCGCTCTCAGATCGTCTCCATTATATCAGGGGGCTCAGAATCCACTTGAGGATCCTATTCAACAACCTTTCGCTTCACGATGCATCAAAGCTTAAGTTTTTGTGGTCTAAAGCTTTTGGCTGAGTTAGGTCTAGGGACTGACCAAACCAACCATAGACAGAAAATGGACCACTCTCATACTCGGCATCTGTATAATGCTTTTGGCATTTATCATGCCAGCCTTACAAAGAGCAAAAACATAAATCTTTGATCTCTAAGAGGGCTTATTAGGAATAATTGGGAGTTTTATACAGTTGCATCTATATCCAAATTCTAATAAGGGCCATTTTGGCAACTCTCACTACTAAACTAATATGGTTAAAGAATAATCTGGTTAAAGAGTTGAAAATTTTGTTTAGCAAAAATCGGGTCAGAATCCAATCAATTTTTTTAGGGGCTAAGAGGGTGTTTGGGAAGGCTTATTTTTTGAAGCTTTTAAGTTATTCTAGCTTTTAGTGGCTTTTGACTTTTATGATAAAAATATTATAAAAATTATTTGGGTAGTATAGTAATTTGTTTGGTCAAACCTAGCTTATTTATGTGAGCTTATAAGTTAGTTTTTCAAAAGCTGAGATATACCAGCTTTTTAAAATGTGACTTATAAGCTAACTTATTTTATATTTTACCAAACAGGTAGAAATGATAAGGGTAGCTTAAAAGCTAGTTTGACCAAAAAATAAGCCGCCCCAAACACCCTCTAAGTGGAACTTAAATACCCTATTGTTTCACCACCTTTACACTTAAATACCATAAGCTGTAAAAAGTAGCACATAAATACCTTAAGTTATCTACGGTGAGAATATTGTAAATACCAATAAAGAACCCTGTTATGACAAAAATACCCCTCCATAAAATGAGTGTAAATTTTAATAAAAAGAAGGAGGGTAGACATAGTGATAAATATGATAATAAATAGGGACAATACAATTACAAAAATGTCAGTGCAACTAACAAAAGGCACAAACGTGACATTTTTTACAACCAAGGGTATTAAAGTACTATTTTTTTTTACTACTTAGCGTATTTTAAGTGTAAAGGCGGTGAAATAATAGGGTATTTAAAATGTCATTTAACCTTTTCTTTTTTTTTTTTGTAAGTTCAAGTTTTGGCCTCTGAACCAGTTTAGCTCCGGAAAGGGAGGAGGTGGTCCAGAACTAAACTAGTTTAGACAAAAACCAATTTAAGGGGGCGCTACAAAACCGAACTAATACAACCATTTAGTTGGGTTTTATGTAATGCTAAAAAGTTTCCAAAAATATAAAAGATAGACGAGATATTACTACATTTAGATCGAAGTTCGTTGCTGCAACAGAAATTAGAGCTATATGATACTATAAATGCATTTACAGCAACAGAAATTAGAACATACCTTGAAGTGAGCTATTATGTTCTGTTAGGTCACCAGTGACAATTTAGGGATAAAGCTAATATTCCACAAATTAAATCTGAAGCACACAATAAATATGGAACCTACCAACAACACGAAATAAAATGTTAAATGGTTCAAGGGATGGAGTACTTTGCTCAATCCCAGCTTCTAGCCTTTTATGAGTATGCACTAGACACGATGACAACATATTTACAAATGAACAAGAGATTGGTTTTTTTTTTTTTTCTTTTCTCTTTTTGAAATGGACTTATGAACAATGTGGGTACTTGTGGGAGGTGTAAGTCATGGAGAACGAACCGAGAGTTAACTTAGATCAATATCGACCCGTTCTGGATTTCCTCCTTCAAGTTAACTTAGATCAATATCGACCCGTTCTGGATTTCCTCTTTCGCTCTGCTGACCAACAAGTTCTATGCCAAGCTGTCCTTTGTCTCCGGCCCCGAATGCATATAGTTTACCTGAATGTGTTAAAGCAAAGGTATGTGCATTCCAGTATATAGAGTTGGTGAGGCTAATCTGAACCACCCTCTCATCAATGTTCTTCAATGATGTCACCAGCTCCGGACTCAGTACATTTGTATGCCTGTTGGGCTGTAAACAGAAACAATTCAGTTCAACAGTCATTCAATCAAAAGGCTTAAATCTGTAGGCTTTATCTTAAATAAGATTTTTTTTATTATAATGAAGTACAGAGACCTCTGATAATCATGTCCCAATTTGGGGACAGATTCTTGACCAAAGCAAACTTTGGCAAGATGCGGCTTTAAAAGGGAATCACGGTCCATGGATAGTCATTCAATAGGGAAAAAAAATCCTTCAAATTGGCTACGTAAAATTGTAAAAAGCATAAAGAGGCATGCCAAAATTATCATACAGTAGTTTTGTTTTCTTCCTTTTCTTTTTGCACATGAAATGCATGCATTAGATGCTTCACGAACGTTATTGATGTAAGCAAATCACAATATTATTGAGATTTTATCATGAAATAACAATGGATAAACATAATTTTTGAGAAGACACTAGGTTCAATATGGAAAAATTTTGAGGTGTCGATCAGAGGAGGCTATCAAGACCACGCTCAGACAAGGAATCGAGTTAATGTACAGTGAGAGGAAGCATGCCAAGAACAAAGCACTGCCACTATTGTCAGTTGTTCAAACTATAACGGCATATAACTTTGGGGTAAGATCTATGTATATTACTGTTGTCTGTGTTGAAACTATCGTTAAGTAAACAATAGAATTTTAAAAAGATTAGTCATATACCTGACCCTCCACAGCAGTAGAGTGCCCAAGACTAGAAGATTCTCCGCATCCAAATGAGTAGACATCTCCTTCAGCCGATACAACGAAAGTGGTATAATCACCAGTGGCAACATGGACAGCCTTGACTTTGCTCAAGGATTCGACCACCTTAGGCATGGACTCACATTCCTCATTCCCATGACCCAAACAGCCATAACGGCCCCATCCCCAAGTGCACACCCGTCCATCTCGACCAACAACAGCAGCATGCCAAGCACCGGCAGCCACTACCATAGGTTGTAAATTTAAGGTCTGAAACTTTTCAATCAACCTAGGATGCCTTTCATCGGTCCTAGAACCGTGGCCGAGCTTTCCTCCTAGTCCACACCCAACAGAGTACACAGACCTGCATTAATAACAAGCATAATCAATTAACTAGAGAAAATGGATACATAATATACATAGAGAAAGAGGGAGAAGAGGAGAAGTACAATAGAGGAAGATAAGAGGAAAGATTGAAAAGCACAACAAACTAATATAGCTATCTGAATCTATGTGTCAAGCTGCTCCAAGGTGGTTGTAGCAACAACAGGTAAAGAGGTGATGGCAAAGGGATAGAGGTTGTAGAGACATCATTTGTTAAACATTAAGCACAAAAACAAATAATGTAACTCACCAGCAACCTACTATGGGATACAGTGGCAATTTATGAGACCTAAGTATATTCAAGTAGCGACCAAATGGTTGTTATGGTAATCAAAAGTATCATGTGTTCTTGAGCTCGTATGGTGTTAGAAGATTTATATGTATTCAAGATGACACATCCGAAAACTCAGATTTTCATTCCAATAACAAATATATGGGCAGGGTGATGCATCACAAACTGAGCCACATTTCAAAACAATCTCCTGCCAGTTGAAGTTGATCAGGTATTTCTTGAAAATAATAAGATAATCTATCACTTACATCTATTATTATTGGCAAAAGGAAAAGAATATGCAGTAATTTGTACATTTAACTGCAATTTCACCACCTAAAAGCAGAGAACTACAAGATTTTGATAATGAAGGAACATAATAATATTACAAAAACTTACATTCCACTAGGTTGACATGCTAATGCCAGAAGATAGCAGTAGCCAGCAGCAATCTGAACAACTGGTATATTTTCCAGAGGTCCCAAAAGAGGATGAGGCTCCAAATCAGTTGATTCAGTCTGATGGCCTAGTTTCGCATCACTCCCCCATGAAAATGTATAAACTCTACCTTCTCTAGATAGAACAGCTGTGAAGAAATTCCCAATTGCTGCCTGAACAACATAAATGCCCTTCAAGGACTCCACAAGCTGGGGAGTTGTCACGAGCTTTGCCCCTTGAGCTCCGTATTCGGCTTCCCCGAACGAGTCCTTACCGAATGCATAAACATGTCCAGCATCACTTATCAACATGGTTCGTCCTGCCCCTGCAGCAGCTTGTATGATCCGGATGCCTTGCAATGATCTACCAATGAGCAAATGTTTCAATTTTCATATTCTTGGTCTTCTTAACAATGTACATTGGATTCAGGAAAAAAAATCCAAAAGAAAGCCCCCCATAGAATTTTGTATATGGAGGAAGAGGCTGACTCCTAGCATATCACGAATCTTGATACACACATCACTAGGGTCCATCTATAGTACACATCACTAGTGTCCATCTATAGTGAGTGCAGTGATATGCCATGTGTCATCCTCTCCTTCCTCCGTATAGGATATTCCATAGAGGGCCCTCCATAGGAATTTCTCCCCCATTGTTGTTAGTATAAAGCGCTTAAGATAGTTAAAAGTACTTGATATGGCGCGGTCTCCACTCCTCTTCTAAGTTTCCATGGCCAAGCTGGCCCGAGCTATTGGAGCCAAATGTATAGACTGCTCCACTCGAGGTCACCGCAATGCTGTGCCCGGGCCCAGCAATTGCCTGTGACTTTTCCCTCCGGCAGCACGCTTCTCCTGCCAGCAAGTACCTAAGCACCAGCTTCCAAGAACCACCACACCTTTGCTTAAGGCTAAGCTTTTCTTCTTCTGTCATTGGCTTAAAAATGGCTCTTTTCTGGCACATATCCAATGCAGCAAGCTCCGCAATGGAAAGTTCAAAGTCGGGGGAAAAGTTGGCAGGTTGCCTGAAGAATGTACATGTTGCCTAACATAACCAGCAAAATCAATCAGTGGCATTATCAGCTCTAAGATGATGAAATAAAATAGAAATTGGTTACTTGCCTCGAGCCTTGCGAGATCCTGTGGTTCCAAATCACAAGCAGTGAGGACATGGAGAACAATGGAAGGATTGGTTGCAAGGGGGAATTCCCCGGGACGAGCATCACCAAAGCAATGACGTTGGATTCGTTGCAAGCTTTGCTGCAATGGAGTGACGAGAGAGAGGGACTGGTCTATAATGTAGTGAATTGAAGGAGTGGCTCCACTCGTAGAGGCATCCATTTGGGCACTGCAATTAAGCTCGAGCAGTGCCCCAAGCTTGATCAGATGGGAGATTGAAATTCACTTCACTTCCTTCAGTTGAATCCCAGTAAGAATTATTGTGAAAACCAATCTACAACAAATTCAACAAAAATAGATAAAAGATGGAGCAAGACCAATCAATAATTCATATTTCCACGATGCATGATCCGAAATCATCAAAGTATGTAGTTTGTAACAATAAATGTGCAAGCTACATGCAGTAATTTGTCAGATACACCAAAATTAACATTAACAATTTCATTTGATGCGCAAATAATCAAGCTACAACAGAATGCAAGATCTACACCAATTTGAGAGAAGCAACTGAAAATTGGGACCGATACAGTTGAAAGAATTAGCTTAAGATGAATCCATTTGTAGCGAAGCAAATACATACATAGATCAAAATAAGGAAGCAGAATTGCCTATCAAGGACCAAAGGATCCTATGTGAATTATACCATTACTCAATTAAAGCATATTCTTCATCCTAAAGACACCAATAAAGAAAGGAATTCCACTTCAAAAAGCGTACTTTTCCTAAACATCAGATAATCTCAAATTTCAACCCCCACCTTCCACCAAAAATTGATCAAAATTGATCAAACTTGAACAAAATGATGCGATCTACCACCATCAATATACCCAATAATGACTAGATCTCCATGAAACAATGGTCCGATCGCTTTCATACTCAATTAAAGTAGCAAAAATCAATTAAAAGTCCATGAAACAGAGAACAGATAAGTTTGTCGTCGATTACCAAAAACAGAACACGCCCAAATGACAAAATCAAAACTTTAAAAGACCCATCAATCAAAAACCAGTAATGATCGAAAGACCATCTATCCATCGACGAACAAAAACCCATCAAGCAGAAACAATTAGCAAACAGAGATAAGATAAGAAATTAAAGAAAACTACCCACTTGTTACAATTACAATAATTACAATCAGAGGATGGATCGGGTCAGATCGCGATGAACAAATGGAGAGATCAAATCACAGTTTGCATCAAAGTCCATTACTGAGGTCATTGATCTGCCAACAAAATATGTCAGTTACTCTCTCTTATCTCCCTCTGTTTCAGCTTTGGGCCTTGGATTTATCTGGGTTCAGATTGGAATTAGAAATAGAATCAAATAATTGATGAAAGAAGAAGGTAGAAATGAGAAGAGAAGAGAGAGAATTTGTTGGGATTTTCTTCTTCTTTCTTTGTTTCTGTTTTCTTTCTTTAATTTTCCTCTCAAAAGTTATGAGAGAGAGAGAGAGAGAGAGAGAGAGAGGAGGAGAGATGAGGTGTCCGCTATGAGAAGGGTGCTGAGAGATTTTCCCAATATATACGCATGTGGAGTTGCCACGTCAATTGTGGAGGATTTAACCGCGGTTAGGATTTAACCGCGGTGGGAGGTTGAGCGCAAACTCTGCCTCTCTCCACCCTCTCCATCCAAACCCTCCTCCTTTCATGATTGATCATCTTATCACATGTATGTGGGTTATTTTTTTCACTTTTGGTACCACAAAATTTATCCATTGTTTCCATTTGATTTTCCAAAGTGCTTTTTGACAATTTCATATATTAAAGTTTCAATTTTATATTACTTTGATTTGATATCTTGTTTGGATTTCATCAGATTTTTTATTAAATTTATATCATGCTCTTAATACGAGGTACATTGTCTACTGTCATATCCCTAGCAATTGGGTGAAATAGATCTAAATCAGGGTGTGACACGCTTTGCTCAGGATCCGACTTGACACCATGAGAAAAAACTCTCACACAATAATATGTTACCTGATATTGTATTTAATTTGATAGTGTAGTTGACGGTTCACTTAAATCCAGTTGCTATTATATTACTAATGATATATTATACGTTATGCATTTGGGCTCAGATACGATAATGTTACTACTTATGTGGATACCTACTTTTTTCCAATAAATGATATCAATTTGAGAATGATTGTAAACTTTTTATTATTAATTATGTAATCGCACCGCTTTTATAAAATTTATAGATCCGCCACCAATCTAAATATAATAGGAATTTAATTAAAAATCTAATAAAATCTGAGGGAGGGTAGCAATATGAATGGAATTGAAACTTTGAAGTAACAAAGTGTTAAAAATACTTCGTCATATCAAAGGGGAAAATGGGTAAAGCTTGGGTAGGAATGTAATAAGATTAAAATATATGCATATGTATTCGATAGGATAAGAATATACATATTAAATATTAGTACTTATGTAAGAATATATTATGTTACCTTTACGTGCCAAGTAGATGATTGGATAGGTGTGTAAAAGAAACAGATGTCTGTATGCATAACAATATATGTATTCAATAGGATACAAATGCAAATATTTATATATCTATATCTGTTAGGGTATGCGCTAATTATCTTAAATTTTGTCAGGATATAGATAATTTTGGTAGTATATAGATATGGGTAATGATCTCAGTACAATATTTGAATTTTTATTTCAATATTCAAATAAATAAAACAACTTTTGTGATCTATAACTTTAGTTTTTAGATAAGTGGGATACATTGATAGACTCTGATTGGATAATTTTGACCAATTTATAGGCACATATGTGAAAGAGGGATAGAGATTCTATCGAATACTTCCATACAATAAGTTAATCTATACAATTTATGGGCGATCGAAGGTTAGCTTGGGAATATATTTATTATCCCTCCTTTATATATTATCATATCATATCATCATATCATATCATACTCCTTATAAAAGTATGAGTTTGGGAAAAACTTTCCATGGTCAATATTATCCTTGAACCTTTTGGATATTACATTGCTATCATATCCTAATGATGATGATAAAGTTAAAATTTAGAAAGATTATCTTTAGTTAAACTAAGTTTATCATATGATCCAAATTATTAATTGATGAAAATTTTAAATGATGATGATAAAGTTAAAATTTAGAAAGATTATCTTTAGTTAAACTAAGTTTGTCACCTCATTCAAACTATTAGTTGATGATAAATTTTGAAGGTTTAAAAATATAATCCTTTCTATTTGAATGGGTTATTTGCATATATACCCCTTAAATCATGAGTATTTGCAAAATACCATCTAAATCTCAATATTAGCAAAACTACCCCTCAAATCATTAATATTGAAAAAATTAAAATACCCTTAAAGTAATTAATCATTAACATTGATAAGTTAATTTGTAATCACAGCATAAAAATTATCAAAGAAATAGTTAAATTTTTAGCACCAAATTAAAATTAGAAAGACTATCTTTAGTTAAACTTAGTCTATCATCTCATCAAAATTATTAGTTGATGAAAAATTTGAATCATGATGATAAAGTTAAAATTTAGAAAGATTATCTATAGTTAAACTAAGTTTATCACCTTATCCAAACTATTAAATGATGATAAATTTTGAACAAAATAGTCAAATATTTAGCACCAAGTTGATAGTTTATTAATTTTAGGGTAGTTTTTCACAAAGTTGATGATTTGAGGGGTAGTTTATGAATACTAAGATTTGGGGGTATTTTTGCAAATACCCATGATTTGAGGGATATATATGTAAATAACCCTTCTTTATTGTGTTTTTCTTAGGGTAGTTTTTCAAAATTTGGGGGCAATTTTGAGGGTGTTTTTATGATTATCAAACCCTTATCTTTTATCATGATGTTATAATTTTAAAATACTAAGGCAGATAACAACTTTTTATCTCTTCACTAATGACTATAGCTAATTAAATTTAAAGATAAAACTAACTCCTAATTATCAGTTTCTTATCATCTAATTTAAAGATATTAGGATAGGATTATAACTTTTATCTCTTTACTAATTATCATAGATAATTAAATTTAAAGATAAAACCAACTTCTAATTATGGATTTCTTATCTTTTATTAATTGAATATTTTTGCATGCAATGAAACACACACAAACATATCAAGGGTAAACATCAAAACCATCCTTAACTTTGGACGATTATCAGATAACTCCCCATAACTTTTAAATTTTAAAGATAAAAGCTAAATCCTAATTATAAATTCCTTATCTCCTAATTTAAAGATGCTAAGATAGGATAACAACTTTTTATCTCTTTACTAATTATTATAGATAATTAAATTTAAAGATAAAATCCAACATTTACTTATGAATTTCTTATCTTTTATCAATTAAATATTCTCACATGTAATGAAACACATATATATGATATATATTTAAATATTTTTACCATAATTTCTCATTTAATTAATTATTTATATTAATTAGAATAGGATAATACTGTAATATGTAAAAGGATCAAGGGTAATTTTGTCCATGAAAAGTTTTTCTCAAAATCACACTTTTATATGAGTATGATATATATATATATATATATATATATATATATATATATATATATATATATATATATATATATATATATATATATATATATATATATGATCAATCCACCAATAAAAACCTAGGGAAATTCAACTCTTAAAAAATTATTAGCTGGGACTTTCTTCCTCCCCATAACCTGGTGCATCTCCTCATTTCCAATCAATTTTTTCTCTCCCTCAAGCATCATCAAAGCCAAGAAAAAAAATCCAACCTAGGTATCTTAAAGTTCTTGTGTTTTGTATCTACCCAAGAGACCTTATTCATGGCTATATATGTATGGAAAAATTGGGAGGAGACAATCAAGTTCGTTGTTCTTCATATAGATAAATATCAAGTTACTATACTCATTTGAGTCATTATACGCATCCTCTAGTCATTGTACTCAACACTCAAGGCACCATCATCACCCACTATGGTCAACTCTCGAGTCACCATACTCACCCCTGAGCCACCATGCTCAACCTTAATCATGTTTTACCTTCTTTACATCACAAGATAATTTTGTATATAGCTTTTTTCTTTTTCTATGAGCTCTTTTGGCAATTAGCTAACATTTTAATTTAAGTTTATGCATTTTAAACTAATTGTTTATAGATTAGTCGGGTTGGGATATTATTCAAATGCATCCTCCTCTAACTTTACATATACATCCCAGGTATGTTCATGTATGTAATTTCTTTTAACGAATTGGTTATGCTCAGTTTGATGATTTTTAACTTTTTTTTTAAATTGTAATTTTTAGATAATTAAGCAATTTGAAGTGTCATAGTAACCATCCAATTGGGAAATTGTTTAGAGAATGCACTAAGCTCTAGATAACGCTTTGGTCAGGAAGTAATTTCTTTTACAAATTGGTTATAAGCGGTTTGCTAATTTTATCTTCCTTCTTTAAAATTGTAATTTTTAGATAATTAAGCAATTTGAAGTGTCATATTAACCATCCAATTAGAAAACTCTTAGAGAATGTAGTTAGTTCTAGATAATGCTTAATTTGTTCATGAAGTAAGCTTGAGTTCTTTATTTTAGTTAGTAATTTGTCATCTAATTGCAGAAGAGAAGCTTTAATTTATTAAAAACTTCATATAGAGGAAAACGCTTAGAGAGAGATTGTAAGCTTACAGAGAAGAAATGACAGTTAAGGATCTGAATGATTGAATGTAAATTCCGTGTTATTATTCAAGATTGGCTTTTGGTATTTGCTCACAAAATTATTATTTGTAAAACTTGATTCTAGTCTTCTCCTAACCAATTAGTAAAAATCATATCTTATTAAATTTTTAATAAAATTATATATCCTTCAATATGCAATGCCCTTCTAATTTCTCTAAGCTTTTCTCTGTTTATATTGTACCTTAGAGCTGCATATTTTTCTTTCATATTGCTAACATAATTAGTACTTTTCAGGTCAATGAAGAAGCATGTGAGAGATGTAAAATGAAATTGGTGTCAAGATAGTCTTTTATTGTTTTCTAGTTATTTTGATTTTATTGGTGTTGGCTGCATTATCATGAGAGGAAAACTGTGTAGCTATTTATGTATAGTTTCTAAGTTATAGATAACTTTAACACTAGGAAATATCTATAAAAAACTAAGACCTGTGATACTCGACCATGTGCAATGCGCGTGCATCCAAACTAGTAAAGAAAAAATTGGTGAACTACTTCTAGATGCATAAAAACGCGTCAAAAAAATTTGCCATGTGTCCATCTATGCTATCAAAAACTGACATGTGGATATCTAATCTTACCCTCACCGAAGAATTCACATCAAATTAAAACTATCAAAATTTTAATAATTAAGCTTTACTTTCTAATCTCATCTTCACTTAGAATTCTCATCAAATTAAAACTATCAATTTAAAATTCTAATATTCAGAGCCCTTATTATATAAGGGTTTTTCGATATATACCCTTCAAATTATATGTATTTTAAATTTACCCTCTAAATTATTAAATTTACCCTATAAATTGTTTCGTTCCTCCAATTCTACCCCTTAACTTAATCTTTAACAATTTTTAGGTAATATTACCTTGATATGCTTAATTAATGGTTTTAGATCTAAATAGAATTTTATTGAGTTTTTTTAAATTTTCTAGATTTTTGGACCTTTTTTTTATCAAGCTCTCATCTACCTGTTTGTTGCATTCATCCAGCTACGAGGAACGGTGATTGCATTGGTTGCCTTATTCCTAACGAAGATGAACTACGTGGGAGATTGGAGATTGTTGCCCGATCCCGATGATTACGAACCACGACTGCCTTTGTCATTAGATCTTGTAGACGACTAACCTAACGCTGACTGTTGCTGCTTAAACTTGCCAATGACAATCATGAATGATATGCATAACTGCCTTTTGTTTCCTAACCCTGACAACAACAAAGCCTTTTTTTCCAGTCTTCAAATGATGACAAACGACGATTATTGGAAATCAATGATTTGTAGTTAGTAAAAAGTTTTGTTCAGTGCATACCCGACTTAATTTGAAGATAGACTCTGTGATGCTCAAGCTGCAAACTTATTGATCTTAAATTCTAACAAATTCAAAATAATTTCAACAAACTTCTCCAATTACAGGGCAGAGATAGATCAAATGGTAGGCATAGATCATAAGTGACATTAATGAAGCTTTCGATTAATTTATTAAGAAGGTAATTAGTTATTTCATAAAGTTCTATGCAACTTTAGCAGAATATCCCATGTTGATTCTCTATTAATTATTAATCTAGGATATATTTGGTGTAAAGAAAAAAATTTAGAGGATAGATTTAAAAATACAATAGTTTCTAGGAAAATTTAAAAATACTTATAATTTGAAGGGTATATACTAAAAAATCATATATAAATAAATGGATTTTCATGATTAGAAATTATCAACTGTCCTATAAAATCCAAAATTTACAAATAACTCCTGAGATCCAAAATCAACAATTAGCCTCTTGAAAAATCGCCCATGAAAAATCAGAAAATTGCAACAACCACTTAAGATTCAAAATTATAAATAAACTCGTGAAAATTCTAAAATTTACACATAGCACCATAAAGTTTAGAAAATTAAAAAATTTCCCATTAAAATCCAAAATTTACAAACAATCTCTAGAAGCTCCAAAATTTACAAAGAGTACTCTGAAATGTTCAAAATATACAAATAGCCCCTAATTTTTACAAACAATGCCCTAAAAATTTTACAACTAGCTTCTTAAAAGTTTTAAAATTATGAATACCCCTTAAAAATTTTACAAATAGCCTTTAGAAAATTTTACAACTAATCTCATGAAAGTTATAAAATAACAAACACCCTGCTAAAAGTTTTGAAATAATACAAACAACTTCTTAAAAATTTTACAGGCAACTCCTTAAAGTTTCAAAACATACAAACACCCTAAAAATTTTACAAAACCCCTAAAAATTTTTGAAAATTACAAATTAACTTCGATGAGAATTTTAGAAAACTGCCCCCTAAAAACTTTACAACCACCCTCCTTAAAGTTTCACAATTTACAAGCATCCCTTAAAACTTTGGAAATTTACAAGCAACCCCTAACAGTTTCAAAAGCCTCAAATAGGCCCCTAAAAGTTTCAAAATTAACAAATAGCACCCCAAATATTCTAAAATTACAAATGGCCCCTCTAATTTAATATATAATATTACAATATTATAATAGATCATTTACGTGGGGAAGGCATAAGGTGGGAGGGTATACTAGTCATGAGAAGTCACATGTCCTTAATGGTGGGAGATGGTGGAACTTCATACTATCCATTATGAGGATTAGAGGGAAATCCTAATCCCATATGTGTTCCAATCTCGGGGGAAACACAATATGAGACAGTATTGTAATCTTGGGACATTGATTTTCTCGGTCCTATTTCCACAAGGAACCAAACACTGCATATGTTGTTTTCCACTTAAATGTCTTTCTACAAAATATCAAATATCATGGCATATTGTGTTTCGTAGTTTTTAAAAAGCACACAAATTTATTTAGATTTATAAAGAAGAGATTGATATTTTTTTTATAATAATGAAGCCACTGGGAATCAAACTTAAGATCGTATGAGCCATATTGGAAACTCCCAACCATCTAGGTCACCCGCGGTGCTTAGTTATTGATGGTTAAGCTATCTAAATTTAAATTTCAAACTTAGGATTTTATAATTTATCTAAGAAAAACCCTACCACTCAAACTATTTGCTTTAACCGATGAAAAGAATCTTTATTCTCTTCTTTCCATAACACAGAAAAAAGACGTACTCATCGTCTCTTCCTTCGAAAGCATGTAATGCATTAGTTAATAGATGATCACTAAGTTATGGTCTACAAAGAAATATAATCAATCATCACTCTTACTACCTTAGGGTAGCTTAATGTATTCAATGAAATCAAAATAATTCGTGCAAGCACAGGCATAATACTTTTATTTATAATGGAAATCACCCCACTCTTATAATAGTGATTCTGATGGAATCCCTATTCGTAAAAAAGCTTAAACACATACTTACAAAAATAGTGATTTTCTTGTTATTTTGGGTTCCTTTGCATATTTTTAAAAACTGTCATGGTGGTTGATGTTCGAGACAATGCCTTTGTTGTGAGAAAACTTAATGTGCTTTGTTTAAGGTAAGGGTGCAATGCTAACGAGTATATTATAGTTAGTGGTGAGTGACGACAATTTGCTTGCTTCTCACCCTCTATGATTTTAGTCAGTATTCACACCTAAATCTTCAATATGGTATTGTTAAGTTTTTCTCTTGCATCCTCTCCTCCTATATTCCTTATAGTTCTATATATATATATATATATATATATATATATATATATATATATATATATATATATATATATATATATCTTTTGAGTAGCGTACTTTGCCTTGCTTTTTTTTTCATTCAAAAAGAAAAATACTTACATAAATAGTTGAGTAGGATAATAGCTATTTTTACTGAGAGAAGCAGTTGAGAAAATTTTAATAATTTTTTGCCTTGAAAATTTTAATAATTTGATTGTGTAAATACTTTACAGTATGAAAACTCATTCAGGACAATTATTCCTTATAAAATTGTATTTTATATAAAAATGCATTAGCGAATTTACACAATCAAATTATTTTCATATTGTATTTTATATAAAAATTTTGAGGAGAAATTATTTTCATATTGTAGGTAAGCTAAATGCTCTTGACACGAGGTGGATTCACTTTAAAAAATAATTTCTCCTCAAAATTTTTTTTCTAAAACCAATAGAGTTTTTTCAGGCAAGGAAAAAAGTTTAAAGATGAAAAAAAAAAAAAAAAAAGACCTGGGTCACGTAGGATATTTGATCGGTGACCCGAAAAATTATCCCATCCCAAAAGAAGGAAAACGCTTTCTCCGTCGCTTCACTGCCAAAAATGGCGCTCAAAACCCTCTCCACTTTCTCTCCCATCTCCTCCCCAAATCATCACCACTCATCCTCACCCTCTTCAGCTCCTCTATTCTCTCCGTTTCCCTTTCTCTTCAAAACCAAACCCTCCTCCTCCAAACCCTTGAAGCCTCTCCTCCTCTCTTCTCAATCCCCCATCTTCCTTCCTCTCCTCGACCAAGACCCAAAATCTCTCAGCAATCGACAAGAACCAGTAGAATTGGAGGAAGAAGAGGATGATGAAGGAGAAGAATTCGACCCAATTCGAGCTTTCTTCAAATCCCGGTCCCAAACCCTAAACCCGAAACAAGAAGGGCGGGTCACCCTCCAGCGAAACCGCCGAACCTCCTGGCGCATTGCGCAAACTGAAGCCGACCCACTTGAAAAAACCCCATCTTTGGATGGCCCAGAAGCTGAATTGGTAGATTCTAGTGAAGAAGTTGAAGTTGGTAGTTTTGGTGTTGTAGTAGAAATCTTAAAGGTTTCACGAAACCTCCCTGAGAATTCGACGTTGGGAGATTTTTTGGGTTCTTATGTTGGAAAGATTGGCAAGGATGAGTGTGTTGAATTGTTGATTAAGTTGGGGGAAGAGGGCTTGGTTAACAGTTGTTTGTATTTGTTTGAATGGATGAGGATGCAAGAGCCTTCGTTGGTGACTCCAAGGGCATGCTCGGTTATTTTTCCGGTGTTGGGGATGGCGGGGATGGGAGAGAAGGTGATGGTGTTGTTTGAGAATTTGCCACGGGCGAAGGGGTTCAGAGATGTGAGGGTTTATAATTCTGCAATCTCAGGGCTTGGTGCCTGCGGGAGGTGAGGACTCTGATCTAAGTTGTGGTCTGTAGATGATAGATTTGTGTATATTATTCTGGTTTAGGGGGAATTGTAAACATTTTAAAATTATTTATAGTATTTGCGTTTTTTTTAAATAAATAAATAAATAAATAAATCTTCATTTGTATTGAAGAGTTATCTAGGGAATTATGAAAATTTCTTTGCTTTGCCACTGGCCTTCTAGGTTGGTAACCCTATCTTGCATTAGTTGGCAATGTAAACTAACAAAGAAAATGACATGCATTTAGATCTCTGTCCTGTAGATGACTTATTTTAGTGTGAAATTGATGATTGATTTTAACTTAGGATGCTGTACACTAGAACAATGGAGGAGCTTCACTTGATAGTGAGGGTCTGGGTTTGAAAAGAAAAGAAAATCTTCTTTGAGCTTTGAGATTGTATCATATGCTTTTACTGTCAATTCTTCAACAAATGTGCTTTGACATCAACCTTTATCATTCTACTCTTCTCAATTTTCAAATTTATTTTGAATTACCAAAGATAATAATGTGAACATTGTATTTTTTAGTTAGCAGTCTTTATCCACATAGATATTAACACAATGTGATGATTGCTTAGTCTTCTTGAAGTCACAACTGCCTGCATATCCAGTACTGCCATCTTGATACTCTATTGATTCACCTTACATGAGTTATATACCTATTCAAATTGGAAGAAATAAAGACCATAAAATAGAATTGGACACACGACTATACTTTTATTGAGCTTTGTTTTGCCTTGTTTTGTGTGTATGTGTTCAGAAGGGTTGGTGGTGCAGGTGGAGGTTAGTATTGATAAGCTATGAGGCAATGCCAGTATAGGCTTCATAATCTATCTTTGAAGTTGCTGACATTTTGATACTAAGAAAAAGGTATGCTAATTCGGTTCGTACTTTAATAGCGACATAGATTAACTTTATATCTTTACTTCATAACACATCATGGGAGGTGACAAATTGGATCTTGTATGGCACTAGTATTATGGATTGAATGGTTTGCACCTTGCTTATTGTATAAGAGGTATACTCAATTGTACTATTGTTGACCAAAAGCATTTCTTGCTTCAATGAATATAGTGAGACATGAAAGGAATTGATTAAAGGGAGGAAATGAAGTGTTTGTCCCTCGGTAGCTTTGAGGAGGAACTGAGGGAATATAACTACAATGTGCTGTTTATGAATTATTTTAGCTGCAATGCCTGGTGTACAAGCTGATGCCTTTACCCTATTTATAGTGCTCCATGCTCCTATGTCATAAATGTATTCTGATGAGATGCAGTTGATATAAACCAGTTTTGTTATGATCTTACTATGAAACACAATGGAGTTCTGACTAAAAAACTACACTGGAAGATAGTTTTATAGCTAGTGATGCAAATGGATATAAATATTTATGATATACCTACATTCAAATCAGGTATGAATACATATATCAATATACATATCCGATTCAATATGGTGTGTAGGTTATTTTTTATTCTTGCTCTGATGCGGATATGGAATTATGGATAGGGAATAGGTAAAAAGGTTGGATAAATATTCATGTGAGGAGAATGGCTAAGACTAATTTGGTCTTAGATGATTTAAAGCCAACTGGCAATCCAAGGGTATGATCCCTAGGTTTTTGGGTGCACCAATACATAGCTAGCTTTATTTGAGAGATTCTATTATATTTGGATGGTTTTTATGTAGTTTTTAGTCTACCTGCTTCCATTATATTATATATATACATTTATGTTTTTCTCATATCTTATGCGTGCCTAAATTTGAGTTCTGCATCTATGGATATGAATATCATTTATTGAGTCATGTCGATATCTATATCCATACCTATATATGTGATAATGAAATGGATGTGGTTATGGTTTGCTATATCTGATGCATACTCGATCCTTTTGCACTGCTCTTCATAGCAAGTATTTCACAAGATATTTGCTTTTATTCCATCATTGTATCAAGCTGATATCTCGTTTCACATTTATATCAAACACTTTCATATGAAAATATCTTCCCACTTGTCCAGTTGGAATGTTGCATATTCAAACCTGAAATCTACCTTAGTTCCAATAGAGGCTTGAAAAGTGAATGAGAGAAGTGTTATTGAGGTCAGTATTTGTAAACAAAGGATATAATCTTGTTGTGGAGGGTTACGTGGTTATGAGGATTGCGAAAGAGGGTCTGGTTCCTTGGGAGCATTAGTATACGTGGGGACTCATCGTTGTTAGTGTTGGGATTGGTGATCGGTGGGGCAGAGGGAGAATAATGGGGGCTTTGGTGTTGTGGTGGAAGCCTCCTTGGTGATGGGAAACTTCAGGAGATGAAGAAAGAAGTGGAAAGGGGGAACGTATTGGGGGGAAAAAGTGGTCGCTTGGGCCCAGTGTTATGCTTCCCTCCCTCCCTCCTCTCAGTCAACCATGTCAGGAATTTTGTTATGAGTTGATTGTTTTAATTTCACAGTTTACAGTTGGTTCAAGTTAGAATTTGGCAAACCTAAAAACTGATAAAAACTATGCTGAAACAAACACTTACTTGAAACTATATTGGTTTGACTGACTTGGTTCAGTTTGGCTAAGGTCCAGGTACCAGTAAACCTGGACTTGAGTTCGGGTCTGAGTAGAGTAATAAATTATTATAGCTGCCTAGTTGATTTTGTGGAATAGTTAATGCATGGATTTGTATCCCAAGTCACACAGTCAGGTGCAGGGTGGGATCTTGGCTTGGTCCTGATCAGATTGGCTCCAGGTGTTACTCGATTTTTTTCTAGAACAATTTGATTAACCAATTGAGGGTTTTTCATACTGTAGTAACATATTTGATTGTATTCACGTTTCTTATTTCTCTTAAAATCTTATGTAATATATGAGAAACACACCTTTTCATCAGAAAAAAATGAACAAGAAAAATATCGCCGATCTTTTTAAATGTAAATTGATCATGTGAACTTGAAAAACTGCACCAATTAAACCTAATATTTCAAATAAAAATGACAACAAAGGAAAAAAAAAACTTGGTTGCAATAGTTTCACTGGGAAGGTTATAGTGCAAACAGTTCATATAAATTCAGCTGAATGCTGCAAATTTACATGATACATAAAAATTTGTAGCAAGACGAATTGAAGATATTTATCAATTAAGGCTAGTTTACTTGAAAAGGTATTTTCACGGGTATAGGTTGACTCAGAGTCTGGTTTGTGTCTGATAATATACCTGTAACAGTCCCATAAATAAACAAAGCTGAGCATATCAATGAGACCCTGACGCTAACTGGGTTTCAAAATGGTCATGAATGTTCATCTCCTATATACCTGTGTACAAGAAAGTACAGTCTGGATCTAGATATGAACATTCATCTCCCCTCCTGAGTGTGAAACAAGTGGTTATGCCCTTGTTTCTTTTTCCCTCAGTTAGTGGGGTTCATGTGAATGCCTACATCCATCATTGCACACACATGCACATGATAGTAGCCTCCTTGATTAACAGTCAAAACAATTAGAAAATTCCCATGCTGCCTACAAGGTCCTAGGGGTCCCAGGTGATATACCTTGTGATTAGGAATTTGCATGTACCTATATGTCTCGTTTAGTATGTCTCCATTGGAGCAATCTTTTTGCTAGACGCCTTTCATTGGTCCAAATGTTCACGGCAGGGGATCATTAAGGTTATTCGATTTTGTCTAGGATTAAGAAATTGACACTTCCAAATGTTGCAAAATTTTGGATTCTTGTGACATTTTGTACTGTTTTTCTTTCTTTTGAACACTTCATACACAAACCTCATAATCTGGGATATTATTATCATAGAAGATTATGTACACAGTGAAAAATATATGAGAACTATATTTGTAGATATATCTCAGATTTACTTCAATAGCGTAATATTCAACTTGGTTGAATGGTAAAAAACTAGTATGTTATTTACAGCATTTCAAAAGTATCTACAATATTCTATCCTATGCTTTTAATATTTACGCTTTTCTTTTACATAGCACGTTGTGTATACATGACTACGTAGAGCTAACTCAAAGCGATTCCGATGCTAAATCACAGGTGTCTCTTAGAGTAGATTCGTGGCCATACGTTCGTTCCAACCTTCAACTCTCCTTTCAAGGTTCATCGATATTGAACCAATTGAACGCACTTCTAAGATTTGTTCCACTTTTAGTAGACCTTGCATTATGTCACCAGATCGGGATTTTTCATACATAAATGTAACTAATGTATTTCCTTCAGAAAGGGTTTGCCCATAATGTCCATGAACAGTCCCTCCTGGAGTGGCCAAGTAGGGCTTAGCTGATCTTATAATTAAGGAGTACAAGTTGTAAGATTCAGAAGTGAAGAGAAAGTTCATAAGCACGATGATAGTGGATGTGCAACGATGTTCAAGTGGTTAAGTAGCTTAGTGAAATGTTTGTTATAGGCAATTAACTTAGTGAATACTAGATTCTGTTGCTTGGTGGTTGTTCAGAGTAAAAATCGCCACTGAAGTCTGTGTCATAGGTAAAGAGGTGGAGGTTAGACTACGGGAAGTGCCAAGGTCTTGTGCGGGTATGGCCTCTTGTAAATAGAAAGTAAAAACATCTATTATTTTATGAGAAACATATTATGTTGGTTCAATGTGGGTTGTGGTCAATCACAGGTATGGCCTTTGTTAAATATAAAGTAACATTTATTATTTAATGAGATACATATTATGTTGGTTCAATGTGGGTTTTGGGTCAAGTGCAGGTATGGCTTTTGTTAAAAGGAAAGTAAAAACATTTATTATTTTCTGAGAACATATTGTATTGATTCAATGTGGGTTCTGGATTTCCTTTCAGGATGTGATTCCCTTTAAAATTAATATAGCCAAACCTGGATGAATCTTTTAACCAACCTGTGTTGGATTTTATTTCTCATGATATACCATGTATCAGGAATCTAAGAAACGGTTACCATATTTGTGGTGAAAGGATATGCTAGAGCTAACTTTCTACTTAACTTATACCCCAATTGTTAGTTTGGCAAATCAGAGTCTTATGAAGAAACTTATCTGTGCTTTCTTTCTGCTCAATCTTAAGAATATTTTTAAAGAATATTTTCAGACTTTTACCACTAGCATTATATGCCTATCACTGTAGCACCATTGAATTATTAGGTAAGACACAGTATTTATTTTTACCTAACGCTTATGTGACAGTTACCTTTTTAACAAATTGATGTTGCTTACAGATATAATGATGCTTGGAAAGTCTACGAGACCCTGGAAACTAATAACATCATACCAGATCATGTAACTTGTTCTATTTTGATAACCATCATGAGAAAAAGTGGTAAGCATGCCAAAGACGCGTGGCAATTCTTTGAACGTATGAACAGAAAAGGTGTGAAATGGAGTTTAGAAGTCTTTGGCGCACTTATAAAGTCCTTTTGTGACGAGGGACTAAAGAAGGAAGCCCTCATTATTCAATCGGAAATGGAGAAGAAAGGAATTTCATCAAATGCCATTATATATAACACTTTGATGAATGCTTACAGTAAATCCAACCAGATTGAAGAAGCAGAAGGCCTCTTTGATGAAATGAAGGAAAAAGGAGTAAAACCAACCACGGCAACATATAACATTTTGATGGATGCATACAGTAGAAGAATGCAACCTGAGATTATTGAAGATCTACTATTAGAAATGCAAGGAGTAGGCTTGAAACCGAATGTCAAATCATACACTTGCCTCATAAGCGCTTATGGTAGGCAAAGGAAAATGAGTGACATGGCTGCAGACTCATTCTTGAGAATGAAGAAGGCTGGAATAAAACCGACATCTCATTCTTATACTGCTCTTATTCATGCTTACTCAGTTGGTGGATGGCACGAAAAGGCATTTGCTACGTTTGAGAGTATGAAAAGGGAAGGTATAAAACCCTCAATTGAGACCTACACAACTCTACTTGATGCATTTAGGCGAGCTGGTGAGACTCAGACTTTGATGGAGATATGGAAATCAATGGTCAACGATAAAGTTGAAGGGACTCGAGTTACTTTTAATATAGTCCTGGATGGATTAGCAAAACATGGTCTTTATGTTCAAGCAAGAGATGTGATCTCGGAATTTGGGAGGTTCGGGTTTCAGCCAACTGTGATGACTTATAATATGTTGATGAATGCATACGCAAGGGGAGGGCAACATTATAAATTACCTCAGCTGTTGAAAGAGATGGCTGCTCTTAATTTGAAGCCTGATTCAGTTACATACTCCACTATGATATATGCATATGTTCGGGTTCGCGATTTTACGAGGGTCTTTTATTATCACAAGCAAATGGTGAAGAGTGGACAGGTGCCTGATGCGAAGTCGTACCAAAAGTTGCGTAGTATTTTGGATGAGAAAGCTGAGACGAAGAATAGAAGGGATAGGAGTGCTATACTTGGAATAGTTAATAGTAAAATGGGTATAAAACCAAAGAGGGGGAAGAAAGATGAGTTCTGGAAGAGCAAGAAAAGGCAATCAAGGTTACAAAACAGGGTTACTACATGATGCCTTGTAGTGAACTGTGATAACACAGAAGTTTCTCATGTCTATTCTGATTTATGATCCTACTTTCCATTTCGCAAGTTAGACATAGATGGTGTTAGACATAGTTGGTGTGGATCTCAAAGAGCTCATTTACAGAAAGAAAAATGTGACTGACATATTTTCCGAGTTAAAGAGGATAAAATGTCTCTGCTCAAGGGTCAGGCAAAACTCAAGTAATTTACAATTTTCATATTAGAGTCATCATAGGATTGCATTGTCACTATGTATACATTAACAAAACATAGTTTAGGCTGGACACTAGTAGAAATCTGAGTATCCTAGATGGAAAAATCCGTCTAGTATGCCCAGACAATTGTTTAGGATGGTCATCCTAGATGGAATTCTGTCTAGGATATTCTGTCTAGAAGATTTCCGTCGAGGATGAAGCATCCTAGACGGAAACTCCGCCTAGGATGACCACCCTCAACGGAATTGCATCGTAGATGGATTACCAGTCTAGGCTGCCCAAAAACATCCTAGAAGAAACGCCATATATGATATGCATCCTAGACGGAATTTTGTCTAGAGTGCTATAATGCATCATAAACGGAACGCCATCTAGAATGCTTGTCCTAGATGAAATTCCGTCTTGGATACACATCCTGGACAACGTTCAGTCTAGGATGCATTATAGCATGCTAGTCGGAATTTCTGTCTAGCCTGTACATCTAGATGGAAGTTTCATCTAGGATGCAATAATACCTAAAAAAAAAGTCTAGAATTCTGTTCTACCCTATTTGCATTAGACCACCTTCTTACAGCAAACACTATTTCACCTATACAACATACATATATACACTTTGTTCCAACACAATATCGCACTATCGAATCATATTCCAATTCACATCCATCACAATCTAATCATATTTGAATATCAAATCCAGCACAATATCGAAAAATCCATTCACCCAAAAACTCAAACAATATATGCACATAATCACAACACAAACTCCACCAAAGAACATATAGTCATAATAAATATCTCTTACATGTTTTTTTTTCTCTTTTGAAAGTTCTCATACATGTTTTCATAACACATTAAATCCTTCACACATAGGATTTAAGCAAATTATGTTTCCTACAGATAGGTAATACATCATACATAACAAATCCATCATACACACACATGATAAGAAAGTAGTACGTCTCCTGTTGATAGAAAAACCAACTCATTCATAAGATACTACTCAAGATCACATGCATCCTTGTCGCCAGCTGTCATCCCTCTTATGCATGCTATTGCTGCCCCCAACATCTCCAGCAGAGTATAAAACAATTTTATTTTAGAAACAAGCAAAATTTAGCAATACGGTATACGTGTGCGTGTGTGTGTATATATATGTATATCAACATACCTGTGCACCAATCTGTCCAAATCCGCTATAACCGACTCCTAAGTCTAATTGTGGTAAAATCTCTACGAATAAATAAGTGAGAATCATACCGAACTAGCAGTTTATGTCGCGAGGCATGACTTCCTCCATCGTGGGGCCTATTGGCAGAATGGTTAGTCACCAGGATGTGTGGTGTCGAGTCAATCTTACCTGCAAAATAACATGCGACACAAAGAACGAGTGACAAGCCAGAAGAATTTATGGGTGGTTGCATGAAAGAAAGTGGCTCCGATGTTGTCGCTTAGGGTCTTACTGAAGCTGAAGGTGTCGCCGAGGATGCCTCGGAGAACGTTATGCCTTAGCATCGTGTAGCTCCAAGCCTCCAATCCCCCTTAATGGGTATATGACCCTGCTATTATGTTCCATAATTTCTCCATGATACTCGTCATTTTCCTTTTTAGACATGATGTGAGGGTTCGGGGCGCCTTGTACTTTGCCCTGAGTCACATGTAGTATTGCCTTTATTGTCATGACATAAAATTTCTTTTAAATAACACAAGAAGAAAAAAAATTATAGCATTGAAAATTGAGACAAAAGAAATAAATTTCAAAGGAATTTTCAGTAAACATTAATAAGTGTTACCACCGCCTTGAAGTTGTCCTTTCCTTTTTTTTATTTTATTTTTTTTGAGAAAGAAAGAACAAACCCCTGGATACACCCAAATTCATCGAGTTTAAATTCTAAAAAAAAAGCAGGAAAGTGAAAGTAATCCAACTCAATCTGACACTAACGAAAGAAGTGATCTAGCTAGTAGTAGTCTCATAGTGTGCCCCTTAGCAAATGGCTAATACTTTGTTTGATCATTTGCGATCATCGTCATCACTGTCACTAGCAAAAGTCACTTTCGTGGACAAGGTGCTGCGGCTTCGCTCGGTGATGGGAAGTGGGTCAGTCAGCTGCTTATCGTCTTTGGGGGCTCAAAAACCACATGCTAGTACTCATCTTTCTAGCACGCGAATTTGGATTTCCTAAAATGCTCTTTTAGGATCTCCAAACCCTGCAATTGAGCATAAATGACGGCAGATTTTTGGAGAGTCAAAAACCTCCCATGGTATCATGTGGAAGGCTCTGTAAAACTTTACTGCTGCCTCCGGTGATGTTAGGATTCGATCACATGAGGATAGACCATGCTAAGGTCTAAGGACCACCGCATGTGCAGAGGCATTATCGGCGGTGGTGGCGGCCTCCTTGGTAGTGGTGGTGGTTGGGGGAAGGAGGAAGAGGAGGATAAACATAGTGGTTGAGAGTGAACGATAGAGGAGTAGAGTAAGGGTAGTAAAGCAAGACAAACTAAGGGAAGGGGTTGAATTCTATAAAATACTGTTCCATTTGAGAAGTAATACGAAAAAGATGATTTTTTTGGAAAGAAGAAGAGGAATCATGATGATGATGAAGGGTTTGTGGTGGAGTTATAATTGCACAACTCATTAACTTGTCTAATGGAAGATTTGACATGTAAGCAATGGGTTTTGAAGGTTTACTTCTCTATATGATTAAAGGCATACAATACTGCACAGTTAATGGCTCATTACTCATCTTTCTTATCAAGCTTATCATAAGTCGAGTGAAAGGTACCATAAGTTGACGTAACCTTTACATTGGCTGGCATTATTAGTTTGCTTTGTGAATTTAAAATCATTAGATGTGGATGTGTTGATAATTAAGAGAGCATAAAACTTTAATTTAAAACTTACTTTTGCAGCTTCGATGTCCCTGTAGATGAGAAAAGCTGTCAGACAATCGTAGTCCACCCTAGGATCGAGGCTCAAAAATGTAAAACCCCGAAAATTTGAATATTTTATGATAAATAATAATAAATGAGTTATATGGTGATAAATACATTTTATTAATGTTTGAGTATGCTAGGAATTGATTTGAAATCAATTCAACATATATTTGTGTATATATGAGTGCAAATGCACAAATCATGTACGAAGAGAAATTTGGAAATAATGACCGGTTAAGAGTTTATAGGTTTTACACACTGATACAGTTATAATCTGGAAAAACTTAAAAGACCAAAGTTGTAGGTCTCTTCAACAGATTTCCAACAAGTGTTAGATCACCTCATTCCGAGGTCATATGAGAAAGTTATAGTCAAAATACCGAAGGTCTTTTTCCCGGTCAGACTAGGTTTCCTGGTTCGGGTCAAACGGGTTTAATTAGGGTTTGCATATATATATATATATATATATATATATATATATATATATATATATATATATATATATATATATATATATATATATATATATGTGTGTGTGTGTGTTTTCACAAAAATTATTATTTTTTATCGAGTTTCAAACCCTAGCAGACCCCCTTCCTCTCTCTCAAACCCTATCCCTAAAGTTGAGATTTTGGGAGCGTCTTGTGAGAAGAGAAGCGAGGAAAAAGTGAGATCTAGGACGTTTGGCGACGAGGAGTCGTTTCACATCAGTTTCAAAGGCTAGCACACATGATAAGGCAAGATCCATCCAAACCCATCCCCATAGTTAAATAAGTAGTTTAGATGTTTAATTTATATTTACATGTCTAAATCTTAACTTGGAGGGTTAAAAGAATAGATTTTTAATGTTAGGCTGTAAACAAATGTTAGATCTACCTGTTTTTCTTGCTGTTTATGAAAGAAAAATGATCATGATGATTAGGATTAATATAAATTTCATTTTAAATTGGTAAACTAAGATCTACCTTGTGAAAACCCTAGTTATTTGAATATTGGGGCTCTTCTTCTACACTAATCTTGTGATATATATTTTTTGCAGAAAAACGGCTGCACATATATAATATTTAACTAAAATTTTGAGATAGAAAATAAGCTCCAAATTAAACTAAAATAGTGTGAAATGAAAGATATGTGAATCTAGTTTCTAGAACAGAAAGACATTCTAAAAAATAGTTTGTATAGAGAAAGATATACTCAATTTACTAATGACATGTCCTGCAGAAAACTGCTGCACATGTGTAACTTTTAACTGGTAATTTGAGATAACAAATAAACTCCAAACTAAACCAAACCAGTGCCAAATGATTTCTATGTGAATCTGGTCTCCAAAAGTGAAAAACTATTCTTAAACAGAGTTTGTCTAGAGAAAGATATGCTTAATTTACTAATGATATGTTACGTAGAAAGCTGAGATATCTTGATATGAAATCTTGATTTATTACGTGAAGGTTTCTTTGAGTTTTCATGTTAATTAATCATGCTTAAACCCTAGGTTTGTGATACCTAAGTAAGATAAACATGTTTAATAAATTTTACCTCTGTTCATGAATAGTTTTATCATGTGTTAATAATCACTTGGTTTATATATGAGATAATTGAAGAAATTGTTTAATTAGGATGTTAAACCCTAATTTGGAAGATATAATAATTTAATTTGATGATTCAGATAATTCATGATGCATATGCCAAGTATAAAATCTCGTTTTAACATTATGATATGTACAATTGATATAAGCACAGTTTGTGCACGAAAGAATGTGTGTCTTGACAGAGTAGTCGACTACTAAGCTTAGTAGTTGGCTACTCGTGCCCAATTGAGTATAACAGAAACTGTGTGTTTGCAGAGTAGTCGACTAATGTTCATAATAGTTGACTACTAAGGCTGTTCCTAAATTTTTGTTTTGCATCTGTTGGAGATATGTTTGCGGGTTTGAGCCGCACTTCCTTACTCGTAAATTCACAAATAGTGTAGTAGCATACACACGAGTACACCTGAATAGTATCGTAGTACACATATGAGTATCCCAAAGGGGAATTTGACAAGTGTTGAGTTGATTACACTTGAGTTGGAGTTATTTATACACACGTTGGATATTGTTGATGGGCGCATTTCGATTACTACGTGGAGTAGTCGTCGATATTCGGATATACACAATTTATACACGAGATGGATATCGTTGATGGGCTCAGCTCAGTACTACGTGGGGTAGTGCGTCGATATTCCATATGTACAGACCATTGAGTCGGGTTTGGATGCTTTGTATAGCAGTCCGTCCGCATGAGGGTGCGATGAGGCTTGTGAGCCGTCTATTTGGATACCTATATGGTAGGCCGTTCCGCACTCATATTACGCACTGAGATCACGATGAGACTAAGGAGCCGTGTACACTGTTTAGGATACCTACCGGGTAGTCCGTTGCGCATGATAATGCTATGTAACAGAATCTTGCACGAGGATTACATTGAGATAGTTAATTGATAGCCTGAGTCATTGGCGGATGCCAGTTATATTTTGACTCGCTACTAAAACAAATAGACGAGGGTACTTTATATTTGAAAGTACACCGGATTTATACTGATATTCATTCTATCTTCCTAGTGATAGTGAGAGATATTATGAATACGATATGTTGATGTCTTTATTCTCTTTTATTGCTCTTTTGCTTTATTTTCTCAGGTTGGGATCAGTGATTAGCGATTCACAATTTGAGACATATGGTATATACATGAGGGTTTCCTTGTTTGAATTTTTTCGCTCGACGTACCAGTCTCGTGTTGTGTATTTCTAATTGTTGATTCATTTAGATTATTTATTGTTAGTTCGGTATTAATATTTAGATATTTTCAATTCGGGACATATGGTATATACATGAGGGTTTTCTTGTTTGGATTATTTCGCTCGACGTACTACGTCTCGATTTGTAGGTGTCTAAAAATTAATTCCATTAGATATGGAAAAAATGATTTAGGTAGACTATGCTTAATAGATAGAGCCTCCACTTCATCTAGCAGCCCTTCCCCTGGGACGGATGGAGGTGATCTTGCTATAGCGCTCTGACGCTCTTGTTGTTGTTCTTTTTGTTTTAAATTTCTTTCAGTACTCAAAGTTTCTGAGAAACGCAGATGACGGAGTTCTAGCATAGTTGCCGTCACATGATTTTACCATTTGAGGCTCCCTTTGTAGTTTTGTATTTTCATTCGGACATTAGAGTTTTATTTTCATATTGTAAAGGCGGTAAGCCTTAGTTACATTTCCAGTTAACTCATATCGAAATATTTAACATTTATTTTAGAGATCTGTTATATCTCAGTTTAATAAGTTGAGACATGATTTCATTTATGAGATATCTTTCTTCATCATGTCTAGTTGTATTTATTTTCTTTATTTTGCCTGTTTTGTACATACACTTCTTTTGACTCCACTAGAGGATATTACTGTAATTAGTGAAACATGTTATTGCACTGTGTGAGTATATGGCAGGTTTGACATCCTTGGTTTCACCTTGGATTGCAGCCTTGTTGAAACCAGGGGCGTCACAAAAAATCTCTGCCAGTCCTCTGAATGTTTGTTGTAGATTTTTTTCAAGTCATGCCTCCAATGTTGAATCACTTGTGCAACCTTTGCTGTAAAAACATAATACCAGGCAATCGAATCATCATCAATTCAGTAGCTTTCCTGCAAATTTGCATACATACAATTGAATAATTGGTTTCAATAGTAAATGAAGGAGTAAAGTAAAGAAAAATTACCATAACCAATGCCATATATCCCAAAAGGCGTTCCATGATAGCTATGGGAAAAAGAACCGGTAGATGATAGATGCTTTCTGTACTAAAACCTTGATATAGTTTGTTTTGTTAATCATGTTCCCAACGGCACTTTAGGGATCCACCAAAGTATAGATTGTTCGCGGTGAAAGTCGGTATGATTGTCATTGCCGATGAATTCGTTACACCTTTATGGGATTACAAACGGATTCAAAAATAACTCGCCTTTTTATAAGGCTTTACAATGGCAAAATCAAAAAAGATTACAACTTTCTTTCACCAAAACAAACGCGGGATCCGTTTATCGGATCCTCGCTTGCGTGGATGTCTTTGCCTGTGCCGGGGACTTTATTCCGTTCGTGGACCGCCGCGTAATCGTGATCCAAAGAAAGAGATCTACACGGTAAACGGGGGTTATCTCACGAAGGAAATAACAGCCCGAAGCGAATGAGATCGACCAAGCGAAATCAAAGCTCTTCTCGAGATCAAAATAAAGTTTAATCTCGAGGAATCACGTGTATATCTGAGATCTGATCTCTCGAACCTTTTCTGAGGGGATTATCTCACGAAGGAGGATAATAGCCCTAGGGATTGATAATAGCCCTTAAGAGTTCGCTGAGAGCCGGATCCGGTGTCGAAGAAGATCGGTCGTCGCTCCCGAGTTTGGATCTGAGGTGAGAAGACAATTTGGCAGAGCTTCGGCTTCTCCAAAATTTCAGATCCCTTGCAAATGAGACCCTACCTCTTATTTATAGGATTTTAAAGTGGATACGGGTCGAAACTGGGCCCAAAAGCCCAGTAAACCTAGGTGTCTCGGCTGACCGAGACACCATCAGGTGTGTCGGCCACCGAGACACCTCTCGGTGTCCAAGTGTTTGGCCGAGTTTTCCCCGTGGCTTTCGTCCGGTTATTTTTCGAGCTCATTTTGAAGCTTCGCGGTTTGGATTTATTCCGTCGCTTGCACGCGGCCCATTGCACGTGATTCGTTGCTTCGGAGTCGGGTTCATCCCATTTGTTCGCACACGATTTGTCGCTTCGTTGACTTGAGCGTATCGTCGACTTACATTTGCTTCATACGCTTCATCGGTATGTCAGCTTGGACGCCTCGTCGACTTGATTTGCGCGCTTCGTCGACTCGTCGACTTGGGCGTCTCGTCGGCTCGTTTCATGCGACGCCAATGCCTAGCGCGTCAGTTCGCCAAGACCGGAATCACCGACGATTCGAAGAAAAGGGCTTCTGGGTTCCGGCCGCCGGACTAGGGCCGCCGCTTCTTGACTCCCCGCCGCTAACCGGCTAAGCGGGACCGAAAACTTCTGCGTAGGGCCTCTTTGATGAGAGGGTTTGCGTCGCGGTCACTTGCGGTGTCGTCAACGGTTCGCCGTTACGTCATCGGATGGCTCGTCGATTATCAACTCACTGTTACGAGCTATGTTCGGGGACTTATAGGCAATTTTTAACGTCTACATAGATCTCTTTCCTTCTAGTGTTTGGTTTGATTCAAGCTTTTTCTAGGACCACGTCCCTTCTTGCATTTAGGCTTTGCATCTTCGATGATAACGATAAATATAGCTAGTTTAATTTATATATATATATATATATATATATATATATATATATATAGATAGTTTAAGATTGAAATTGGATAAAATAGAATTATTAAATTTACCCTTAGCCTTCTATCTCTCCATCGTAGTGGCTACAATCTCTTTTCTAGTCTATATCAAAGGTGTCCACTCTAGTAGTTTTCTTGTTGCAGGTGGGTGGTACTTCACAATATTAGATCTGTAATGAATTGACTCTGACGGAAAGGGAAAATGGTCAATCTCAGGTGTTTTGGTTTGGAACATGACCGACACTAAATCAATAGAGAGCGATGATGTCCAAGAATCATCTGCATAGTTAAAGAAGATAATCTATGAAAAAATATTTTTCATCACTAAGAGATATTAACTACTTAATACTTATCTGAGAAAATGGTGCTAACGCCTTAAGGGGGTCCTCCTAGTATTGAATGACCATAGCCTGGAGTCGAGAAACCAGATCTAATGTCATGAATATTAAAATTTAAATAATTGATAAAAATTAGTTATTAATGCCTGTTTGAAGAGATGGTGCTGGCGATGTTTCCTTAGGAGCATCTGCGCGCAGAGGTGGAGCTATGTTGGGGCCAAAGGCGCCTTGGCCCCACCTTGAAAAATGAAACAAAGGTTGCAAGGTAGGATGTTGGTTTTGAGAGTTGAAGGGTGAGGAAAGGAGAGTTATCAAAAAAGAAAGGCTAAGGAAAGAAGATGAAAGAGGCAACATCAGTGGGTAGCTTTGGGTGTTTAGTGTTCTAGGAATTTGGGCTTTCTTTTCTTTTCTATTTTTTTGTCTTTTCTTGGTAGAGAAGGGCAAAATCAATGGATAGTTTTTTTGAAAACTTTGGGTTTGGTCTTGTTAATTATATGATTGGGATTAAATGAAAAAGGGTAAAACTTCACAAAAACCCACAAAAACCCCCTGGACTTTTGTAGATTTATTTCACATAACTTCTTCAACTCCTTTGGACTTTTTTTTATCTTTCATAATCCCAACTGAAACTTTGTGGTGTCTCATAAAACCCCCTTGACTTTGAACTTTTCTTGCTAGAATCACATGCGTATGCTCGACCTTTTGATTTCACACCAAGGAAAATTGCATACTCGCTAAAATTTGAATTTTTAACAACTTTATTGGCTTTTATCTTTACACCAAGGTTAATCACATATCCTGTCTAAATAGTAAACAATAAAATCAAATTTGAAGTTCTAACAACTTTATCTACTTTTATTTGCAACATACATAATCTTTTAATTTGTCCTTAGAACTCCTCCACTTGGATCTCTTGTGAAAAAATTGGGAACATGAATATATCGCAAGTTGTTTTGGTTTCTCGCATATGTTCCCTCTGACCACTTATTATGTTATTATGTTTAGTTATCGATTTTTTTGGGACCCCCTTGCTAAAATTACTGGCTCCGCCATTGTCGGAGCCTGGGGTGGTATACCGTGATCAATCCTGCAAATCATCAAATAGCCTCTTATTCCTCACCTGCAAATTGAATTGTTAAGATGGAAACTAAGAAATATATGTATGCTTATAGGATAAATATTTACTTGTGTTCGATGGGAAAGTTGTCTCGATTGTCATTGATTTGAACAGTTACAAACTTTAGTCGCCTGAAACAAATTCAAAGAAAAATATTACCTTTTTATAAGGCTTACAATGAAAAAATCGAAAATTACAACTTGTTAACCCTTTGGTGAACAAACGCGGGATCCGTTTATCGGATCCTCGCTTGTGTGGGTTCTTTGCCTGTGCCGGGGACTTGAATCGTCCGTGGACCACCGCGTAATCCCGATCTTAGTGGAGATCCGTCTTTGGATCTCAGATCTGGCGTTTATTTCACGAAGGAAATAGAACGCCCGACGGGATCAACTCACGAAGGAGGTGATCACGGAGCGGTGAGATCTACTAGGAGAAATCCTGCGCTGCCACGAGTCTAAGACCAAGCTTAGACTAGAGGCGGATCACGGAACTTGACACGGATCGTGGGCTCGGTGGATTCTCTACCTTCTTTGTGTAGATCGAGCATAACAAACTCTTGAGATCTGGATCTCGTCTCTTTTCTTGATCAACACTCGAATCTGTGCCGAAGTCTTGATCTTCAAAAATCCGGATCTGCAGGGCTCTCCAAACTCCAAAACTCCAGCCCCAAAATCCCCTGAATCCCCCCCGAACTGAGGAAGACCCCCCCTATTTATAGAATAGGGGGGTAGATACCGGCCACACAAGTGGCTCGGCCACTTGGCCGAGGTAACTCCGTCGCGTGGCCTTGGTTCGCCGTTTTCACCGTTTCGCTATTTTTCTCGATCTTCCGGGCTTAGGTCCTGCCTATTCTGACTCTTGGTCTTCCCCGGACTTAGATTCCGTCTGTATTTGGTTCCGGGACCAACTCTTGGTTTGTTCCTGTTCAACAGTTCTGAAATCCGATCGTCTGTTCAAGTCCGGTTTAAACCGTGCTTGTGACGCTGTGGGTTTGCCGTCGGGTTCGTGTCTCAACGATTCGACGTCCGTATTATTCGATGGGTTGTCATTCGCTGACTTCCCGTCACGAGTTGGTTTCGGGGATCTTGTAAGTATTTTTCAACGCCTACAGATACCCCCTCTAAAGTGTTTCAGTCTCGTTCTTTTATAGGCGAGCCTGGAATACTTTGGACATGATGGTTCCCGGCCTTCAATCGGCAGAGGGTCCCAAAAGTTAGCTTCAAGTCTTTGATTCTTTCAGATCATCCAGTGCTTTGTAGGATTTCTGATAAGGTCACGGTGTTGCATTTATTGTCTGACCGCTTGTTGAAATCTTGATTCGAAGCTGGTGGGCGAGTTTTGTTTGTAACTCGTATTGGTTGGTTGTTGTTTAACTAACCATCAGACTTTTGGACTTCTCCGTATATCGGCGAACTCCTTGTTGGCGACCGTTGGTAGTGTCGAATCGTGGAATTTCATAACCCTCAATCGGCTAATTCTTCCATCATCACGTGTGTTGTTGGTTTGACCACAGCGGGAGGAAAAATCTTTTCATGGAAATATCCTCCGAGGATTCCTTGTCGAAACAGGAGACAATTTGGCCTTGTATATCCTCATTTCTGGAATTTCGCAGTGGGAGAGATTTTCGAGACGCGTTGACCGGCGTCGTTATGACCCTCAACTTTGTTGGCGATGATCGAGTTATCCCCAGGAATACTTTTTATGGAATCCGGGAACTCCTCGTCAAAACAGGAAACAGTTTAGACTCGTATACCTTTTTGGAGTATCACAGTGGGAGGAAATTGAGGGTTATCGAGTTATCCTTAAGAATATGGGTTTATTCTCCAGGAACTTCTCGTTGAAAATTGGGGAATAGTTTATACTCATATTCCTAATTAGAGTAGGATTAGGCGACGCGTTGATTAGCGTCGATGCAATCCGCACGATCGAGTTATCCCTAAGAATATTTTTTATGGAAATATTCTTCCGGGAACTTCTCGACAAATTAGGAAACAGTTTATACTCGTATTCTGATTGGGTAGGATTAGGCGAGCGTTGATTAGCGTCGATGCAATCCGACGATCGAGTTATCCCTAAGAATATTTTTATGGAAATATTCTTAGGGAACTTCTCGACAAATTAGGAAGCGGTTTATACTCGTATTCTGATTGGAGTAGGATTAGGCGTCGTTGATTAGCGTCGATGCAATCCGACGATCGAGTTATCCTAAGAATATTTTTATGGAAATATTCTTAGGGAACTTCTCGACAAATTAGGAAATAGTTTATACTGTATTCACGATTGGGTAGGATTAGGCGAGCGTTGATTAGCGTCGATGCAATCCGACGATCGAGTTATCCCTAAGAATATTTTTATGGAAATATTCTTAGGGAACTTCGACAAATTAGGAAACAGTTTATACTGTATTCCGATTGAGTAGGATTAGGCGAGCGTTGATTAGCGTCGATGCAATCCGCGACGATCGAGTTATCCCTAAGAATATTTTTATGGAAATATTCTTAGGGAACTTCGACAAATTAGGAAATAGTTTATACTCGTATTCACGATTGGGTAGGATTAGGCGACGCGTTGATTAGCGTCGATGCAATCCGACGATCGAGTTATCCTAAGAATATTTTTATGGAAATATTCTTCCGAACTTCGACAAATTAGGAAGCGGTTTATACTCGTATTCTGATTGGAGTAGGATTAGGCGGCGTTGATTAGCGTCGATGCAATCCATACGATCGAGTTATCCTAAGAATATTTTTATGGAAATATTCTTCCGAACTTCTCGACAAATTAGGAAGCGGTTTATACTCATTATTCGATTGGAGTAGGATTAGGCGGCAGCGTTGATTAGCGTCGATGCAATCCGCGATCGAGTTATCCCTAGAATATTTTTATGGAAATATTCTTAGGAACTTCTCGACAAATTAGGAAGCGGTTTATACTGTATTCTGATTGGGTAGGATTAGGCGACGCGTTGATTAGCGTCGATGCAATCCGCATGATCGAGTTATCCTAAGAATATTTTTATGAAATATTCTTGGGAACTTCTCGACAAATTAGGAAGCGGTTTATACTCATTATTCGATTGGAGTAGGATTAGGCGGCAGCGTTGATTAGCGTCGATGCAATCCGCACGATCGAGTTATCCCTAAGAATATTTTTATGGAAATATTCTTAGAACTTCGACAAATTAGGAAATAGTTTATACTCGTATTCTGATTGGAGTAGGATTAGGCGACGCGTTGATTAGCGTCGATGCAATCCATACGATCGAGTTATCCTAAGAATATTTTTATGGAAATATTCTTAGGAACTTCGACAAATTAGGAAGCAGTTTATACTCGTATTCGATTGGAGTAGGATTAGGCGGCGTTGATTAGCGTCGATGCAATCCGCATGATCGAGTTATCCCTAAGAATATTTTTATGGAAATATTCTTAGGAACTTCGACAAATTAGGAAATAGTTTATACTCGTATTCACGATTGGGTAGGATTAGGCGACGTTGATTAGCGTCGATGCAATCCGCACGATCGAGTTATCCTAAGAATATTTTTATGGAAATATTCTTCCGGAACTTCGACAAATTAGGAAGCGGTTTATACTCGTATTCGATTGGGTAGGATTAGGCGACGTTGATTAGCGTCGATGCAATCCATACGATCGAGTTATCCCTAAGAATATTTTTATGGAAATATTCTTAGGAACTTCTCGACAAATTAGGAAATAGTTTATACTCGTATTCTGATTGGGTAGGATTAGGCGACGCGTTGATTAGCGTCGATGCAATCCGCACGATCGAGTTATCCTAAGAATATTTTTATGGAAATATTCTTAGGAACTTCGACAAATTAGGAAGCGGTTTATACTCGTATTCTCGATTGGAGTAACGATTAGGCGACGCTGATTAGCGCCGATGCAATCCGCGACGATCGAAGTTATCCCTAAGAATATTTTTATGGAAATATTCTTCCGAACTTCGACAAATTAGGAAACGTTTATACCGTATTCTCGATTGAGTAGGATTAGGCGACGCTGATTAGCGCCGATGCAATCCGCATGATCGAAGTTATCCCTAAGAATATTTTTATGGAAATATTCTTCCGAACTCGACAAATTAGGAAACAGCTTTATACCGTATTCCCGATTGAGTAGGATTAGCGACGCTGATTAGCCGATGCAATCCGCATGATCGAAGTTATCCTAAGAATATTTTTATGGAAATATTCTTCCGAACTTCTCGACAAATTAGGAAACAGCTTATACCGATTCCGATTGAGTAGGATTAGGTGACGCGTTGATTAGCGCCGATGCAATCCGCGACGATCGAAGTTATCCTAAGAATATTTTTATGGAAATATTCTTAGGAACTTCTCGACAAATTAGGAAACGCTTTATACCGTATTCCCGATTGAGTAGGATTAGCGACGCGTTGATTAGCCGCCGATGCAATCCGCACGATCGAAGTTATCCCTAAGAATATTTTTATGGAAATATTCTTCCGAACTTCTGACAAATTAGGAAACAGTTTATACTCGTATTCCGATTGAGTAGGATTAGGCGACGCTGATTAGCGCCGATGCAATCCAAGACGATCGAAGTTATCCCTAAGAATATTTTTATGGAAATATTCTTCCGAACTTCGACAAATTAGGAAACAGCTTTATACCGTATTCTCGATTGGAGTAGGATTAGCGACGCGTTGATTAGCCGATGCAATCCGCATCGATCGAAGTTATCCCTAAGAATATTTTTATGGAAATATTCTTCCGAACTTCTGACAAATTAGGAAACAGTTTATACTCGTATTCGATTGGAGTAGGATTAGGCGACGCTGATTAGCCGATGCAATCCGCGACGATCGAGTTATCCCTAGAATATTTTTATGGAAATATTCTTCCTGAACTTCGACAAATTAGGAAACAGCTTTATACCGTATTCCTAATTGGAGTAGGATTAGCGACGTTGATTAGCGTCGATGCAATCCGCGATCGAGTTATCCTAAGAATATTTTTATGGAAATATTCTTCCGGAACTTCGACAAATTAGGAAACAGTTTATACTCGTATTCGATTGGGTAGGATTAGGCGGCGTTGATTAGCGTCGATGCAATCCGCGCGATCGAGTTATCCTAAGAATATTTTTATGGAAATATTCTTGGGAACTTCTCGACAAATTAGGAAGCGGTTTATACTCGTATTCTGATTGGAGTAGGATTAGGCGACAGCGTTGATTAGCGTCGATGCAATCCATACGATCGAGTTATCCCTAAGAATATTTTTATGGAAATATTCTTGGGAACTTCTCGACAAATTAGGAAGCGGTTTATACTCGTATTCTGATTGGAGTAGGATTAGGCGACGCGTTGATTAGCGTCGATGCAATCATACGATCGAGTTATCCACGAAATATTATTAGGAACTTCCGACAAATTAGGAAGCGGTTTATACTGTATTCCTAATTGGAGTAGGATTAGGCGGCGTTGATTAGCGTCGATGCAATCCGCGATCGAGTTATCCTAAGAATATTTTTATGGAAATATTCTTGGGAACTTCGACAAATTAGGAAACGGTTTATACTCGTGTTCTGATTGGAGTAGGATTAGGCGGCGCGTTGATTAGCGTCGATGCAATCCACACGATCGAGTTATCCCTAAGAATATTTTTATGGAAATATTCTTCCGGGAACTTCTCGACAAATTAGGAAACAGTTTATACTCGTATTCCTGATTGGAGTAGGATTAGGCGGCGCGTTGATTAGCGTCGATGCAATCCGCCGCGATCGAGTTATCCCTAAGAATATTTTTTATGGAAATATTCTTCCGGGAACTTCTCGACAAATTAGGAAACAGTTTATACTCGTATTCCTGATTGGAGTAGGATTAGGCGACGTGTTGATTAGCGTTGATGCAATCCGCACGATCGAGTTATCCTAAGAATATTTTTATGGAAATATTCTTAGGAACTTCTCGACAAATTAGGAAGCGGTTTATACTCGTATTCACGATTGGAGTAGGATTAGGCGACGCGTTGATTAGCGTCGATGCAATCCGCACGATCGAGTTATCCCTAAGAATATTTTTTTATGGAAATATTCTTCCGGGAACTTCTCGACAAATTAGGAAACAGTTTATACTCGTGTTCCTGATTGGAGTAGGATTAGGGGCGATGCGTTGATTGGCATCGATGTAATCCTTCACGAGGTGTTATCCTGCCGATTAAATCTTCAGAATCCTTCCAAATATGGCGGAGGGAGTAGGAGCCAATCAACGGACTGATTTGGCACTATTTTGACATCCGAATAAGGTTCCAATTAGGACTCCTAATTAGGGGTTGATTAGAGTCCTAATTAGAATTGATTTGGGCCCATTAGGAGTTGTTATAAATACCCACGATCCCCCTTTGCCTCTGACCTAGGCCGGCCCCCCTACCTGCACTTTTTCTCTTGTTTTCATCTCCTCTCGCGCCGTCTCATCTCCTTCGATCAACAAGGTACGTGCACGTAACTTTTGCAATCAATTTTCTTCTCTTTCTTCTCTCCCTTTTTTTTGTTTGTTTCTGTGCATGAACAGGTGCACAATCGGCAAAGGCGGAGAAAGGCGTCGGCGGTGACCGGATGGCGTGATCGAGGCGGCGCCCGGCGGCAAGGCGCGGTGCGTGCTGGCAGCGTTGGCCGTCGGTGCGTCGGTTGTTGCACCGATTGTGGGCTACTGGTCTTCTTTGATACTTTTTTTTTGATATTCAACTGCATATCTGACTTTCTCTGTCTTCTTTTGCAGTTTCGATGTCGTCGCGAAGATCTCATGTTCCAAGGGGTCGATCAACTCGCACGTTGCGTGAATGCACACCTCCTTCTTTCGGTGGTGCGCCAGCGTTATCATCTTCTCGTATATATATACATTGTATCCCCGCTTCGCTCTCCTTTGTGAGGCGATTGGGAAGAGCCGAGATTCTCCTTCGTGGGGACCGACGCTTCAGATTCTGTTTCATCTTCTCATGTGTACACTCGTTACGACCCCGCTTCGTTCTCCTTTGTGAGGCGATTGGGAAGAGCCGAGATTCTCCTTCGTGGGGATTGACGCTTCAAAGATTGGTTTTGCTTGGTCATCACCCGTCTCGATATCTTTAATGGGAGCGATTTCATACCGTATCCATGCTCTGTAGAACGGGATATATTGCCGCTTTGTTTACACGACTATATTTATCGTTCTCCGGGTATTCGATATGGATGAAATCGTCGTACCCGTTATAAGGTCGTGACTCAATCTATGTAAGATGAATTCAGCGCCTTTTACTAACTGAATTTTTTCTGATTTCAGTTGATTATTCCTCGGGAGCTTTTCCGACTTACGCGGTTGATGGACGCCATAGTGAATATTATTCCATGTGTGATGATCCCGCGATTTTTATCTCGCCTCGATTTGCACCCGGTACATCAGCGGCGACTATTCAGACTGTACTTGAGGGGAGTTCCCGCATTCTCATACTATTGGTCACCGATGCGCCACTTGTAAAAGATACCAGCTCCACTGAACCTTTGTGAAAAATAGATTATCTGTTCGGTGACTCAGCTAAGGATCCGGATACAGCTTTTATTGAGAGTGAGCGGTGGTTGAACACAGACGACGGAGGTCCTTTGTATATTCCCCGGATACCTCGTCAGCTCTCATTGACCGACCTCGCACCACCATGCCGTACACCGCATGTCTTGGCTCGACCGAGGAGCATGATCATATCCATTGCGGGTTCATTACCAAAGAGCCGCCTGTGTTCTAACAGAATCGATCATCGGCCTTCATCCCGAATTGGGGTTGGACACTACTGCGGATGAGCTTTTATTATCGCCGACTTTGAAGAACCGCCGCCACGCCATGAGATGCCGCCATCTAGTCATAGATTTTACTACCGGGTTCACTCATCGTAAACATTGGTGGGGTCGCTAACCAACTTCGTCCTCAACCGATGGGATGGAGAACTTCTGCTTATGCCAGATTCGTGATTCGCCACCATGTATGGCCTTCCAATCAGCGCCAACCATTTCTTCACCTTATTCGAGCTCTATAATCCAGATTCAATACGCTTCACTAAACACGGCGAAGTTGGGGTGGCTTTACATGAGATGTACCGAATTTCAGGTTTACCCATGGGGAAGATGTCAGATCGAGTACTTCCCTTCCAATCAGAACCGAGTCGGTGAAGAAACACACACACCAATCGCTACCGGACTTTATGGGATCTCACTTGTCATTATTATATAGCTCGCCCAATCGAACCTTATGCCAAAAGGAAATTGCAAGTGAGTTCAAGCAGCCGCCATTTATCTGCTCCAAGATTTGGAGGATAAATCGGCGAGGAAATATGTGAACTGCCACCGCCACTCCTTCAAGGTTAATGAACTGACGAGAGGTCCGAGGCTAACTCTTACACGCCGCCTACGCCAAAGATGGTTTTCCCCGTGGACCAAGTTTGCAACCTTTCGTGGCATGCGGTGAAGCCTATCCAGCCGACAACTCTTCTAGCCGGCTATCTTGGCGATTCAAGAAATGTGTGGTTCCATATCAATCTGGTGATGCCTTACCTTTGGAGGTCCTTTATCCTGCGATTCGGCTTGCTCACAAGAAGGAACTCTCTCCTTCCTGATGGTGGCCAACATTTACCGTGGATTGCGCATATAGTCCCAAGCATTCGGGGAAAGAATGAGCCATCATCTCGTATTCCTTCCGTCCAGTAGAGCTTCCATATACCTATTTGATGGCTTGGTCGGTCTTTCATCGTCCGACATGATGTCGACCTGGGTTCCACAGATTCGTCTACTCCTTTCTTGCGGTTGGTAGAGGATTGCGATGGAAGGCGGCTTTACAGAGGTCAAGAAACGATGCGATTCATAGAGGGTGGATCTTTTCGGATGTTTTCCTCGATTCTCGGTCAATATGGTGAGTCCTTGATCGGCGAGGAGGTGCGAAGACACAACAGACTTCACTTGATATTGGTGTTTCAAGCGGCTAGTGAACATCGGGCGGGTATCTCACTTTCGAGTAAAGAGGAATGCTTCATTGAGCCTTATTTTCCCTCGCCGTTGCCGCCCGGTTACTTCACCAACTTTATGTTGGGAACCCGAACCGATGGCTCGGACTCGTGGTGGACTTGTGGATGGCCTTGAGCATGGTTGTGGGCGTCATGGGATGTACCGTTAGATCTGGTCCCGAGCTCGGACCGTCACCGAGTCGACATTCCTTCATTGCGGTTGGCTATTAGTAGCTAATGAGTCGGTCCTGTGAGGGCTATCTCAGATTTGCGGTAAGCATCAAGCATGGCCACACTCGCATCACCCCAAGATGCCGTTCAAGCTCGGAGGAAGCGCCAATCTCATCCGCCAATTGAGGCCGAGGAGGAGTTCCACAACTCGCTGACTTTAGGAGAGGACCAAGCTGAGGCTGCAGTTTATGAGAAGAACCTCGGTACTCTCTCCTTTTCCCCTTTGTTTTCTCATCCTCTCTATTAGATTTCTCATTCAATTGAATTTTCAGGAAAATCTGTTGAAGAAGGAGAATTTTGACCTTCTCGAGGGGTTAAACGAAAGAAGTTAGCCCATAAGACTCGCGTGAATCCTCGGTCCTTTGATATAGACTTGACCAGCGATGATCCAGTCAGTGACGGAGGTAACACTTCACCGTAATGTAATCTGATTTTTTTTTAAATTTTTAGCTTTTGGAGACTGACATTTCTCCGTTTCCATGCAGGGAATTTTAGAGATTATGATTCTGGCTTTGATTTTCCTCACCATGATTCTGCTGGGCCTAGTTCTGCTCATGCTGAGCCAAATTTTACTCAACAAATGTACGGAGCTATGGCGGAGGAGACTGAGAATACCAATGTAGGACTGATTCGTGAATCGGGTACATCTAACATCGATAACTCCTCTTCGATAATCACGCGAACCGAATGACTCGGAACTTGTACCCCCACTAATTGCCTCTTCGCTTTTTTGCTCTTTTAGAGAAATGGCAGTAGACAAATGCACAAACCGAGACTAGGCACGCTAACCCCACTGTAGGAGGTAAGTCGCCTTACGATTGTTTGCCCATTTTCAGTTGCATTTATTTTTTCTTAATGCTTTCCCTTTCCAGACTTCTCGATGGAAGACTTCGTGGAAGCTGGTTTATATGACAATACCGCCATGGATGATATGCTACATGCTCTATCACAGGGTGGCGATACTCTTAGTGGAGACTTTTCTGAAGCAACTATCCCGAAAGAAGGTATGAATTTTCTCTTCGATCAATTATAGGACCAACCATTTGGCCAATACTACTATAATTAAAGGAGTCTGAGAAATTCCCTTTGTGTAGTGGCAGACACTCCTCTTCCCGCCGATTTTTCGGAGTCGGCTACTACAGCGACTGTTGAGATAGATGAGCATACTGAGGGATCAGCTACGGTGGACAGCATCCCTAGTGATAGATACTCCTCTAGTAAACTCGCCAATCCCTACATCTCGCCTCCATGATTTGGCGAGGGCGCTGATGGTGGACGAAGATCCATCCCGGCTTAACATCTGTTTAGAAGTACGCTCGTTCTTTTCCTTGATGAACATGGTGATCGATAAGATTCTCCATGGCGGCCTCTCTCTCCACCAGTTTAGGCCATTGCTTGGTCCCCGGACGGCCTTGATACAGAATATGGGTCATCCTGAGCTAGCTCAAGCCATTGCCGACGACCTTGCTCACTTAGAGGGGAAGCTTCAGAGACTTCAAGAATTGCAGGCAGCCGGAGCCTCCTCGTATGTAGCTGTTCGGACAGACGCGCGCTTAGAGGCATGGCGCGATGCTCGTGCTTTTACTGGGCTCGTGGTCCAGATGCAGAGAGAAAGAGTGGATCAGATTGGAGCCATTGTCACCGAAACCTCCTCTTCTCTAAGTCATCTCAACTCCTGTTTCATAGCAAGCGGGGAGAGGATAGCACAGCTCAGGAGGGAGCTCCAAGCAGAGGAAGAGAACATGAGTGTTCTGGAGCTGACAAGGGCCAACAAGGAAGAGGCTCTCACTGTCGCATCTAGGGAACTCGAGCTATCGAAGCAGAAGTTGGTTGAGCTCGAGGGGGCAACCATGGGGGTGCTGAACACCGATGAGGAGTCTTTCGTATCGAGCTGTGGAGAACTCCACCAGGCTTATAGTGAGAAGTGTCTCAAGTCGAACAACAAATCCTTTGTCATAGACTTGATGTTTAAACAGGTTGTAGCTCCTTCTATATTTACTTCAAATGAATAAGATTTATTCCTTTCATTGTTTATTATGATTCTTTAACCGTTGAAATAATTAACCATAATACTTATAGGATTTTTGGCAAACCCTCAGCCATCAACGGGTTTGATTAGCCTTTACCAACTACCGTTTGAGTTGGGCTAGCGTGCGGATTATCTGGATCCGTTCCGCACGTGACGTTGTGCTAAAAGAATGAAACTCTTCTAGACTTGTTGCTATGATATTGAATACATAGGCTCGGTACTCTTTTACGGGCGAGACCACCGGACAGCGTGTTACAGCGTAGACTCATCCCTTCTTAGGCTTGGGATAAAATACCCGAATCGGACTCACGGTGTCTTCTTCAATCTGAAAAAACTAAACCGGCAGCAGCGTGTGAGGCGTTGGCTTTATCCCTCTTAGGCTTGGGATAAAATACCCGAATCAAACTCGGTGTCTTCTTTAATAGGAAAAAGACTAAACCGGCAGCAGCGTGTGGCGTTGGCTTTATCCCTTCTTAGGCTTGGGATAAAATACCCGAATCAAACTCGGTGTCTTCTTCAATCGGAAAAAGACTAAACGGCGACAGCGTGTTAGGCGTCGGCTTTAGGATTATTAGCCACGACCCTCAACGGGTTTGATGAGTCTTTACCAACTACCGTTTGAGTTGGGCTAGCATGTAGATTATCTAAATCCGTTCTACACATAACGTTGTGCTAAAAGAATGAAATTCTCTTAGACTTTTTGCTACGATATTGAATACGCAGACTTCATCTTTTTTACGGGCAGACTAACCCGGCAACGCGTGTAAGGCGTCGACCTATCCCTGCTTAGGATTCGGGATCAAATTCCCCAAGAAGAATATTGGATTAAGGAGTTTTGGTTGATAGGATTAAATTGGTGAGAGAGGAGGAACTTTATGTTCTATTTCTCAGAATGAAACCAATAGCAGGGGCCTGCTATAGGAATCAAAAGGGTTGAGCGTCCTTGATCGGACGACTTGATCCAAACAATCTCGGCATACTTCCGATTAGCTACCTAAGATGCAAGTTTGAGTGCTTGCACCCGATCGGCTACGGAAAAGGGATGGGCGAGGGTGGGATCTCCCTACGAGGAGCGAAAGGGGTTGAGGTAATCTTCAGCGGACAACCTGGTGCGAAAATCTCGGCGCATACCTTGATCGGCTACCTAGAATGAAAGATGGGACTAAGAGTGGGATCTCCACTCAGAGAACGAAGAGACTCGAGGTGACCTTGAGCGGACAACACAGTCTAAAATCTCGGCGCATACCTTGGTCGGCTACCTAGAATGAAAGATGGGACTAAGAGTGGGATCTCCACTCAGAGAACGAAGAGACTCGAGGTGACCTTGAGGCGGACAACACAGTGCGAAAACCTCGGCATACACCGGTGAGCTACCTAGGCGAGGGATGGATAGAACCCTTCCGTTTATCACAAAAGGGATCTTACGCTTGGAGAGGAAGAATTTTATATTCTATCTCCGGCTGTAGGCGTTGAAAAATACTTACAAGATCCCCGAAACTAACTCGTGACGGGAAGTCGGCGAATGACAACCCATCGGATAATACGGACGTCGAATCGTTGAGACGTGATTATCACATTTTAATTACATTTTTATACCCTCATTACCTATGTTATATGAATAACGATATTACTAATAATTATTTTTATCTTATTTTGCAGGCTAATAAAGAAATAATGAATAAAAGCCCAAATGACTCAAATTCTCTGAATTTCTACCTATAATTGAAGCCCAAATCTGAAGACAAACAAAGGCCCAAGATACCAAATTGATCCAAGAGAAATTAGTGAAGAAAAATCAAGAAAAGACAAATTGGTTGGGAACCAATCGGTTGACCAACGGTTGGCTAACGGTTGGCTAACGGTTGGCTAACGATCGACCAACCGATCGGTTTGCAACAAATTCGAATTAATGGTGGATTTCTCTTCCTTTTGGCTAGGTTTGATCCAATGGTTCACATCAACTCCGTTGGGCTATAAATAGGGGTGAAGGTGAGGGTTTTGAGTGTGAAATATTTTGTAAAAACTCCATTTGGAGAGGAGGGTCACTCTTAATTGAAGACCTTCCAAAATTGTAACTTTGTTACACAATAAATGAAATTTTCACCCTTCAATTTCCTTTCTCTTCTTCTAATCCAAGGACCAAAGGAGGATTAGATTAAGATCAGGAGTTGTTGGTTTCTATTTTATTTCTTTTCATTTTCTTTCTTGTTCATTTATTGCTTTGTAGCTTAGATTTACTTTCATGCAATTTACTTTCATGCAATTTACTTTCATGCAATGTATTTAATTCTTGTATTTACTTTCTAGAATAGATTTTTCTTTTCTTTAATTCACCTTGAGGCTAGAACCCTCTTGGGAATTACCCTTTTCTAAGTGTGGAGCCAATATTTATGGGATCCCTAGAGATTGTTTGAAACTAGCTAACAAATCCAACTCACTCTTGTGAGATTGAGATAAGCTAAGTGGATCTACTCTAGATTCCTCATATCTTTAACTAATCCTCCATACTTTACATTCTTGATTTTGCACTTATCCTTGTTTTCCATTTGTTTGTTATTTTCCTTTATTCTTGATTTTGATTTTCCTTTACTCTCTCCTCTCTCTCAATCTTGCTTTCTTTATTTGGCACTTATTTTCTCTCAATCTCATTTTCCCTCCATGTGCATATAATCTCAAACCTAGTTTTGTTATTATGTGCATATAATCCACCACACTCTCAACTTTATTTTCTCCTCTTTTGCACATAATCCACAATCCACTCTCTCTAACCTCTTCACCACCACTTTCACCATTTTCTCACTTTCATTTTATTTGAATAAACTCCTAATTGTCGCGCATAATTTGAGAACCAAAACTTGAGCAAAACTCTTCCTACTTCCCGTTCCTCGTGGGATCGATAATCTTATATACTATAACTTGATAAAGGTTGTATACTTGCAACTTAGGAGGTAATCATTTATTTCCCATCAAGTTTTTGGCGCCGTTGCCGGGGAACGGTGCATTAGTAGGATTTTGATTAAGTTTGGCTCCTTATTTTGTGTGTTTTCTTTTGTGTAGGAACTTGGAGCTTGAAGATCAAGAGTTGAAGATTCAAGATTGAAGAATTGCCTCCAACGAGGCTTTGCATTGCTTTTGCGTGGGTAACTTCTCTATCTAGTATTTTCAATTCTACCCTTTAGATAGTTCATATACATTAGAGACAATTAGGATAAAAAAAAATAATAATAAAAAAAAAAGTTTTTTTTTTACCCTTGTCGACCCTAATAAACTTCATTTCTTTGATTGTCGACCATAATAAAAATAAAAAGATTTTTATTTTTGCATCCTTTTAGTTGCTTTTAATTCCTAGGGTTGCATTTCATATAATAGTAGGAATTCACCAAGTGATTTGAGCATCTTGATTTGGCACACACTTGAAAATATCTTAAGGGCAAAACCCATTAATCAAGATAAGGTGAGGATTTCATCACCCTTTCCTTAGCCCAAAATCACTAATTCCTCACTACACATACCCAAGCCTCTTAAAATTTGATTAGGCGTTGGCCCCTAAGTATTCGAGCTCATTAAGGAACAATAATTTCTTAAGTGAACGGTCCAAGTTTATTTGGATTAATTGGTGTCTAAGGCAAGGTTTAGGGGTTGCGTGAAGCTCGAAAGGAAAGAGGTACTTAATTGATCTTTGATCTCCCTCTAGTACTATCCTTACGGCTAATTACCCAAGTAAACTTTGATCTTTTCACTAAGGGAATTTTTGGTTAGAATTTGGTCTAAGTCAAGTTTAGGCTTAACCTAGAGTTAGGGTGATTGAAAAGTGATTGCCTTGATTTATTTTTAGTTAGTTTTTCCTCATTTTTTTCTCATCATCTTCTTAACTTTTTCTCTTGTCCTTTTTCAAATAAAAAATTTTGATTTTGGTGTATGCAAACTTGGGTTAGGGATAATACCATCGTTTAATCGTTTTGATCCATCTCTTGAATCAAGCGAAATTACCAATTCAACCACTGTTCTTCAAGATGTTTGTTACCCACTAGAAATGCAATCCCTCTTGCATAAAACTCCCGAGGTAAATGGAACCAATTTTGAACTTGACCGCATTTCATAAACATGCTTCTCAAATTCTTAGAATTCGAAACCGAAGGCATACATCTTTATCTCGAATTTGAAGAAGTTTGCCTCATGATTAAGATGAGGGACTTAGCGAAGATGCAATCAAACTCAGATTTATTCCATTTGCCCTTAAGGACAAAGCCAAAAATGGTCAGATAGCTTGCCCACGATTCCATCTCAACTTGGGGTGAATTTGTAGCAGTTTTTACGAAAAAATTCTTTCCTATCCACAAAACAATCAAGCTTAGAAACAAGATTCAAAATTTTAAAATTGTCGGAGAACCTTTTGGAAGTATTTTGACAAATTCAAAGATCTTCTTATCCAATGTCCTCACCATGGTCTCGAAAAATGGCGATTATGCCAAATCATTTATGAAGGATTGGATTATTCTTCAAAACTTCCTTAGAGTCAATGTGTCAAGGGATTTCATGAAGAAAAATGCCGATGAAGCTTGGGACTTTTAGAGAGTTTATCTGAGAAAACCATGCGGTGGGAACATTGTGATGACCGTGTTTCATCGGTTCCCAACCCAAAACCAGTGGTCTTTCCTTAGAAAGCGAACATAGCCTCTGAAGCAAAGATGGCTACAATCATCGTGGGTTAGAAGCTTTAGAAGTCAAAGAGCGAGCTCGGCTCAAATCAACCAAGTTTACGCCTCGGGATGTCATAGCTGTCTGTCTCCATCTCATGTCTCGGAGGAATGTCCTCTTTTAGGATCGGTCGCCACTAGGTCGGATAAGCGCGCATTCCGTGTCAGGGTAATGATCCATTTTCTCCAACCTACAATCGGGTTGGAGAAATCATCCGAACTTTGCATGGAACGGAAACTACTCAGGAAATCAAAATTTCCTCCCTCTTCAACCCAACAATTCTCTAGGGGCAATCGGTTCCTCTAAATTATCAACAACGAATCTATCATTTCAAAATCGGTCTCCTCATCACCAATCGCAAATCACACTCCTCAAATTGCGATCATGATAAGCCTCTTAAAATTTGATTAGGCGTTGGCCCCTAAGGATTGAGCTCATTAAGGAACAATAATTTCTTAAGTGAACGGTCCAAGTTTATTTGGATTAATGGTGTCTAAGGCAAGGTTTAGGGGTTGCGTAAAGCTCAGAAAGGAAAAGGTACTTAATTGATCTTTGATCTCCCTCTAGTACTATCCTTACGGCTAATTACCCAAGTAAACTTTGATCTTTTCACTAAGGGAATTTTTGGTTAGGAGTGGTCTAAGTCAAGTTTAGGCTTAACCTAGAGTTAGGGTGATTGAAAAGTGATTGCCTTGATTTATTTTTAGTTAGTTTTTCCTCATTTTTTTCTCATCATCTTCTTAACTTTTTCTCTTGTCCTTTTTCAAATAAAAAATTTTTGATTTTGGTGTATGCAAACTTGGGTTAGGGATAATACCAATCGTTTAATTAGTTTTGATCCATCTCTTGAATCAAGCGAAATTACCAATTCAACCACTGTTCTTCAAGATGTTTGTTACCCACTAGAAATGCAATCCCCTCGTGCATAAAACTCCCGAGGTAAATGGAACCAATTTTGAACCGACCGCATTTCATAAACATGCTTCTCAAATTCTTAGAATTCGAAACCGAAGGCATACATCTTTATCTCAATTTGAAGAAGTTTGCCTCATGATTAAGATGAGGGACTTAGCGAAGATCGATCAAACTCAGATTTATTCCATTTGCCCTTAAGGACAAAGCCAAAAATGGTACGTATAGCTTGCCCACGATTCCATCTCAACTTGGGGTGAATTTGTAGCAGTTTTTACGAAAAAATTCTTTCCTATCCACAAAACAATCAAGCTTAGAAGCAGACATTCAAAATTTTAAAATTGTCGGAGAACCTTTTGGAAGTATTTTGACAAATTCAAAGATCTTCTTATCAATGTCCTCACCATGGTCTTGAAAAATGGCGATTATGCCAAATCATTTATGAAGGATTGGATTATTCTTCAAAACTTCCTTAGAGTCAATGTGTCAAGGGATTTCATGAAGAAAAATGCCGATGAAGCTTGGGACTTTTAGAGTTTATCGAGAAAACCATGCGATGGGAACATTGTGATGACCGTGTTTCATCGGTTCCCAACCCAAAACCAGTGGTCTTTCCTTAGAAAGCGAACATAGCCTCTGAAGCAAAGATGGCTACAATCATCGTAGGTTAGAAGCTTTAGAAGTCAAAGACGAGCTCGGCTCAAATCAACCAAGTTTACGCCTCGGGATGTCATAGCTGTCTGTCTCCATCTCATGTCTCGGAGGAATGTCCTCTTTTAGGATCGGTGACCACTAGGTCGGATAAGCGCGCATTCGGCGTCCGGGTAATGATCCATTTTCTCCAACCTACAATCCGGGTTGGAGAAATCATCCGAACTTTGCATGGAACGGAAACTACTCAGAAATCAAAATTTCCTCCCTCTTCAACCCAACAATTCTCTAGGGCAATGCGGTTCCTCTAAATTATCAACAACCGAATCTATCATTTCAAAATCAGTCTCCTCATCACCAATCACAAATCACACTCCTCAAATTGCGATCATGATAAGCGTCTTAATGTTACGAAAAGGGTCTAGAAACTTTGATTAAAACCTCTACACGCACTACCTAACTTATTGACTCAAACATCAAACACGTTGAATTCCTTTATGCAATCAACCGCAAATCATTTCCAACACTCAAGCCATAGCTAGGTTAGAAACCCAACTTGGTCAACTAGCTAATGCCATGAGTGAGAGAGAGAAAGGAACTTTTCCGAGTCAACCCGCGCCCAACCCGAAGGACACGGATCAAGTTCAACCTACCAAGCTGAAGTGAATGCAATCCATTCACTACGGCCGTAGACAGTCGATAATCGTGTTAGAATGCCTCTAAGTGAAACCCTTGAACGAACAAATTCTCTCTCCTTAGAAATCACACCCTTCGATGACCCTTAACCCGAACTAACCTGAGTCTAATCAATTTAAACCGGTTGCTCCTTACAGGATAGACTCGGGCCTAGGAAGCACTCCTCTCGAGGAGAAAATTCTAGAGACTTTCAAGCGTGTTAAGGTCAACATTCCTCTTTAGATGTCATTGAACAAATTCCTTCTTATGCCAAATTTTTAAAGGAATTATGTACCAAAAGAGGCAAATAAATGTTCCAAAGAAAGTCTTTCTTGCCGCCAATATCGGTGAAGTCCTCTCAAAGTCGTACCATTGAAACATAAGGATCCGTGTTGTCCTACCATCCCATGTATCATTGGTAATACTCATATCGATAAGGCTTTTAGACTTAGGGGCAGTGTCAACTTGCTTCAGTATTCGATCTACCAACAACTAGGTGTCGGGGAACTCAAGCCAACTAGATGCACACCGGTTAGGCGATAGATGCATTAAGGTCCCTATGGGTGAAATAATGATGTATTGATAAAGGTTGGAGACTTTATTTTTCCCGTTGATTTCAGAGTCCCGAAACGCAACCCGCTTCCAATCCCAAAGGACGATACCGTGATCTTAGGAAGACCGTTCTTAGCCACTTCTAATGCTCTCATCAAGCTGTAGAAGCGGTCACATGAAGGCATCTTTTGGGAATCATTGCTGAACTTAATATTTTCAATCCGGAAATAATATTGATAATCACCTTCAAATCAATTACGCCCAAGAAAGTTTAATGTAGTAGAGAATGAATCGACATTAGTTTTGAGGAAATCTTTCATGAGGAACTGGAAATCTTAAAAATTCGTGTTTTATTTTTCAAAATGAGGAAACTGTGTTGAATACATGCCTCTTGAATGCAACATTCAAGAACTCTTTTCGATGAGCTTAGATTTTTGGAAGAGCAACCAAAATGTCAAATTTTTATTAATCAAAATCTAAGTTCAAAATGCATAACACCAATAAGACCTACCTTAATTTGTCGCGAAACACATTGCAAACCATGGAATTTTCGAATTTGAGAACATCATTGATTATATCATCTTGAAATTTTTAAATTTCTGGGGTAGAATAAGGTAGGATTTAATGTAGAATGTGAGCTTCTCATGTTTTATCTTTTATTCTACATTTTACTTTTTGTCCCACAATAATAATAAAAGAATTTATTCTTCTCTCATGTGAGAGTTTCTTGTTCTTTTCAAAAAAAAAAAAAAAAAAAACATATGAAAAAAAAAGAGAGAGAATAAATTTTGACTTCACCTTCTCATACTAAAGATAATTCAGAATTTTTATCATTGTTCAAATCGACCGAACAAAGGTAAGTGCTTCCATGCTTATCTGTTTTACTTTGTGCATAATAGAATGCATTGAGGACAATGCAAAATTTAGGTGTGGGGTGGAATTAGTCATTTTGCTCTTTATCTTAGTCATTTTTCCTCTTCTTACCATTTTTTATGTCATTTTTCCTCTTTTCATAAAAAAAAAGAGTCACTTGCTAACTTAATAGAGTTGATTAATAATTGATCAATTTGATAGAATTTAAGTCTTCTAATCCTTAGTTGGTTCTATACTCAAGTTTACCTTTTATGATAACTCCAAATAAATTTCTTAAGAAATGATTTTCAAAGTAGTATACTTTACTTAAGTTGTAACTTAGATTTTTAAATAAAGTAATGAAATTTTGCATGCCTAACTTAGAGTTGAAAATAATTTTTCAAGTTGTCTTGATCCAAATATTGTTCAGAATGTATATACATATACACACATATATATTATACTAACTTAATAAATAGAAGAAAAATTTCTCTTAAAATCATTGGTGGTTCTATTTTACTAAGCCTAAGTTGGTGAGTAATTAAGCAGGAGTATTTCTATGCTTAATGACCTAAGCCCAATGGGTTGGGATTCATTGGCCCAAAACTCGCTAAATGGTCACTTAGAAAGCCGATTAAAAGAACAAAACCACCAAGGAATAAAGAGTAAAAAAAAAAAAAATCATACTAACCATGTTTTTGTATATAGTTATATTTGTATATGTTCTTGAAAAATAAAATGGATTAAAAGACTTGAAGTTTGTTTAAAACAAAGGGTTAGCATGTCCTTTTCAAAACTTTTAAATTAAATTTTTGAGTTAAACTTAGTTTTGTATAACTATAATGGAAGGATTTTCTTAAGAAAATTACATTGGAGTTATGATAAAAGCGTTTTCTTGAGTATTAACCAACTTCAATTGGAATGTTTGAAGATATCAAATGAATTAATTATTTTATTAACTTCTTTAAATTGGCAAGTTGACTGAATTTTGTGGGTATATTCCTTGCAAACCCTCACGAGACTACAACTTCGTCCACTAGGGTAACCTAGGGGTTTAAAGGCTTGTTGTATCGCTAAATACAACCGCGATTCTACTGAAAGTGAGTTAGGTTTTCTTTTTATTTTCTTTGCTAGAGGACTAGCAAAAGCTTAGGTGTGGGGGTATTTGATTATCACATTTTAATTACATTTTTATACCCTCATTACCTATGTTATATGAATAACGATATTACTAATAATCATTTTTATCTTATTTTGCGAGGCTAATAAAGAAATAATGAATAAAAGCCCAAATGACTCAAATTCTCGAATTTCTACCTATAATTGAAGCCCAAATCTGAAGACAAACAAAGGCCCAAGATACCAAATTGATCCAAGAGAAATTCGTGAAGAAAAATCAAGAAAAGACAAATTAGGTTGGGAACCAATCGGTTGACCAACAGGTTGGCTAACGATCGACCAACCGATCGGTTTGCAATTCGAATTAATGGTGGATTTCTCTTCCTTTTGGCTAGGTTTGATCCAATGGTTCACATCAACTCCATTGGGCTATAAATAGGGGTGAAGGTGAGGGTTTTGAGTGTGAAATATTTTGTAAAACTCCATTTGGAGGTCACTCTTAATTGAAGACCTTCCAAAATTGTAACTTTGTTACACAATAAATGAAATTTTCACCCCTTCAATTTCCTTTCTCTTCTTCTAATCCAAGGACCAAAGGAGGATTAGATTAAGATCGAGGAGTTGTTGGTTTCTATTTTATTTCTTTTCATTTTCTTTCTTGTTCATTTATTGCTTTGTAGCTTAGATTTACTTTCATGCAATTTACTTTCATGCAATTTACTTTCATGCAATGTATTTAATTCTTGTATTTACTTTCTAGAATAGATTTTCTTTTCTTTAATTCACCTTGAGGCTAGAACCCTCTTGGGAATTACCCTTTTCTAAGTGTGGAGCCAATATTTGTGGGATCCCTAGAGATTGTTTGAAACTAGCTAACAAATCCAACTCACTCTTGTGAGATTGAGATAAGCTAAGTGGATCTACTCTAGATTCCTCATATCTTTAACTAATCCTCCATACTTTACATTCTTGATTTTGCACTTATCCTTGTTTTCCATTTGTTTGTTATTTTCCTTTATTCTTGATTTTGATTTTCCTTTACTCTCTCCTCTCTCTCAATCTTGCTTTCTTTATTTGGCACTTATTTTCTCTCAATCTCATTTTCCCTCCATGTGCATATAATCTCAAACCTAGTTTTGTTATTATGTGCATATAACCACCACCACACTCTCAACTTTATTTTCTCCTCTTTTGCACATAATCCACAATCCACTCTCTCTAACCTCTTCACCACCACTTTCACCATTTTCTCACTTTCATTTTATTTGAATAAACTCCTAATTGTCGCGCATAATTTGAGAACCAAAACTTGAGCAAAACTCTTCCTACTTCCCGTTCCTCGTGGGATCGATAATCTTATATACTATAACTTGATAAAGGTTGTATACTTGCAACTTAGGAGGTAATCATTTATTTCCCATCAAGTTTTTGGCGCCGTTGCCGGGGAACGGTGCATTAGTAGGATTTTGATTAAGTTTGGCTCCTTATTTTGTGTGTTTTCTTTTGTGTAGGAACTTGGAGCTTGAAGATCAAGAGTTGAAGATTCAAGATTGAAGAATTGTTGAACCGGACTTGAACCGTTCCTACTAATCCTACACAAAAGAAAACACACAAAATCCTACTAATGCACCGTTCCTACTAATGAACCGACGGCAAACCCACAGCGTCACAAGCACGGTTTAAACCGGACTTGAACAGAGCGATCGGTTTGAAGCTGTTGAGCGGAACAAACCAAGAGTTAGTCCGGAACCAAATGCGAGCGGAATCTAAGTCGGGAAGACCAAGAGTCGAATAGGTAGGACCTAAGTCAGGAAGATCGAGAAAAAATAAGCGAAAGCGTAGCTTGAACCAAGACCGCAGCGACCGAGTTACCTGGCGAGTAAGCCGGCGGCAAACCATCATGGTAGGGCCCCGCCGACAACAAATGCGAGGTGCTCGGCCATCATGGCCGGTGGCTCGACCATCATCAGCGAGCCGCCCATTAACTTGGCCAGGTGGCTCGGCCAAGTGGTCGACCACTTGTGTGGCGGCCTACCCCAATCCTATAAATGGGGGGCCGGTCCGAAGGAGGCCAGGTTTTGGTGAGTTTGAAGTTGAAGATCAAGATTCGGCCGGTTGGCGTTGATCAAGAAAGAGGCGAGATCGGATCTCGAAGAGTTCGTTGCGGCTCGGATCTACCACGGGTTAGAAATCCCATTTCGAGTCTACGCGGTCCGAGTCGGTTGGATCGCCCTCTAGGCTAAGCCGTCTTAGTCTCGAGGCGGCGTGTGATTTCTCCTAGTAGATCTCACGCTCGTGATCACCTCCTTCGTGAGTTGATCCCGTCGGGCGTTCTATTTCCCATTGAAATAAGCCTACCAGTCTGCAGATCCGACATCTAGATCTCCACTAAGATCGGGATTAGCGGTGGTCCACGGATGATTCAAGTCCGACACGGGCAAAGAACCCACCTGGCGAGGATCCGATAAGCGGATCCGCGTTTGTTCATCAAAGGGTTAACAAGTTATAATTTTCAATTTTTTCATTGTAAGCCTTATAAAAGGCAATATTTTTCTTTGAATTTGTTTTGGTGAAGTTAGTAAATTCAAATCAATGATAATCGAGACAACTTTCCCATCGAACAAGGCGACCACGGTGGAGACAGGCCTCGGATGTCCGGTCGTCGTCTGCGCTGTAGGATCCATCCTCGGTGGAGGGTTGGGCCGAGTTCGACCGAGGAGAAGTTTGAGGAGTATCTATCCTCGTCCTCCCGATCAGTTCTCCCGCCGCTCCAAGAAGGTCTCGGCGCAAGGAGAACCCGATGGGCCTCGATGTAGAGCCCGGGATGGCGAGTCCAACCCGCTTTGCGGGGCGAAAAATCCCCTCGGCCCGAAGTCGGACTACAGCGGTGCGAGATGAGCATAATGACCGCCCGCACTCTCCAGCGAGCCGCCAAAGGCGGCGACAAAGCATGGCGGCGCCAAATCGCCAAGGCCATGCAATCCATGGATGGGATCGCTATGGCGGATCTAAGATCGAACTTCGCGAGGCTCCGGCCTCAAGTGATCGGCAGTCCATCAAGCCGTCAACCAGCGAGTGGGTCCGTGTCAAGCGGAACCGCTCCGCGCTTTCGAGCGATTACCGGGCGTCGTGCACTTCTTGCACAAGCACGGCGTTGGTACAACAAGCTCGTGGGCGAAGAAGGAGGTGGTAAAGAAGCCTCAACATACCACCGGGTTTGGAGGCCCAAATCTAACGGTGCTCAACCCGGTATGCGGCTTCAAAACTTAAGGCGCCAACATTCCGGTTCTGTCCGGCACTTAAGCGAAGGCTCTGAGGCATTTCAAATTCAGCGCCAAAGCCCAAGTCAGAGGCGGCCTCAAAGTCAAAGCGTGCATGCGAGCCGTTGGTGAAGGCAACTCCGCCACCACCACCAAACTAACTATCAAGGATCGTTTGGGTCCTGAAAGAATCACGGGTCACTCCTCATGCGAGGAGGTGCACCCGCTCCAAGAAGGATGGGAAAATTCCTCTGAGTCCCAAGGACTAAAGGTGAAGTCAGAGTCCACGAGACTTCAGCTCACATAGCGAAAGTCAGGCGAGTCACTTTCGGTAGTTTCGGTGAACAAGTCCATTCTCGGAAGGAGGCGCTTTAGTCGATGGCGGCGGCGTTATACAGGGGATCATGCGACACCACGGTAGGTTGCTCCGTTACTCATGCCGGCGAAACGTACTACAGATGCGAGAGTCTGAAAAGAAATCTCGAAGGGCTCCCCAAACTAATACGGTCATGCTTGTGCTCTAAGCTCATAAAGGCGGTGCTCTCGGAGTGCAATTGCCATCAAGAAACTCGAAAGAGTTTGGTCTTCGAGACTTAGCACCGAACATGAGACCTAGGTCAAAGCGATTCGTGAAAGGATGACATCAGAGAGGATGAATTGCGAGAGGTCACTAATAATATGACCGGCAAGGATCATCATCACGAGCTATCCCTAGCAAATCATAGCGGTTAACTTCGTTTGCGGTCAGGGACTATCCGGCGGTCCAATTACGACAAACCGAGAGGGATGCGCGGAGGATGATCGTCGGATGTTGGCTCATAATTGCCTCGATATCGTATCTAGCGAAGGGTGCCCCAGGCGCTTATGATCGATCTGAATCAAGTGGCTAAAATGCTAGGCAAGCGTTGACTAAGCAGCGGGAAAACTTCAAGTTAGAGATGGATATGGCCATGCAGACGATGAGAGAAATGCATGACCAACAGATCAAGCCTTGACAAAACATCGAGGTGAATCGAGTCGGTATCGGCGTCGACCAAGATAATGGCGGATTGGACGAGGAGGAGCGGGGATGATAACCCTCCTCCACAAACCCTTGGCCATAATGTAGATGTTGTTTCTCATGAGGCGAGAAGATCAAAGACCTCGAGAGCAAAATCAACTCATTGATTTCGCTCAAGAGGTGAAGAAAACGGTATTCCTTGCCCATACAGGGAGTGGGAATCAATCCGTGCCGTCTAAATTTAACTTAATAAACTTCACACCGTTTGTGGGAAGGGTTCCCAAAGCCGACACTTGATTTACTTCAAATTAGCACCTCGGGATTATTCCGACAATGAGCCTGATGGTTCGGTCATTCGTTGGCACCGGCGGAACGCCGATTGGTACCGCCGATGCAAGCGAGGAGCATCAACGGTGGGGCGATATGGAGTCCTGTTTCTCTCAATTTCTTCGATGGCGATCGAAATATCCATCGGAACATTATTGACGAAAAGTAGAAGGGCGGGCTGTGGATACTTTCGTCAAGCGATTCGGAACAAGGCAATGACTGCGGGATCAATAACGGAAGAGTTCATCCTCCGGACACCTACAACAACTTGTCGCTAGGCGTGCTTTCGAGCAATGGGAGCGGCACCGTCTAACGGAAAGACTTGAAGGTCGCGAGATGAGCATAATGACCGCGCACTCTCAAGCGAGCCGCCAAAGCGGCGACAAAGCATGGCGGCGCATCGCCAAAGGCCACAATCCATGGATGGGATCGCTATGGCGGATCTAAGATCGAACTTGTGAAGCTCCGGCCTCAAGTGATCGCCAGTCCATCAAGCCGTCAACCAGCGAGTGGGTCCGTGTCAAGCGGAACGGCTCCACGCTCGAGCGTATTGAGCGTCGTGCATTTTACCAAGCACGGCGTTGGTACAACAAGCCGTGAGCGAAGAAAAGTGTAAAGAAGCCTCCAACATACCACCAGGTTTGGAGGCCCAAATCTACGGTGCTCCAACCCGGTACGCGGCTTCAAAACTTAAGGCTCCCGACATTCGGTTCTGTCAGGCACTTAGCGAAGGCTACGGGCATTTCAAATTCAGCGCCAAAGCCCAAGTCCGGCCAGCCTCAAAGTCAAAGCGTGATGCGCATCACGAACGGTGGTGAACTCCCACCACCACCACCAAACTAACTATCAAGGATCGTTTGGGTCCTCTGGAATCGCGGTCTCCTCATGCGGAGGTGGCACCACGCTAAAGGATGGGAAAATTCCTCACAGGTCCTGCCGGACTAAAGGTGAAGTCAGAGTCACCCGAGACTTCAGCTCACATAAGCGAAGTAAAGGCGAGTCACTTTCGGTAGTTTGGGTGAACAAGTCCATTCTCGGAAGGAGGCGGCTTCGTCCGATGGGCGGCGTTATACCCGAGGATCATGCCGACGCCACCACGGTAGGTTGCTCGGTACTCATACCGGCGAGTACGTACTACGTCTGCGAGGGGTCTGAAAGAAATCTCGAAGGGCTCCCCAAACTAATGCGGTCATGCTTGTGCTCTAAGCTCATAAGGCGGTGCTCTCGGTGCAATTGCCATCGAAACTCGAGAAAAGAGTTTCGGTCTTCGAGACTTAGCACCGACAGCAGAGACCTAGGTCAAAGCGATCGGCGAAAGGATGACATCGAGAGAGGATGAATTGCGAAGGTCACTAATAATATGACCAGCAAGGATCATCATCCGCGAGCTATCAACCGTCATAGCGGTTAACTTCGTTTGCGGTCGGGACTATCGGCGGTCAATTACGACAAACCGAGGAGGATGCCGCGGAGGATGATCGCGTCGGATGTTGGCTCATAATTGCCTCGATATCTTGTATCTAGCGAAGGTGCCCCAAGAAGCGCTTATGATCGATGCAGATCAAGTGGCTAAAATGCTAGGCGTTGACTAAGCGGGAAAACTTCAAGTTAGAGATGGATATGGCCATCGCAGACGATGAGAGAAATGCATGACCAACAGATCAAGCCTTGACAATCGAGGTGAATCGAGTCGGTATCGGCGTCGACCAAGATGGCGTGATTGAACCGGGAGGGCACAAGAGGATGATCCCTCGCATAGCGGGCGCCAATGTAGATGTTGTTTCTCATGAGGCGAGAAGATCAAAGACCCGAGAGCAAAATCAACTCATTGATTTCGCTCAAGAGGTGAAAAGCGGTTATTCCTTGCCCATACCGAGGAATCAATCGTACCGTCTAAATTTTAATACGTTTGGCGGAAGGGTTCCCTGATAGCGGCATGATTTACTTCAAATTAGCACCTCGAGTTATTCGACAATGAGCCTGATGGTTCGGTCATTCGTTGGCACCGCCGTGGGCTGCCCCGATTGGTACGCCCGTCACGGCGGCATCAACAGGTGGGGCGATATGGAGTCTGTTTCTCTCAATTTCTTCGATGGCGATCGAAATATCCATCGGAGCATTATTGACGAAAAGTAGAAGGGCGGGCTGTGGATACTTTGTCAAGCGATTAGGAACAAGGCAATGACTGCGGGATCAATAACAGAAGAGTTCATCCCGGACACGCCACAACAACTTGCTAGAGCGTGCTTTCGAGAGCAGGAGGCGGCACCGTCTAACACAGGAAAGACTTGAAGGTGCGGGGTGAACAAGCGAGCGCTTCCTCAAGAGGAAAAAGCGGAAAGAGCCCGGTCGGCGGAAGCTCGAAGCGTAACTTTGTCAGTGGCAAAGGGAAAAGAGCGGGCGGATTCGCGAACAAGCGTTCTAACTCAACCCGATGCCAGCGGCGGCCAGCGGCAAGCCAGGCGCCGCCAGCGAGCTGTCAGCGGTGTAGCAGGGGCCCGCGAAGCGAAGGCCTCCAGGCCGAGATTCGAAGTCCTATTCCTTTAGGGAGGCGAGATTCCGGTCTCTTCAAATATCTTGTGGAAAATAACAAGATCAAGCTCCCTCCTATTGAGAATCAAGAGGAAGCAATGAGGACGAAGCGATCCAAAATCTGCTTACCGCAGGCGGTTCATCACCACTAAATCGTGTTTAACCTTAAGGATAAAATGAGCCTTAATTGGCGTAGGGGTCATCACTATGAAACCGTCAAAAGAAAAGAAGGTCGAACAAATCACGGTGTCCATAAGCTTTGGAGTCAGATGCCATTGACATGGTTTGAACCTAAACCCGATGGTTAAAGTAACAATGAAGGCGGTGAATGATGACCCAAACAGCGCCGAGAAAGGACTCGTATCGCCTCACGACCCCAAATGGCGAGAAGTCGTGGGTCCACCGGACAGCTTGAAGATGATCAATGGGTAGCTTCTTCTTCATGAAGAAAAAGTCAAAGCGGAAGGCAAAGGTATGCCATGCTACTTCCGCGATTACGGAGGAGATAATGGCGGTGGCGACATTCGGTATCCGAAGAGCACAAGCCACGCCACCGAGGCGGACACAGTCTGAATACAAGTACACAGAAGTCCCGACCCAAATGCCAAAACGGCTGTCCAGGCTGGGGTACCAACTACTCCCCTCACTCATGTAGAAAGCGCAGTGGTACCAAAGAAGCCTAGCGAAACAATCTCGAGTAGCTCGAAGGTCTCGGTTCAATTACCCGATTAGAAGAGACAAAGCGGAGCTCCAACTCCCATATAAACCGACATTATGGCCCAATTGGCTAATATCCGGCAAGAATCACTCTTCTGAGAGTTCTGCGGTTGTCAAAAGAGACAAGAAGCTCTTCAAGAAGCCACGGCGATTGAGTCTTCCTCACCCAGTTAAGCGAGCCGGAAAAGTCGGCCCAACAATGCAACCTTAGCTTAAGCACTTCCCGCATCACACAAAGGAAGATATCGGATAAGGAATTCCAAGCATGATAGCGCTATACTTCACGGGTATATTGGCTCTAGTGAAGTTAGCGGATCCAAGTCGATCCGGGTTCACGTGAGAGCATCATGCCCTTGCACCTCATGTATCACCTTGGAATCCACTCGACAAGGCATCAACGAACTGCGGTGATCTATGGATTTAACACCAGTGGGTCTCCGACGCTTGGTAAAATCGGATAAAGTGCCAAATGGGGACTTAAAGTCGAAGTCACTGCTATGTGATTGTGCGAGACTTCCTATAACTTATTGTTGGAGTCGACCTTGGATCCCGCGATAGTTATAGTTCCATCTACTCTTCATCGGTGTCTCAAATATGTAGACACAAACAATGAAGTCAAGGCGGTGGTCGCGGACAAACAACGTTTAAGGGGATGGAGAATTATTTCAGCGATTCTCTCCTCTACGGTAATGAGTCAGCGAATCATCGGTCCAAGGCAGGGCGGTGAAGAAATCACGAAGCGGGCTTGGTTATAGTGGTGGTTTTATTTTAAATGACATTGTACCCCTTGTAATTAATCTTGGCGATGAAGAATCGTCGGATGAACATTGTAATTGGCAAATTGCCGATGAATCAATAAATGGCGATTTAGAGTACCCTTTGTCTTTGAATGATGTGATGGCGGGTTTATAATACGATCGGAGTTGCACCCGACTTCGATCGTGCTTGCGACAAGAACTCAGGGACAACACTTTTGTCATCGAAGATCAAGTAGTGAAAAAGACTTGGTTTGAAAAATGCTGGTTCTAGCGAGACATTTCTTAGAAGAAGAAGAAGATGACAATGGGCCTATCCTCCACACATTAGGATAGTCCAGAAACCACGGGATATCATGAAGAAGTGGGGTATGACTTGACACAAGGGAAGGTCTATGTTTTGGGCGAGGTCCTCGAGTCCTCCCAAAGCGGCATATGTCCCAAGAGGAAGCGGATAACTACTATGCATTTAGGGATTGGGATACGAATCCTCCTCGGAAGATGAATGCTCATGGTGATTGATAATAATCCACCCAATGAGAGAGCGGACATGCGATTCTTGACTTGGATTCGACACGGCCTGGGAGAAGCTTTCAAGGCTTTGATGTCAAATATGGCTACGATCGATCACGCTACTATTGAGGGTGATGAAGATATGCCAACATGGGAAGACCCATGGATCCATCAACTCAAAGCGGTTTGGAGATAGGTCGAACAAAGAGAACCCCCACTAAGGGCGAGGTAGTCGAGTTAATATGGGTGACGAGCATCCTAAGCTCATGAACATCAGCAATACTCTTCCCGGGAAGAAAGGAAAAGTTGATAAGCCCTAATCGAGAGAGTATATCGATGTGTTAGCACGGAGCTACGAGGAAATGCGGGACTCGACCCTAATGTGGCGACACATCGCCTCAACATCGGGGATGTCAAACTGTCAAGCAACCATGACGGTTTAGATCCACAGATCTTCGCGGTGTCGTTGGCGGTGAAGAAACTCATAGAATCGGGATTCATCAAGGAAATTCAACATCCGTTGGGTGGCGAATATAGTCGGTCATGAAGAAGAATGGTTGATTAGGATGCATTATGGACCTGAGACGATCTTTGCTTTGCCGAAAATGACTTTCCTCTTCCAATCAGCGATGTCATAGTCGACAATCGTGTGGATTTAAAGAATGTCATTCATGGATGGTTTCGGGATACAATCAGATCAAGATGCACCCGATGATGCCAAACACACGGCGTTGAGAATGCCCATCGGTATATATTGCTACGGTCATGCGTTCGGCTGAAAAATCTTTACCCGGTGGCGGTATGAAAAAGAATTTCGGGACCATCTCGGAACGGTCGAATGCTATGTCGGCGATTTGGTGCGTGAACGTGATAAAGGAGATCACATCAAAGATCTTAGAGCGGTATTGAGCTCATGCAAACTCATCAACTAAAGATGAACCACGCCAAATCCTTCCTTGGGATGTCGGTGGCAAGTTCCCGGCCCGTCGTCACCAACAAAGGAATCCATGCGATCTGATAAAGTGAAGCGATTCAAGATTGCAACCTCAAGAAATGCGAGAACTTCGGGGGTTACAAGAGGCGATTGGCGTACATCCGGCGGTTCATATCGAACCTATCACGGAAGTGCCATTCTCAAAGTTGAATAAGAAGTGTCATTTATTTGGGGCGGCGCTGCCGAAACGTGAAGATCAAATCGTATCTCGCTAAACCTCTGTTCTTGTTGCACGCGATCGGAAAACCGTTTCGATTTACATCAAAATGATCACTCGTTAAGCGCTTTTCGCGCGGGGCGGCGGCGATCCGCGAGCGGTGATGTATTACGGCGAACATTAGTGGTCGAGTCGATACCCAATGGTGCGGCGGTGCCTTGCATTAGTGTTAGCGATTGAGAAAATCGGCACTATTTAGTGGACGGGCGATTTATGTTATCTCTAGTAAATCGGTCGAATATTTATGACCACCGGCCTCAATGAGTTGGCGTTTGGCGAAATGGGCTTTGCTCTTGTCCCAATATGACTTGCACTTCAAACAACAAAGGTCGGTTAAAGGACAAGATTTGTGATCTCTTGGTACGCCAACCGACAACGGGCCTTGTTGAGCTATATGATGATCTTCGGATGAAGTCCACGAAGTCAACACTACATCGCACCAACAAATATGGCGTACTTTGTGAACTTCTCGGCTACCAGCGTGGCGAGTGCCCCGGATGTTCTAAGATCTCTTTGGGGTTGGGGTCATCTTAGTTTCCCGGGGAATCATGTCATGCCCGTGCTTATTCACTCACCGAACCGTGCTCTAATAGCGTGGCGAATACAATGCTACTTATTGGACTTAGTTTAGCCAAGGAGCTGGGGTCAAGTATCTCGAAGCGTCTGACGATTCGCAATTGATAGTTAAGCGGATCGTGGTGACTCTACGAGTTAGGACCACGATCGGTCCCTATCACCGGTAGCTCTTGAAATGGCGGACTTCGTTCGAGTTCTTCATTGAATATATCCGGCGCCTTGAGCGGCTTATGCGGATGCATTGGCGCGTGCGATATCGGCAGCACAACCTTACGACACCGAACAACTAGTTACGGTCGGGACTCACCAACTCTTAGTACCAATATATGATGAGGTACAAGAAGATGAGGGTAGTTACCAAAGGGTGTATGCGACCCAAACCAAGTGGAGCCAGATTGGTGCTTTCCTATCATCGACTTCGTCTTACATGGTATGCGAAAGGCGTAAGGGAAAAGTCAATCCGGCGAAGAGCTCCAAGATTCTTTTGACCACGGAGACGGATGTTATATCGTAGAGAATGCGATGGTCTTTACTCGATGCCTCTCAAACAAAGAGGCGAGAAGAGGTCCTTCGGGAAGCTTACGAAGGTGAATGTGGTGCGCACCGGCACAGTCCCAAACTTCTGATCGAATCGAGAGAATGGGCTACTTGGCCAACAATGATTGGCGATGCGGCTTCGAAATGCCGCGTGTCAAATTCCGCATGAATATATGCATCGGCCTCGGGCGGTTGCATCCCCGGTATCACGGCCATTGAAACATGGGGAATGGGCGTTGTAGGTCCCATTTTTCCTCCGTCGGTCAAAGCGTCGGTTTATTCTAGCGATCACCGACTACTTCTCAAGTGAAAGAAGCAATCCGCTAAAAGTAAAGGCGATACCGTCATCAAGTTTATCAAACACCATGTTATCTACCGACGGTGTCCCAAGGCGGATCGTGCATGACAGCGGTCCCCAATTCATCGGCAATTCCTTCATTAGGTTTTGCGAGAAGTTCAAAATACAAGGCGTCTGGTCGGCGGCCTATAATCCGGTGCAAATGGATTAGGCGTTCAACAAGGCGATTATCAAGATTACGTCGAAGCTTGTGAAGAATAACAAGCGAGGCTGGGATGATAAACTTCGGAGAAGCACTCTGGGCATATCGCTGGCCGTCGCCGCATATTGGAGACCCGTATTCTACGGTCTGGGTGTGGCAGTTCTCCCATTGGAAATCTAGATTCGATCATCATCGCCCTTACAGCGGAGATGATGATCGAAAAACGACATCGAAAGGTCTTGAAGAGCTTCGAGATGTTGGATGAAAAGCACGGAAGCCCAACAATGCATTGAGTTCTACCAAGCTAGGATGTCGAGCTTTCAACAAGAAATGCGACAGCGGAGTTTCAAAGAAGGAGATTTGGTCCTCGCTTTCGGCGACCGATAATCCTCACTTCAAAAGAAAGGTAAATTGAACCTAAATGGGAGGTCCGTTTGTAATAGAAAAGGTTCGCCAATGGTGCATATCGCCTAATAACACAAAATGGCGAGGCAATTAATCTAGATAAATGGGAAGTTCTGAAGAAATACTACCCTTAGTATCTTGGGATAACCGTTCGGCGGAAGTTCCTCGTGGGATGTTTCACCCACTTTCCTCGAGGATAACCCTAGATTTATCCTCCATTATAATTTCCCTCACCGATCAAATTCCTTGGCGGTGGGCCTACAAATTACTACGGTACATTACCACAATCTCCTCTTGATTCCTTCTATGAACAAGAGGCCCACTCAAAATTTCTTTCCATGCAGATAGAATATAAAATTCTTCCTCTCAAGCATAAGATCCCTTTGTGATAAGCGGAAGAGTTCTCTCCTTGCTTCATCTTAGGTAGCCCGGTGAAGGTATCTTAGGGATTTTCGAACCGGGTTGTCCGTGAAGGTCGCTGAGTCTTCGGTTCTCGAGTGGAAACCCACTTTTAATTCCATCTTTCATCTTAGGTAGCGCCGGTGAAGGTATCTTGTAGGGATTCGAACCGGGTTGTCCGTGAAGGTCGCTGAGTCTTCGGTTCTCGAAGTGGAGATCCACTTTTAGTTCCATCTTTCATCTTAGGTAGCGCCGGTGAAGGTATCTTGAGATTTTCAGACCAAGTTGTCCGTGAAGGTGCTGAGTCTCTTCGGTTCTCGAAGTGGAGATCCACTTTTAGTTCCATCTTTCATCTTAGGTAGCGCCCGTGAAGGTATCTTGTAGGGATTTTCAGACTAAGTTGTCCGTGAAGGTCGCTGAGTCTTCGGTTCTCGGTGGAAACCCACTTTTAGTTCTATCTTTCATCTTAGGTAGCGGTGAAGGTATCTTGTAGGGATTTTCGAACCGGGTTGTCCGTGAAGGTCGCTGAGTCTTTCCATTCCTGGCGGGGACCACGCTATTGGTTTCATTAGAAATAGAACATAAAGTTCCTCCTCTCACCAATTTAATCCTATCAGCAAAACTCCTTAATCCAAGATTCTTCTTGGGGAATTTGATCGAATCCTAAGCGGGGATAGGTCGGCGCCTAACAGCGTTGCGGGTTAGTCTTCGATGAAAAAGCGAAGCCTCATTATTCAACATCGTAGCATTAAGTCTAAGAGAGTTTCATTCTTTTAGCACAGCGTTGTGTGTAGAATGGATTTAGATAATCTACATGCTAGCCCAACTCAAGCGGTAGTTGGTAAAGGCTCATCAAACCCGTTGAGGGGTTGGCCAATAACCCGGCAAGCCTAACAGCGTTGCGGTTTAGTCTTTTCGATTGAAGAAGACACTAGAGTTTGATTACGGGGTATTTTATCCGAAGCCTAAGAAGGGATAAAGCCAGCGCCTCACCGCAGCGTTGCGGTTTAGTCTTTTCGATTGAAGAAGACACGAGTTTAGTGCAGGGTATTTTATCCGAAACCTAAGAAGGGATAAAGCCAGCGCCTCTGCAGCGTTCTTAGGTTTAGTCTTTTAGATTGAAGAAGACACGGAGTCGATTACGGGGTATTTTATCGAAGCCTAAGAAGGGATGAGTCTACAGCGTAACAGCGTTGCGGGTTAGTCTTCGATGAAAAAGCGAAGCCTCATTATTCAACATCGTAGCATTAAGTCTAAGAGTTTCATTCTTTTAGCACAACGTTGTGTGTAGAGCGGTTTAGATAATCTACATGCTAGCCCAACTCAAGCGGTAGTTGGTAAAGGCTCATCAAACCCGTTGAGGGTGGGGGTTGGCCAATAACCCTAAAGCTGGCGCCTAACAGCGTTCTTAGGTTTAGTCTTTTAGATTGAAGAAGACACGAGTTTGATTAAGGGTATTTTATCCGAAACCTAAGAAGGGATAAAGCCAGCGCCTCCTGCAGCGTTGCGGTTTAGTCTTTTAGATTGAAGAAGACACGAGTTTAATGCAGGGTATTTTATCCGAAGCCTAAGAAGGGATAAAGCCAGCGCCTCTGCGTTCTTAGGTTTAGTCTTTTAGATTGAAGACACGAGTCAGGTCACGGGGTATTTTATCGAAGCCTAAGAAGGGATGAGTCTCTGGCGTAACAGCGTTCTTGGGATGGTCTCTTGCGGTAAAGTACAGAGCCTATGTATTCAATATCATAGCAACAAGTCTAGAAGAGTTTCATTCTTTTAGCACAGCGTCCGCGTCTTGAGCGGATCGGATAATCCATGCGCTAGCCAACTCAAGCGGTAGTTGGTAAAGGCTAATCAAACCCGTTGATGGTGAGGGTTTGCCAAAAATCTATAAGTATTATGGTTAATTATTTACGGCCAGTAAAAGAATCATAATAAACAATGAAAGGAATAAATCTTATTCATTTGAAGCAAATATAGAAGGAGCTACATTGTTTAAACATCAAGTCTATGACAAAGGATTTGTTGTTGGTTGAGACACTTCATCACTATAAGCTGGTGGAGTTCTCCTGCCTTCGACCTTGAAAGACTCCTCATCGGTATTCAATGTCTTTGTGGTTGCCTCCTCAAGATCAACTAACCTTTGATAGCTCGAATTCCTTAGGCAGCGACGGTGAGAGCCTCTTTCTTGTTGGCTCTTATCGGCTCAAAACACTCATGTTTTCTTCCTCTGCTTGGAGCTCCCTCACAGTAGCTATCCTCTCTTCACTTGCTGCGAAACAAGAGTTGAGGTGGCTTAGAAGAAGATGCTTCGGCGACAATAGCTCGATTTGATCCACTCGATCTCTCGCATCACGGACTTGAGCCCGGTAAAACACGAGCATCGCGCCATGCCTCGCGGCGTCGGTCGGCGGCTACATATGAGGAAGCTCGGCTGCCGCGGTTCTTGAAGTCTCGAAGCTTTCTCTCGGTTGAGCGAGTGCGTCGGCAATGGCTTGAGCTAACTTCGGGGTAACCCATATCGATATCAAGGCATTTCGGGGATCAAGCAATGATCTGGCCCGATGAAAAGCCGCCATGGAGAATCTTTTCGATCCGCAGTGTTCACCAAGGAAAAGAAACGGCGTACTTCCGTCGAGGATAACACCTCGCGAAGCCCCATCGCCAATCAGCGCTAATCCTACTCACGCGTTAGGTTTAGTCTTTAGATTGAAGACACACGAGTTTAGTCTGGGGTATTTTATCCGAAGCCTAAGAAGGGATAAAGCCAGCTACCTCCTACTGCGTTGCGGTTTAATCTTTTCAGATTGAAGAAGACACGGTCGGTCAGGGGTATTTTATCCGAAGCCTAAGAAGGGATGAGTCTCTGCGTAACCGCAGCGTTGCGGGTTAGTCTTCGAGTGAAAAGGCGAAGCCTCATTATTCAACATCGTAGCATTAAGTCTAAAGAGTTTCATTCTTTTAGCACAGCGTCACGTCTTGAGCGGATCGGATAATCCATGCGCTAGCCAACTCAAGCGGTAGTTGGTAAAGGCTCATCAAACTGGTTGTTTGGGGGTTGGCCATAACCTAAGCTAGGCGCCTATGCAGCGTTGCGGTTTAGTCTTTTCGATTGAAGAAGACAGTTTGATTAAAATTATTTTATCCGAAGCCTAAGAAGGGATAAAGCCAGCGCCTCGCCGCAGCGTTCGGTTTAGTCTTTAGATTGAAGAAGACACGAGTTTAATGCAGGGTATTTTATCGAAGCCTAAGAAGGGATAAAGCAGCCCTCCTGCCCGTTGCGGTTTAGTCTTTAGATTGAAGAAGACACAGTCGGATTGCAGGGTATTTTATCGAAGCCTAAGAAGGGATGAGTCTCAGCGTAACCGCAGCGTTGTAGGATGGTCTCTTGCGGTAAAGTCACAGAGCCTATGTATTCAATATCATAGCAACAAGTCTAGAAGAGTTTCATTCTTTTAGCACAGCGTCCGCGTCTTGAGCGGATCGGATAATCCATGCGCTAGCCAACTCAAGCGGTAGTTGGTAAAGGCTAATCAAACCCGTTGATGGTGAGGGTTTGCCAAAATCCTATAAGTATTATGGTTAATTATTTACGGCCAGTAAAAGAATCATAATAAACAATGAAAGGAATAAATCTTATTCATTTGAAGCAAATATAGAAGGAGCTACAAGCTGTTTAAACATCAAGTCTATGACAAAGGATTTGTTGTTGGTGAGACACTTCATCACTATAAGCTGGTGGAGTTCTCCACACCTTCGGCCTTGAAAGACTCCTCATCGGTATTCAATGTCTTTGTGGTTGCCTCCTCAAGATCAACTAATACCTTTGATAGCTCGAATTCCTTAGGCAGCGACGGTGAGAGCCTCTTTCTTGTTGGCTCTTGTCGGCTCAAAACACTCATGTTTTCTTCCTCTGCTTGGAGCTCCCTCACGGTGCGCTATCCTCTCTTCACTTCTTTGAAACAAGAGTTGAGGTGGCTTAGAAGAAGATGCTTCGGCGACAATAGCTCGATTTGATCCACTCGATCTCTGCATCACGGACTTGAGCCCGGTAAAACACGAGCATCGCGCCATGCCTCTAAGCAGCGTCGGTCGGCGGCTACATATGAGGAAGCTCCGGTACGCGCCGGTTCTTGAAGTCTCTGAAGCTTTCTCTCGGTTGAGCGAGGTCGTCGGCAATGGCTTGAGCTAACTTCGGGGTAACCCATATCGATATCAAGGCGCTCGGGGATCAAGCAATGATCTGACCCGATGAAAAGCCGCCATGGAGAATCTTTTCGATCACCGTGTTCACCAAGGAAAAGAAACGGCGTACTTCCGTCGAGGATAACACCTGTGAGGCTATCACGCTGATCAGCGATAGCTAATCCTACTCAATCGGGAATACGGTATAAACTATTTCCTAATTTGTCGAGAAGTTCGGAAGAATATTTCTATAAAAATATTCTTAGGGATAACTTCGATCGTCGCGGATTGCATCGGCTAATCAGCGTCGCTAATCCTACTCAATGAGGAATACAGTATAAAATGTTTTCTAATTTGTCGAGAAGTTCTGGAAGAATATTTCTATAAAAATATTCTTAGGGATAACTTCGATCGTGCGGATGCATCGGCGGCTAATCAGCGCGTCGCTAATCCTACTCAATCGAGAATCGGTATAAACTATTTCCTAATTTGTCGAGAAGTTCGGAAGAATATTTCTATAAAAATATTCTTAGGGATAACTTCGATCGTCGCGGATTGCATCGGCTAATCAGCAGCGTCGCCTAATCCTACTCAATCGGGAATCGGTATAAAATGTTTTCTAATTTGTCGAGAAGTTCTGGAAGAATATTTCTATAAAAATATTCTTAGGGATAACTTCGATCGTGCGGATTGCATCGGCTAATCAGCGTGTCGCTAATCCTACTCAATCGAGAATACGGTATAAACTGTTTCCTAATTTGTAGAAGTTCTGGAAGAATATTTCTATAAAAATATTCTTAGGGATAACTTCGATCGTCTTGGATGCATCGACACTAATCAGCGTCGCTAATCCTACTCAATCGAGAATACGGTATAAAGCGTTTCCTAATTTGTCGAGAAGTTCGGAAGAATATTTCCATAAAAATATTCTTAGGGATAACTTCGATCGATGCGGATTGCATCGGCTAATCAGCGTCGCTAATCCTACTCAATCGAGAATCACGGTATAAAGCGTTTCCTAATTTGTAGAAGTTCACGGAAGAATATTTCTATAAAAATATTCTTAGGGATAACTTCGATCGTCGCGGATGCATCGGCGGCTAATCAGCGCGTCACCTAATCCTACTCAATCGGGAATCGGTATAAAGCGTTTCCTAATTTGTCGAGAAGTTCGGAAGAATATTTCCATAAAAATATTCTTAGGGATAACTTCGATCGTGCGGATGCATCGGCGTAATCAGCGGCGTCGCTAATCCTACTCAATCAGAATACAGTATAAAGCTGTTTCCTAATTTGTAGAAGTTCAGGAAGAATATTTCCATAAAAATATTCTTAGGGATAACTTCGATCGTGCGGATTGCATCGGCGCTAATCAGCGTTAAGCCTAATCCTACTCAATCGAGGAATACGGTATAAAGTTTCCTAATTTGTCGAGAAGTTCACGGAAGAATATTTCTATAAAAATATTCTTAGGGATAACTTCGATAGATGCGGATTGCATCGGCGGCTAATCAGCGTCACCTAATCCTACTCAATCAGAATACAGTATAAGCTGTTTCCTAATTTGTCGAGAAGTTCAGGAAGAATATTTCCATAAAAATATTCTTAGGGATAACTTCGATCGTCTTGGATTACATCGGCGGCTAATCAGCGTCGCTAATCCTACTCAATTAGGAATATGAGTATAAACTATTCCCCAATTTTCAACGAGAAGTTCTGGAAAATAAACCCATATTCTTAAGGATAACTTCGATAACCCTTAATTTCCTCCTTGTGATACTCCAAAAGGTATCTGAGTCTAAAGCTGTTTCTGTTTTGTGAGGAGTTCGATTCCATAAAAGTATTCACAGGGATAACTTCGATCATCGCCAATAAAGTTTGAGGGTCATAGCGGCCGGTCAGCAGCGTCTGGAAATCCCTTCAACTGCGAAATTCGAAATGAGGATTTGCAAAGCCGGTTGTTTCTGTTCCAACCGGGGAATCCTTGAGGTATTTTCCATAAAAATACTCTCACGAGATGATTTGATTATCATCGATAAAGTCGAAGATTATCCCAATGCGGTCAACACATGGCGGTCGGATGCTCGGAAAAGCGATATACAAGGCCAAATTGTCTCTGTTTGACAAAGGAATCCTCGGAGGATATTTCCATGAAAGGATTTTTCCTCGGCGTGGTCAAACCAACAACACCGTGATGTATTGACACCGATCCAGCGAATTAGCCCGACAAGGAGTTAAGCCGATATCGGAGAAGTCAAAAGTCGATGGTTAGTTAAACAACAACCAACCAACACGAGTTACAAACAAAACTTCGCCCACCGGCTTGAATCAAGATTTCAACAAGCGGTCGGTCAATAAATGCATGCCGTGACCTTATCGAAATCCTACAAAGCAGGATGATCTGAAAGAATCAAAGACTTGAAGCTAACTTTTGGGACCCTCTGCCGAAGGCGGGAACCATCATGTCAAAGTATTCGGGCTTTTATATAAAGAGCGAAGGCTGAAACACTTTGGAGGGTATCTGTAGGCATTGAAAAATACTTACAAGATCTCGAAACCAACTTCGTGGCGGAAGTCGTGAATGACAACCCATCGGATATCTGGGGCGTTGAATCGTTGAGGCGAACAGAGCGAAGAAACCAGCGTCACAAATACGGTTTAATGGGACTTGAGCAGTGATCGGTTTGAAGCTGTTGAGCGGAACAAACCAAGAGTTAGTCCGGAACCAAATCGAGCGGAATCTAAGTCGGGAAGACCAAGTGTTAGCGGTAAAGTTAGGATGATTGTCATTGATTTGAATTTGCTACGGCTTCTTTGGCCTACAACAAGATTCAAAGAAATGCCTTTTATTTTAAGGCTTACAATGAAAATCAAAAGATTACAACTTTATCCTTGTGAACAAACCACGAGGATCTGTTATATCGAGGTCACCAAGCTTGCGTGGGTTCTGCATCTTGGGGGACTTTTTGTGTCCGTGGACCACAGCGCAATTCAATCGGTAGGGCCGGGTTGGAACTCTGAGATGTAAAGGGGCTCGTTTCCGCGAAGGAAGCTTGGCGCGAGGGATCACACTCACGAAGGAGAGGATGCGCCGGGGATCACCCTCCGAAGGAGGAGATGGCGGGCGGGTGAGATCTACTAGGAGAAATCTGGCTATCCACGAGGTTAAGGCGAAGCTTAACCTAGAGGGTATCTGTGGATTCGACCGAATTCGGTTACCTTTAAACTTGTAGATCGGCGTCGTCGCACTTGTTTCGCTGTTGCTTTCGGGGACCGTCGCCCGATTACGTAGATCTGCAGAATTCTTGAAGTCGAGCTCTTCCAAATCCTCAAAATCCAACCTCAGGAAGCCTCGAAATCGGCCCGGACCCTGAAGGCGATCCCCTATTTATACCATGGAGGTGTCTTGGCCACATTGGTGGCTCGGCCCACTTAGTAGAGCCACCTCGGCAGGACTGGTAGCACCTCGGCCATGGTGGTAGAGCACCTCGGCAAGTTGGTAGGAGTGGCTCGGCCAAAGTAACGGACCTCCTCGACCACTTGGTAGGAATTACCTCGGCCAAGTTGGCGAGTGGCTCGGCCAAGTGAAAACCACCTTGGCAATTTTAGTAGAGGTTTGGCCTTGGCGGCCGTCTTCTGGCGTTTTCCCTCGTTTAGCGTCGTTTCTCCGTCGATTCTTCATCGATTCTTCGGTCTTCGGGCTTAGTTTTGCTCGGTAAGGTTGCCGTTGTGTTTGAGTCCGTGCACGATCAACTTCGAGCTTAAAGCGGCCCGTTTGCATTGGCGGACTAATACGGTTGATTCCGTCTCGTCAGCGTTTGAGTTTAGTCAACTTCGTACGTCGTTTCATTGGCTCGTGCGCTTGCGGACTCACTTTATCTTTTCGTCGACTTCGCTCTCTGCGTTTTGTGGCGTGATCGTTTTGCGGCGTCGGTTTGTCGAATGGATCGTTAGTTGCCAACCGAAGTCCGAGTTTCGTTGAATGCGATAAGCAATTTTTATGCCTACGATACCCCTCCAAAGCGTCTCGGTCGATTCTTGATGAGTGCGAGATGCTTTGAACATGATATTCGCGGCCTTCGATCGGTGAGGGTCCCAAAGATAGCTTCAAGTCTTGATTCTTCGGATCATCCGGTTCTTTGTAGGATTCTGATAAGATCCGCGATGCGATATTTATTGTCGACCGTTTGTTGAAATCTTGATTGAAGTGGGTGAGTTTTGCTTGTAACTTCGTGTGGTTGGTTGTCGTTTGACTAACCATGGACTTTTGGACTTATCGGTATGTCGTGAACTCCTTGTTGGCGACATGTTGGTTAATGTCGAGTACATGGAATTTCACCAATCGGCTATTTCTTCCATCATCCGTGTGTTGTTGATTTAACCACGGCGGAGGACGATCTTTTCATGGAGATATCCTCGAGGATTCTTTGTTGAAACGAGGAGACCATTTGGCTTTCAACCATCGTCCTAGCCTTCGATCGGAGTCGCGGCCTTTGGGTTGTTGGGATATGATTATCCACGGTTGGGTGAAGTTTCTTGGTTTGGACATATTGTCGGTGTCGTAATGACTTTCCGCTTCGTCAGTTATTCCTCTCTTGGATATTATGGTTGGAGAAATTAAGGGTTATCGAGTTATCCTTAAGAATATGGATTCATCCTCGGGAACTCCTCGTCGAAAATTTGGAAGCGGTTTATACTTTCGTATTCTGGTTGGAGTAGGATTGGCGTAGCGTTAATTTGCGTCGGTGCAATCCATACGATCGATTATCCCTAAGAATATTTCTTGTGAAATATCCCGGGAACTCCTCGACAATTTAGGAAGCGGTTTATACTCGTAATCCTAGTTGGAGTAGGATTAGGCGGCGTTGATTTCGTCGGTGCAATCCGCCCGATCGGTTATCCTAAGAATATTTCTTGTGAGAATATTCTTAGGAACCTCGACAAATTAGAAAGCGGTTTATACTCGTAATCCTAGTTGGAGGTAGGATTGACAGCGTTGATTTCGCGTCGGTGCAATCCATGATCGAGTTATCCTAAGAATATTTCTTGTGAGAATATTCTTAGAGAACTTCTCGACAAATTAGGAAGCGGTTTATACACGTAATCCTAGTTGGGTAAGTTGGGCGGCGTTGATTTCGTCGGTGCAATCCTGCGATCGAGTTATCCTAAGAATATTTCTTGTGAGAATATTCTTAGAACTTCTCGACAAATTAGGAAGCGGTTTATACTCGTAATCCTAGTTGGAGTAAGTTGGCAGCGTTGATTTCGCGTCGGTGCAATCATACGATCATTATCCTAAGAATATTTCTTGTGAGAATATTGGGAACTTCGACAAATTAGAAACAATTTATACTCGTAATCCTAGTTGGGTAAGTTAGAGCGCGTTGATTTCGTCGGTGCAATCCATACGATCGAGTTATCCTAAGAATATTTCTTGTGAAATATTCTTGGGAACTTCTCGACAATGGAAAGCGGTTTATACTCGTAATCCTAGTTGGGTAAGTTGGTAGCGTTGATTTGCGTCGGTGCAATCCTTGCGATCGAGTTATCCTAAGAATATTTCTTGTGAGAATATTCTTAGGGAACTTCTCGAATTAGGAAGCGATTTATACTCGTAATCTAGTTGGAGTAGGATTAGGCTGAGCGTTGATTGGCGTCGATGCAATCCATGAGGTGTTATCTAGAATAAATCTTGAGAATCTTTCCAAATATAGCGGAGGGAGTAGGAGCCAATTAGCGGACGATTTGGCATTGTTTTGATATCGGATAAGGTTCCAATTAGGACTCCTAATTAGGGGCTGATTAGAGTCCTAATTAGAATTGATTTGGGCTCCAATTAAATTCCTACTTCTTGCCAAATAGGACTCCTTATTCAAGAGGATTGGGTCTATGTGGGATTGTTATAAATACCATAAGGCTTCTTTCTTCGACCTAGGCATGTGTGCTCTCTCTCTTGTTTTCATCTCGCTTCGTGATCTTTTCTTTCGATCAACAAGGTATGCATCGAGAGCCTCACACGAGTCCTTTTTCTTTTTTTCTTCTCTCTTTTCTTTGTGTATCTCGGGGGTTTTAGGGATTATGATCGGCTTTGATTTTCCTCCCACAATTCTGGCAGCCAGTTACTGCTCATGGCAAGTTTTACTCAATAAATGTATGGAGCTATGGCGCGATGTAGGACCGATCACGTGGACCAGTACATCTAACATCGATAATTCCTCTTCAGGGTGGCGAATCGAGAATGGAATGACTTCGGTTGTACCCCACTAATTGCCTCTTTGCTTTTGTTCTTTTAGAGATTGGGAACAAATGCACAATGAGACTAGGCGATAACCACACCGTAGAGGTAAAAGTAACTTTACTGTTGTTAGGTCTTAATTGCATTCGCTTTCCTAATGCCTTCTTTTTCGGACTTCTCAATGGAGATCTGGTAGTGGCTGGTTTATCGGTAGTACTTCCATGGATGACACGATGCTACTTGGTCACTGAAGGCTGACTAGCGCATCGGTGAAGATTTACACAGAAACTACCATCCAGAAGAGGTATGAATTTTCTCTTGTTAATTATAGGACCCGCCGTTTGGCAATACCACTATAATTAAAAGGGTGAGGCAGCTCCCTTTGTGTAGTGGCGAGGGACTCCTCTTTCGGCTTTTCTCGAATCATTTATGGCAATGACCGTTGAGATAGATGAGCACATTGAGGGTTGTTGCGGTTGATGACATCGGCGATAGATATGCCTCTGGTAGACTTCGCTAGCCTCTGACTACACCGAAGGAGGCGGGTTAGGTCTTTTTATAAATAAGCTTTTAGCCCATTTTTACTAAAAGTCTAAGTCCTCTTTTCTTACGTGCGAGCACATCTGACTCCATGATAAGGGCGTTGATGATCTTGGATGAAGATCCATCCCATCTTATTATCTGTTTGGAAATAAGCTCATTCTTTTCTTTGGTGAACCTTGTGATCGAAAAGGTTCTTCATGGCGGGCTTTCTCTTCATCGAGTTCAGACACCTTTGCTTGATCCCGGATGGCTTTGTCACGGGATATAGGTTACCGGCTTTCGAGCCATTGTTGGCGACCTCGGCCATCACGGAGAAAGCGAGAAACTGCAGAACTACGGGCGGTGGGGCTTCCTCATACATAGCAGCTCATACCGACTTCGCGTTTAGAGGCATGGCGATGCTGCGTGTTTTCTTGAGCTCGAGTCAGATCTGAAGGCAGCGCCCGATCAGCTTCGGGCTGTTATTCTTTGAGACATATTCTTCCTTAATCCACATCGGGCGATATTGTGGCGAGTGCGGAAGGATATCTTTTCGGGGGAGAGCTCCATCTTGAGAAGCCGGATGGCGGTTTAGGTAAGGCAGGCCACAAGGAAAGAAGCCCTCACCGTTGCGTCTAGGAGCGCGATGCTGTCGGCGGCGGGTGACTTGAGGCGACCCGCGAAGACGAACACCGATGAGAGTCCTTGGCGAGTAGATTCGCGAAGAACTCCAGCCGGGCTTATGATGGTGAAGTGTCTCATTTCGAACAACAAATCCTTTGTCATAGACTTGATGTTTAAGCGGTTGTAGCTCCTTCTATATTTGCTTCAAATGAATAAGATCTATCCCTTTCATTATTTATTATGATTCTTTTACTTCGTCGAGAAATAATTAACCATAATACTTATAGGATTTTGGCAAACCCTCGGCCATCAGCGGGTTTGATTAGCCTTCCAACTACTGTTTGAGTTGGGCTGGCGTCGCGGATTATCACGGATCCGTTCGCGCGTGGCGTTGTGCTAAAGAATGAAACTCTTCTAGGCTTCGTTGCTATGATATTGAATACATAGGCTTCATTGCTCTTTCACGGGCAAAGACCACCCGACAGCAGCGTGTTACCGTAGACTCATCCTTCTTAGGCGGGACGAAATACCCGGGAATCGAACTCGGTGTCTTCTTCAATGGAAAAAGACGCCGTGGCGTGTTGGCGTTGGCTTTAGGGTTATGGCCAACCCGACCTTCAACGGGTTTGATGAGCCTTTACCAACTACCGTTTGAGTTGGGCTAGCATGTAGATTTTCAGATCCGTTCTACACCGGCGTTGTGCTAAAAGAATAAAACTCTTCTAGACTTAATGCTCACGATGTTGAATCGTGAAGCCGTCTTTATCATGGGAATAGACTACGGCAGCAGCGTGGTAGTGGCTTTATCCTTCTTAGGCCGGGATGAAATGCGAGAATCGAACTCTGGTGTCTTCTTCAATGGAAAAAAGACTAAACCCGGCAGCAGTGTGAAGCGTTGGCTTTATCCTTCTTAGGCCGGGATGAAATGCCCGAGTCTAACTTGTGTCTTCTTCAATGGAGAAAAGACTAAACCGACGCGTGTGTGGCGTTGGCTTTATCCCTTCTTAGGCCGGGATAAAATACCCGAGAATCGAACTCACGGTGTCTTCTTCAATCGGAGAAAAAGACTAAACGGCAGCAGCGTGTGAAGTTGGCTTTATCCCTTCTTAGGCCGGGATAAAATACCCCAAGATGAACCTTGGTGTCCTCTTTTGGCCAGGAGAATGGGCTGGAGGAAAAAGATTGATTGAGGTGGGAAAAAGAAAGTGGGATCTCACTCCGAGGAAGCCGAGAAAGAGACTTCGGCGACCTTGATTCGGACAACTGATGCGAAAATCGTAGCCCGCCTTGGTCGGTAGCTACCTAAGATGAAGATGGAACTAAGAGTGGGATCTCACTCAGAAGCGAAAGAGACTTCGGTGACGACCGGTCGGACAACTGGTCGAAAATCCGGCCCATACCTTCCGGTCGGCGCTACGAGATGAAGATGGAACTAAGAGTGGGATCTCCACTCCGAGAACGAAGAGACTTCGAGGCGACCTTGTCGGACAACTGGTCACGAAAATCGGCGCATACCTTGATCGGTAGCTACCTAAGATGAAGATGGAACTAAGAGTGGGATCTCCACTCGAGAACCGAGACTTCGGGCGATCTTGATCGGACAACACAGTGCGAAAATCGGCGCATACCGGTCGGTACGCCTAGGAAGAGATGGAACTAAGAGTGGGATCTCCACTCAGAAGCCAGAAGACTTCGGCGACCTTGATCGGACAACTGATGCGAAAATCCGGTGCTACATACAACCGATCAGCTACCTAAGATGAAGATGGAACTAAGAGTGGGATCTCCACTCCGAGAAGCGAAAGAGACTCGAGTGACCTTGATCGGATAACACGATGCGAAAATCGGCGCATACCTTCAGTCGGCCCGGGCCTAGAGAATGGAACTAAGAGTGGGATCTCCACTCCAGAAGCGAACTTCGAGGCGACCGGTCGGACAACTGGTGCGAAAATCGGCCTTATACCGGTCGGCGCTACCTAAGATGAAGATGGAACTAGAGCGGGATCTACTCAGAAGCGAAGAGACTCGGTGACCTTGTCGGACAACACAGTGCGAAAATCCGTACATACCCGGTCGGCTACCTAAGATAAAGATGGAAAGAACCCTCCGTTTATCCGCGAAAGGGTGGGATGCTTTCGAGGAAGAATTTTATATTCTATCTCCGGTAAAGGATTTTAATTGGGCCTCTTGTTCATAGAAGGAATCAAGAGGGAAGTTATGATGGAGGATAAATCTAGGGTTATCCTCAAGGAAAGTGGGTAACACATCGAGGAACTTCCGTTGAAGCGGGTTATCACGAATTTACTTGAGTAACTTCTTATCGGCATTAATTGGAATTAGCCATTAGAATTAGTGGGCGATCGCACCATTGGAGTAGACCGTTTCTATTACAAGCGGACCCTCCCATTTAGGTTAATTTACCTTTCTTTTGGAGTGAGGATTATCGATTGGTCGGGCGAGGACCAAATCTCCTTTCTAAAGGTTCTCTGTCGAACTTTCTTGTTGAAAGCCCTCGACATCTAGCTTGGTAGAACTCAATGCATTGTTGAGCCTCGGAGCTTCTCATCTAACATCTCAAGCTCTTGAGGCGTTTTGATGTTGTTCTTGATCGTCATCTCTGTTGAAAGGCGTCGCGAGTGGCGAATCTGAATTGGAGAGCGCCGCGCGTAAACCGATGCGGGGTCGGCTCGGTTGGCGTCGCGTGCGTTGTGCGATATGCGGAGTGCTTCTCGAGTTTATATCGTCCGGTCTTGCTTATTCTTCACAAGCCGATTGAATTTTGATAATCGTCTTGTTGAATGCCTCGGCTAATCCATTTCTTTGGGATTATAGGTACGTCGGCGAGACATCTTGTATTTTGAACTTTAAAACGATGAAGGAATTGCGATGAATGGGGACGTTGTCATGGGCGATCCGTCTTGGAACACCGTGTCGGTAGATGACATGGTGTTTGATAAATTGGCAGCGGTACTTCGCCTTGACTTCTTTAGCGGGATTATACGCCCACTTGGAAATGTCGGTGATCGCTAGAATAAACCGATGCTTTGGCCAACGGGAGGAAAAATGGGACCTCAACGTCCATTCCCCATGTCTCGAATGGCGGGATGTGGCGAAGGATGCTTTTCGGGGAGGTGATGCATATAATTGGCGTGAATTTGACCGCAGCGTGGCATTCCGGCGTGCTCGACCGCGTCATTGATCATCGTGGGCCAAAGTAGCCCATTCTCGATTCGATCGTAGAGCTTGGGACGGTGGTGTGCACCACATTCACCGCCGTGTGCTTCCGAAGGACCTCTTACTGCCTCTTTGTTTGAGAGGCATGTAGCAAAGACCATCATACCCGTGATATAGCATCACGGGTTTGTGTCATAAAAATCTTGGAGCTCTTAGCGGATTGACTCTCTCTCCTCCGTCTTCCGGAGAATGCCATGTAAGGCGTAGTCGATGATAGGAAGCGCCAATCTCGGGGCTCCAACTTGGTTTGGGTTGCATGTACTTCTTTGGTAACTACCCCTTATCTTCTTGTGTCTCATCGTATAATGGTGCGAAGAGTTGGTGAGTCTGGCCAGTAACTAGTTGCTCGGTCGGGAAGGTTGTGCTAACGACCGACTACTTATTTGCCGATGCATCCGCATAAAGCGTTTTGGGCGGGATATATTCGATGAAAAACTCTTGAATGAGTCAGCCATTTCAGCGGCTATCGATGATAGGGGATTAGATCAGTTCGACCGTAGTCACCGAACTGCTTAACTATCAATTGCGAATCGCCGTGCGGCTTGAGATATTGACCCCGCTCCTTGGCGAAACTAAGTCCAATAAGTAGCGCGTTGTATCAGCTACGTTATTAGAGCAAGGTTGGTGAGTGAATAAACGCGGGGCATGACATGATTCCGGAAACTAAGACAACCCGACTCCGTGCGGAAATCTTAGAACATCAGGGGGCACTTGCCGCGTTGGTAGCTCGAAGCTCCGTCAAAATACAATCGCCATATTTGTTGGTGCGATGTAGTGTTGACTTCTTGAACTTCATCAGGAAGATCATCATATAGCTCAAGCATCCGTTATCGGTGGCGAGAGATCACAAATCGCTTGTCCTTTGGTGACTTACGTTGTTTGAAATACAAGTCATATTGGGACAAGAGCAAGGCCCATTTAGCTAAGCCAACTCGAGGCGGGTGGGTCATAAATACGGAGTTCGTTAGAGATAACATAAATCGTGCATCCGGAGCTAAATAGTGCGCATTTTGAATCGCGAACACTAATGCAAGGCAACTTGCTTCGACCATTGGATATCGAGACTTCGGCACCGACTAATGTTAACCGGGTAATACTGCACTTTGTTGGTGACCGGCGTAATGCGTCTTCGCGCGAGTAAAGAACGCGAGTGATCCGTTGCCTGGCGTAGATCAAAAGCGGTTTTCCGACAGCGGTGCAACAAAACGGGAGGTTTAGCGAGATAAGACTTGATCTCTTGAATGCCTTACGGCGTCGGTCCCAAATATATGACCGCCCTTCTTGTTCAACTTAGAGAGCGGTTGGCATTTCCGGATAGGTTCGATATGAACCGTCGGATGTCATGTAATCGCCCTTGTAACCCGAGTTCTCAGTTTCGGGGTTGCAATTCTTGAATCGCCTTTACTTTGTCGGGATCGACATGGATTCCTTTGTTGGTGGCGAGCGAAGCCAGGAACTTGCCTTTGGACATCAAGGAAGGATTTGGCGAGGATTCATCTTTAGGCGATGGGCTCGCATGAGCTTCGAAAACCGTTCTAAGATCTTTGATGTGATCTCCTTTGTCAGGCTTTTCACGACCAAAGTCGTCGGCGTAGCATTCGACCGTTTTCGAAGATGATCTGGAAAATCTCCGTCATTGCTTCTTGGTATGTTGCTGCGGCGTTCTTTAAATAAGCGGCATGCGTGTAGCAAAATATCTAGATGGGCGTTACGGTATTGTGTGTTTGGCGTCATCGGGGTGCATCTTGATCGGTTGTATCGAGAAACCATCCATGAGCGACATTCTTTCAAATCCACGTATTGTCAACTATGACATCGGTGATTGGAAGAGGAAAGTCATCTTTAGGGCAAGCGGCGTTGGTCTCGTAGTCGACCACAGATCCTAATCGAACCATTCTTCTTCATGGCCAGGGACTATATTAGCCACCCAATCCGGATGTTGAATTTCCTCGATGAATCCGATTCTATGAGTTTCTTCACCGTCACGATTGCCTCCAATATTTGTGGGCCGAAACCGTCTTTCTTTGTTGCTTGGCGGGTTTGACATCCGCCTTGATGTTGAGGCGATGTGTTGCCACATTAGGTGAGTCGGCATGTCCTCGTAACTCGGTGAATACATCGATATATCACGATTAGGGCAATCAACTCTTCCTTTTCTTCCGAGGGGCGTATTGCGATGTTAATGAGCTTAGGATGCTCTTCATCACCCATATTAACTGGACTACCTCGTCCTTAGTGGGGGTTCTCTTTGTTCGAACCTATCCCCAAAGCTGCTCTTGGAGTTGATGGATCCATGGGTCTTCCCGTTGGCATGTCTTCATCACTCTCAGCGATGCGAGATCAGCTGAAGCCATATTTGACATTAAAGCCTTGAAAGCTTCAGAAGTGGTGTCGAGAATCCCGCAGAAGAATCGGGGAATGTCCGTCTCCCTCATAGGGTGGATTATTATCAATCGACCCGAGCATTCATCTTCGAGGAGGATTATCCCAATCCCTTCTAAATGCATAGTAATTATCCGGCTTCCCTTTTGGGACATATGCTGGGAGGGACTTCGAGGACCTCGCCAAAACATAGACCTTCTCCTTTGTCCAAGTGTTACCCCTTCTTCATGATACCCGGTGTTTACGGACTATATCGAATGTGTGGAGGATAGGTCATTGTCATCTTCGTCTTCCTCTAAAATGATTTGGTGCTGGAGCGCATCTCCTTTAGTAAACCAAGTCTTTTGATACTCGATCTTAGTGGGATGGCGTCTTGTCCCAAAGGAGTCACCGGAGCTGCTTGTGTAAAGCAAAATGGCCGAGTTGGTAGGTGCAACTCACGGATTATCATATAAACTTGTCATCACATCATTTAAAGACAAAGGGTACTCTAAATCGTCATTTATTGATTCATCGGCAATTTGCCAATTACAATGTTCATCGGCGATTCTTCATCGTCAAGATTGATTACAAGGGGTACAATGTCATTTAAAACAAAACCACCACTATAACCAAGCGGGCTTTGGTATCGGCTTCTCCATTTGTCCGTGCCTTGGGATGATGATTTGGACTCATTACAGTAGAGGAGAATCGATGAAATAATTCTCCATCCTTAAGCGGTTGTTTGTCGCGACCAGTCTTGACCTCATTATTAGTGTCTACATATTTGAGACGATGAAGAGTAGAGGGACTATAACATTATTGTGGATCAAGGTCGACCAACAATAAGTTATAGGAAGTCTGCGTCAATCACATAGCGGTGACTTGGACTTTAAGTCCCCATTTGGCACTTTATTCGGATCTTACCAAGGCAGAGACCGGGTGTTAAATCCATAAATCATTGTGCTGTCGGCCTTGATTCTTGTACGGTTCAAGGTGATACATGGCGAGGGCATGATGCTCCGGTGGAACGGATCGACTTGAATCCGGTTAACCGCTAGAACCAATATACCGGTGAAGTATAGCGGCCTATCGTGCTTGGAATTCCTCGTCTGCATATCCTCCTTTGTAAAAGTGATCACGGGGAAGTGTTTTAGCGAGTTGCATTGTTGGGCGATTCTTACGAACTTGGCTGAATCAGGTGAAAAACACGAATCGGCGGGGCTTCTTGAAGAGCTTCTCGTCTCTTTTGATAACGCGGCAACTCATAGAGTGATCTTTCGGGGATATTATTAGTGTGCCATTACATCAAAGCGGTATGGGGAGTTGAAGTTCGGTTTATCTCTTCCATCGTGAATGAGGCTGCCGGGAGTTGAACTTCACGTGGCATTTTCTTTGTAGCTTCTTTGCGACCACCTGCTGATGCGCTTTCTGCATGCGAGTGGGGGTTTGTTGGTACCCCACTCGAGGCGTCTTGGCATTAGGGTGGGGACTTACGGGTACTTGTACTTGTACTTCGTCCCTCTGGGTGGCGTGGGCCGGAGTTCCCCTTGGACGGTGGAATGTTACCACTGTTCATCGTCTCCCTCTAGAATTGCGGAGTAGCATGGCATGCCTTTCCCTTGCCCGACTTTTCTTCAATGAAGAAGAGGCTACCCATTGCTCATATTCAAGTAGGTGCGGGTGGACCCACAAGACTTCGCCATTGAGCGTATCGATACAAGTCCTTTACGGCGTTGCTTGTGTGGAGTAGATCATTACCGTCTTCAACTGCGACTTTGACCATTGGTTGAGGTTCAAACCATGTCAGCGGCACCGACCGAAGCTTATGGACCGCATTAGCTCGACCTTCTTTTCTTTGGGCGGCTTCATAGTGATGACCCTACATCAATTAAAGCACGGATTTTGTCCTTAAAATTGAAGCGAGGATTTAGTGGGGTGATGAAGCGCCTATAGTGCGCCGGGTATCTTGGGTCATTAGTCTTCATTGCCTCCTCTTGATTACGAATCGGAGGGAGCTTGATCTTGTTATTTTCCACAAGATATTTGAAGAGACCGGGAATCGTCGTCCCTAAAGGAATAGGACTTGTGAATCTCGGCTCTAAGGCCTTCTATTTTGTGCCCGAGGTTGCCCGTTGATTGTGCACATTCTTGGCCAGCTCTGCTGCTTCTTCTTCTTTGGGGTTGGAGTTGAAATGTTTGGTTACTTAGCTTGTCTTAGAACGCTCTTTCCCTTTGCGGCGTGGGACAAAATTACGGCCGAGACTTCGCCGTCGGTGGCCTCTTTCGCCTTTTTCCTCTTGAGGAACCTTTCGGCTTGCTCTCCACGAACCTTCAAGTCCTTCCGCGTTATCGATGGTCTTTGTACCCATTGCTTCAAGCACATCTATCGATAAGTTCGCGTGGCGAGGTTTGGAGGATGAACTCCTCTGTTATTGGATCCGGCGGTTCATTGCCTTGTTCGAATCGTTTAACAAAAATGTCCACGGTTTCTCGTCTTTACGCTTCGTCGAGCAATGTCGATCGATACCTCGGTATCGTCATCAAAATTGGTAAGGAAGCTAGACTCCATGTCGTCCGATGCTCCAGGCTTGAGGCAGTGCCGTTCGAGCGGACCCACGAAGGGTGCCAGCGAATGGCCAGAACCATCGGGGTTCGTTGCGAAATAACTTTCAGAGGTGTGACTTGAAATAAATCAAGTCTTTGCGTCGGGGAACCCTTCGTCAAATGGTGTGAAGTTTATTAAGTTAAACCCGTAGTGCGGGATTGATTCCCATTCCCTCGGGTATGGGCAAGGAATACTGTCTTCTTTACTTCTTGGCGGAAATCAATGAATTGATTTTGCTCTCCAAGTCTTTGATCTTCGCTTTCACGAGCAGCAATATCTATGTTTTGCCTGGCGTTGCGGGTTGAGGTTATCATCTTCTTACGCTTCCTCACTCCGAATCGCTATCATCTTCATCGGCGTTGGCCTTGTGACTCGATTCACCTTGATGTTTTGTCGGGGCTTGGATCTGTTGTGTGCATTTCTCTCATCGTCTGCATGGCCAACTCCATTTCTAACGAAGTTTTCCGTTGTTTATTCAGCGCCGTCTAGCATTTTGGCCACTTGATGCATGCGATCGCGTTTCTTAGGGGCTCCTTAGCTAGATATATATGATCGGATCGCGATTCTTGAACCAATATCGGCGCATCATCCTCGGGTATCCCCTTGAAGTTTATCATTATCACGGACCGTCGGATAGTCGGGACCATAAGCGAGTTAGCGGTTGCGATGCGGGGAATAGCGAGTGGCGATGGTTCTTCTTTGGTCATATTATTAGTGACCTCGGCAGCTCACCCTCGGGAGGTCATCCTTTTGCGGAATCGCCTTGACCTAGGTCTCGGCATCTCGTGGTGAGTCTGGAAGGCGACACCCTTTGGAGCTTCTTGATGGCAATTGCACTCAGAGCATCGTCTTAATGAGCTTGGAGCACAAGCATGGCTGCGTCAATTTGGGGAATCGCCGAGATTTTTGTACCTTGCGCGGTAGTACGGCTCATCGGTGTGTAATGGGAGCAACTGCCGTATGTCGGGTGATCTCTCGGGCATAGCGTCCTCATCGTCGGATAAGCGTCTCCCAGAGGGCGGGTCAATCCATCGAAACTTCGAAAGTGACTTCGCCTAGACTTTTCGCCCGATGTGGTAGCGAAGTCTCGGCGGACTCTCGGACCGATTTTCAATCCGATAGGAGAGGCTGTAGGAATCTTCTTGTCCTTGTTGGAGCAGGTGCGACCTCTGCATGAGGTGACCGTGATTCTCTCAGAAGGACCAGAGCGATCCTTGATAGTCGGTTTGGTGGTGGTGGCGGAGTTGGCTTCACCACTGATTGAGTCTGACGCCTTTGACTTTGAGGTGTCGTCAATCTTGGACCTTGGCGTTGGATGCACCTTTGTATCCTTCGGTTTAGGTCTTAGAGAGCGAGTGTGGGCAAGCGAGGTTGGGGGCACCATTAGACTTGGGCCTCCAAACCAAAGCTTCGGCGCTTGCATAAGAGTCTTGTGGCGCTTCGGATCGCTCTGAAGTGTGGAAGCGGTTCCGTTTGACCACGGACCCACTCGTCGGTTGGCGGCTTGGATAAGCGTCGATCACTTGGTGAAGCCTCTGCGTGAGTTGGATCTTAGATCGCCGTAGCGGACCCCATCCATGGATTGCATGGCCTTAGCAAGCTTAAGCCATGCTTTATCGTCGCCTTTGGCGAGCTTCGGCTTAGGCGGCCGGCGCATCGTCGGCGTTCATCTCGGGCACCATCACGGTTCCAGGCCGAAGGGATTTCGCTACTTGGCCCGGGGTTGGACCGCCGTCACGGGGCTCTGTCGGAGGCCATCGGGTTCTCCTTGCGGCGAGAACCTTCTTGGGCGGGGGCTGGATCTGGAGGAGGGTGAGGATAGGTACTCCTCGAACTTCTCTGGTCGAACTCGAACTTCGACCTCTTCTTCCAGGGATAGGGATCAGCGGTTTGCGTGACGACCTCCGTCTGAGGCGGTGGCTCCCCTGTGGTCGCCCGGCTTGTTGCGGTAAAAGTTGGGATGATTGTCATTGATTTGAATTGCTTACGGCTTCTTTGTACAACAAGATTCAAAGAAATGCCTTTTATTTTAAGGCTTACAATGAAAATCAAAAGATTACAACTTTTATCCTTGTGAACAAACCACGAGGATCTGTTATATCGAGGTCACCGGCTTGCGTGGAGTTCTTTGCGTGTCGGGGACTTTTGTGTCCGTGGACCACAGCGCAATTCAATCGGTAGAGGCAGGGTTACGGAACTACGGATGTAAAGGGGCTCGTTTCCGCGAAGGAAGCGGCGCTGAGGGATGACACTCCGCGAAGGAGAGGATGGCCCGGGGATCACCCTCACGAAGGAGAGGATGCGGGGGCGGGTGAGATCTACTAGGAGAAATCCGCGCTATCCACGAGGTTAGGCGAGAAGCTTAACCTAGAGGGTATCTGTGGATTCGACCGAATTGGTTACCTTTAAACTTGTAGATCTGGCGTCGATCGCACTTGTACTGTTGTTGCTCGGGGCCGTGCCCGATTACTCGTAGATCTACATAAAAATTCTTGAAGTCGAGCTCTTCCAAATCCTCAAAATCCAACCTCAGGAAGCCTCGAAATCGGCCAGGACCCTAAGAGGCTGACACCCCTATTTATACCATGGAGGTGTGTCTGAAGCCACATTGGTGGCTCGGCCCTGGCGAACCACCTCGGCCACTGGCGAGCACCTCGACCAAGTTGGCGAGGTGGCTCGGCCAAAGTGGCGAGCCTCGGCCAACCTCGGCAAGTTGGTAGAGTGGCTGGCCAAAGTAATAGCCACCTTTGGCTGGCGAGGTTCCTGTTGGCCGTCTTGCGGCGTTTTCCCTCGTTGTCGTTTCTCGTCGATTCTTCATCGATTCTTTCGGTCTTCGGGCTTAGTTTTGCTCGGTAAGGTTGCCGTTGTGTTTGAGTCGTGCACGATCAACTTTGAGCTTAAAGCGGCCCGTTTGCATTGGCGGACTAACGGTTGATTCCGTCTCGTCAGCGTTTGAGTTTAGTCAACTTCGACGCGTCGTTTCATTGGCTCGTCATGCCCTGGACTCACTTTATCGCTCGTCGACTCTCTCTCAGCGTTTTGTGGCGTGATCGTTTCGCGACGTCGGTTTGTCGAATGGATCGTTAGTTGCCAACCCGTTCGAGTTTCGTTCGAGATGCTTGATAAGCAATTTTATGCCTACACCAAGAGTCGAGAATAGGCGGGACCTAAGTCCAGGAAGATCGAAAATAAGCTGGCGAGCGAACCAAGGCCCAGCGAGGTTACCTCGGCCAAGTGGTAGAGGCTTTCGACCATCATGGTGAGCCGCCCGACATAACTGGTAGAGGTGCCGACAGTGAAGCGGTGGCTTCGACCAAGTGGCGAGCCGCCTGTCCTTCCCCAATCCTATAATAGGGGTCTTCCTGATTCACGGAGGGATTTTAGAATTACAGGGTTTTGTTTGGAGTTTGAAGTTGAAGATCAAGATTTTGTACCGGATTGGCGTTGATCAAGAAAGGCGAGATCGGATCTCGAAGAGTTCGTTCTCGGCTCAGATCTGCAAGGTAGAGAATCGGCTCGAGTCTGGTCAGTCCGGTTCTTGAATCTGTCCTCTAGGCTAAGCGTCTTAGTCTCGAGGCGGTGTGATTTCTCTAGTAGATCTCACCCTCGGCGATCACCTCCTTCGTGAGTGGATCCCGTCAGGCGTTCTATTTCCTTCATAAAATAAGCGCCTCAGATCTGAGATCGGCATCACGGATCTCCACTAAGATCGGGATTGCGGTGGTCCACGGACGATTCAAGTCCCGACACGGGCAAAGAACCCACTGGCGAGGATCGATAGCGGATCCAGCGTTTGTTCATCAAAGGGTTAACAAGTTGTAATTTTTGATTTTTTCATTGTAAGCCTTATAAAAGGCAATATTTTTCTTTGAATTTTTTTGGTGAAGTTTGGCAATTCAAATCAATGATAATCGAGACAACTTTCCCATCGAACAAGCTGGCGATATAACATCTGGGTCTCCACTAAGATCGGGATTACGCGGTGGTCCACGGACGATTCAAGTCCCCGGCACAGGCAAAGAACCCACACAAGCGAGGATCCGATAAGCGGATCCCGCGTTTGTTCATCAAAGGGTTAACAAGTTGTAATTTTCGATTTTTTCATTGTAAGCCTTATAAAAAGGCAATATTTTTCTTTGAATTTGTTGAGGTGAAGTTTGTGCTGTTCAAATCAATGATAATGGAGACAATTTCCCAGAACCGTGAAAGGAATTTTGAGTGGGCCTCTTGTTCATAGAAGGAATCAAGAGGGATGTTGGTAATGTACCAAAAATTTGTAGACCTACTGTCAAGGAATTTGATCGGTGGAAATTATGATGGAGGATAAATCTAGGGTTATCCTCAGGAAAGTGGGTGAAACATCCATGAGGAACTTCCGTCGAAGCGGGTTATCTGAAAGATACTAAGGGTAGTATTTCTTGGGAACTTCCCATTATCGGCATTAATTGCGGTCGCCATTTGGATAATTAGGCGTCACGCACCATTAGAGTAGGCGTTTCTATTACAAGCGGACCTCCCATTTAGGTTGAATTTACCTTTCTTCTTGGAGTTGAGGATTATCGGCCGTCGGCGGCGAGGACCAGATCTCCTTCCACGAAACTCCTTTGTCGTACTTTCTTGTAGAAAGCTCACGACATCCTAGCTTGGTAGAACTCAATGCATTGTTGAGCTTCGAGCGCTTTTCATCAACATCTCGAGCTCTTTGAGGCGTTTTTGATGATGTTCCTCGATCGTCATCTCGTTCGCGAGGCGATGCGGGTGGCGGAATCTGGATTTCAATGGGAGAATTGCTTCACGCGTGGACCGAGAATCGGGGTCTCTCAAGTTAGGCGTCGCGTCGGTTGTGCGATATGCGGCAGTGCTTCAGAGTTTATCATCCCAATCTCCTTGTTATTCTTCACAAGTTTCGACAAAATTTTGATGATTGTCTTGTTGAGCGCCTCGGCTAATCCATTTGCGTTTGGATTATAGGACGTCGATGAGGCGTCTTGTATCTTGAATTTCATAAAACGATGAAGGAATTGCGATGAATGGGGACCGTTGTCATGCACGATCCGTCTTGGAACACCGTGTCGATAAATGACATGGTGTTTGATAAATTTGATGGCGATTTTCGCCTTCACTTCTTTTAGCGGGATTGCCCATTACTTGGAGAAGTAGTCGGTGATCGCTAGAATAAACCGATCGCCTTTGGTAGAGGAGGAAAAATGGGACCTACAGCGTCCATTCCCCATGTCTCGAATGGCGGGATGTGGCGAAGGATGCAACTTTCGGGGAGGTGATGCATATAGTTCGTGAACTTGACGTGGCATCTCGGCGTCTGCTTCGTCATTAATCATTGTTGGCCAAAAGTAGCCCATTCTCGATTCGATCGTAAAGCTTGGGACCCGGTAGTGCGCCGCATTCACCTTCGTGTGTGCTTCGAAGGACCTCTTACGCCTCTTTGTTTGAGAGCATCGGATAAAGACCATCGTACCCGGCGATATAACATCCGGGTCTCCGTGTATGTAGAAGAATCTTGGAGCTCTTCAGGATTGACTCTCTCTCCTTCCGTCTTACGTGAGAATACCATGTAAGGCGTGTCGATGATAGGAAAGCGTAATCTCGGGGCTCCAATTTGGTTTGGGTTGCATGTACCTCTTTGGTAACTACCCCTTGTCTTCTTGTACCTCATCATATATTGGTACAAAGTTGATGAGTCTGACCGTAACCAGTTGCTTTCGGTCTCGAGGAGAACGTGCCAATGATACATTACTGCCGCTGATGCATCCATAAAGCGTTGAAGGCGGGATATATTGATGAAAACTCTTGAATGAGTCCGCCATTTCAATGGCTACGGTGATAGGGAACTTCGTCGGTTGTGATGCGCCGTGCGGCTTTGAGATACTTTCGACCCCGGTTCCTTGGCGAAACTAAGTCCAATAAGTAGCGCGTTGTATTGGCCACATTATTGAAACGCGGTTCGGTGAGTGAATAAGCACGGGGCATGACATGATTCCCAGGAAACTAAAGCGACTGACCCCGGTGGAGATCTTAGAACATCGGGGGCTGCATACGTTGGTAGCTCGAAGCTCCGTCAAATACAACCGCCATATTTGTTGGTGCGATGTAGTGTTGACCGTGGACTTCATCGGGTAGTTCATCATATAGCTCAAGCTGCTTCGTTGTCGGGTTGGCGACCAGGAGATCGCAAATCGCTTGTCCTTTGGTGACTTTGTTGTTTGAAGTGCAAGTCATATTGGGACAAAAGCAAGGCCATTTTACCAAAGCCAACTCATGGAAGCGGTTTGGGTCATAAATATTCGGGTTCGTTGGAGATAACATAAATCGTCGTCAGGCTAAATAGTGCGCATTTTACGAATGCGAACACTAATGCAAGGCAACGCTTCTCGACCATTGGATATCGAGATTCGGCGCAGACTAATGTTGACTCGGGTAATACTGCGCACATTGCGTGACCGCCGTCGTCATCTTGCGAGCAAGCTCAAGCGAGTGGTCGTTGCCTTGATGTAAATCGGGAATGGCTTTCCGACTGGCGGTGCGACAAGAATAGGAGGTTTAGAGATACGATTTGATCTCTTGAATGCTTTCGGCGGCGTCGTCCCAAATAAGCGACCGCCCTTCTTGTTCAACTTAGAGCGGTTGGCACTTCCCGGATAGGTTCGATATGAGCCGTCGGATGTCGCCATGTGCCCTTAACCCACGAGTTCTCTCAGTTTCGGAGGTTGCAACTCTTGAATCGCCTTCACTTTGTCGGGATCGGCGTGGATGCCCTTATTAGTGGCGACAAAGCCGAGGAACTTGCCCTGGACATCCCAAGGAAGGATTTGGCGGGGATTCATCTTTAGGCGATGGGTTCGCATGAGCTCGAATACCGTTCTAAGATCTTTGATGTGATCTCCTTTATCCGCGGCTTTTCCACGACCAAATCGTCGGCGTAGCATTGACCGTTTTCGGAGATGGTCTGGAAAATTTTCATCATTGCTTTCGGTGATGCGTGGCGCCCGGCATTTTGAGGCGAGCGGCATGGCAGTGTAGCAATATATCCGATGAAGTTCGAGCGGCTATTGTGTTTGGCATCATCGGGGTGCATCTTGATCGATTGTAACAGAAACCATCCATGAATGACATTCTTTCAAATCCACCGTGTGTCGAGCTATGACATCGGTGATTGGAAGAGGAAAGTCATCTTCGGAGCAGCGGCGTTGAGGTCTGTAGTCGACCAGATCCTAATCGAACCATTCTTCTTCATGGCCAGGGACTATATTAGCAATCCGGATGTTGAATTTCCTTGATGAATCCGATTCTATGAGTTTCTTCACCGTCAGCGATTGCACGCAAGATCGTGGGCCGAAACTTCTTCTGCTTGCGGGTTTGACATCCACCGATGTTGGCGATGTGTCCCACATTAGAGTCGAGTCTGGCATGTCCTCGTAGCTCGGTGAATACATCGATATACTCTCGATTAGGGCGATCAACTCTTCCTTCTCTTAGGGAAGAGTATTGCTGATGTTTATGAGCTTAGGATGCTCTTAGTCACCCATATTAACTGGACTACCTCGTCCTTAGTGGGGGTTCTCTTTGTTCGAATCTATCCCAAAGCTGCTCTTTGAGTTGATGGATCCATGGGTCTTCCCATGTTGGCATATCTTCATCACCCTCAATAGTAGCGGGGATCATTTGTAGCCATATTTGACATCAAAGCCTTGAAAGCTTCTCAGAAGTGGTGTCGAATCAATAGAAGAATCGGGCGAATGTCGTCTCCCTCATCGGGTGGATTATTATCAATCGACCATGAGCATTCATCTTCGAGGAGGATTAGTATCCCAATCCTTCTAAATGCATAGTAGTTATCAGGCTTCCCTTTGGGACATATGCTTTGGGAGGGACTCGAGGACCTCGTCCAAACATAGACCTTCCCTTGTGTCAAGTCA
>CM022710.1:16663609-16752770 GCA_012295165.1 Asparagus setaceus
ACTTGGTTGTTACTGGCCAGTGGCCGAGTGGTTCGCCACCATGGTCGAAGACTCGCCAAGTGGCCGAGCCACTTGGTCGATTTCTATTCTATAAATAAGGGGGTTTTCTCGGCCATGGAAGGGTCAGCCGGGATTGAGGGATTTTTGGGCTGGATTTTGGTCGGACTTCGAGATCTCGATTTTTAACACTTGTGAGAGAGTTCTCGAGCCGCCGACGACAGCCCGGAAAACGCATGCAGCACGAAGTTCGCCGACGCCGATCTACGATCACGAGGTGTTTAATCCGGCCTGCCACGTATAGCCTGATTTCTCCTAGTAGATCTCACCCGCCCGGCCATCCTCTCCTTCGCGGAGGTGATCCCCGGCGATCCTCTCCTTCGTGAGTGATCCTCAGCGCTTCGCTTCTTCGTGAAACGAGCCCCTTCACGCCTCAGAAGTTCCGTAACCCGGTTTCCACCGATCGAATTGCGCGTGGTCCACTCGACGATTTAAGTCCCCGACAGCGAAGAACCCACACAAGCTGGTGATCCCGATAAACGGATCCGAAGCGCTTGTTCACAAAAAGGAAGAAGTTGTAATTCGTTTTCATTGTACGCCTTAAAATAAAAGGCGATTTTTCTTGTTTGAATTTTGTTGTAGGCCCAAGAAGCCGTAAACGAATTCAACAACAATGAATACAAACCGACTTTTACCGCCAACAAGCCGGGCGACCACGGGGAGCCACCGCCTCGATCGGAGGTCGCCGTACGCAGCTCGCGATTCCTATCCCGGTGGAGGAAGAGGTCGAAGTTCGAAGTTCGACCGTGAGAAGTTCGAGGAGTACCTGCCCTCACCTCTTCTGATCCAGCTCCCCGCCGCTCCAAGAAGGTCTCCGCTGCAAGGAGAACCGGATGGGCCTCCGATGTAGAGCCCCAGGACGGCGAGTCTAACCCCGCTGCCGCAAGTAGCGAAAAATCCCCCTCACCGAGATGAACGCCGATGACGCTACCAAGACTCTCCAAGCGAGCCGCCAAAGGCGACGACAAAGCAGGCGCCAGAATACGCCAAGGCCATGCAATCCATGGATGGGGTCCGCTACTTAAGAGAATCTAAGATCCGTGACTTACGCAGAGGTTCCAGCCTCAAGTGATCGACGGTCCATCCGAGCCGCCACCAACGAAAGTGGATCCGTGTCAAACGGAACCGCTTCCACGCCGTGAACGATTCGAAGCATCATGCACTTCAGATGTGCACGAAGCTTTGGTGCGGCAAGCTCGCGGAATTGAAGGAGGTAGTAAAGAAGCCGCCAACATACCACCGTGTTTGAGGCCCAAATCTAATGATACTCCAACCCCACCTGCACGGCTTCAAAAGCTAAGATGGCCAACATTCCACTTCCCGCCCGGCCGCTTAAGCCAAAGACCGCAGCGCGGTAAATTCAGCCAAAGTCCGAGACCGACGGCGCCAAAGTCAGCGCCCGCGATCCGACGGTGGTGAAGCCAACTCCCACCATCACCAAACCAACTATCAAGGATCGCTTGGGTCCTTCGAAAGAATCACGTCACTCCTCATGCAGAGGTCGCACTCCGCCTAACGAAGGAGGAAAATCCCTATGGTCCCACCAACCGAATAAAGGTCGGTCCAGAGTCCGCCAAGACTTCACGCCACATAAGAGAAAGTCAAGGCGAGTCACTTTCGGTGATTCTCGGAAGGAGACGCTTTCGTCTGACGACGATGACGTTATACCAGAGAGATCGTGCCGACACACGGCAGGTTGCTCCGGTACTCATACCGATGAGTCAGATACCGCGGCAGGGGTACGAGGAAATCTCTGAGGGTTCCCCAAACTCATACGGTCATGCTTGTGCTCTAAGCTCATCAAGACAAGGTTTCTGAGTGCAATTGCCGCAAGAAACTCCAGAAAGAGTTTCGGTCTTCCAGAGACTTAGCACCGACACGTCAAGACCTAGGTCAAGGCAATTCCGCAGAAGGATGGCATCCCGAGAGGATGAGTTGCCAGAGGTCACTAATAATATGACCGCAAAGAACCGCCGTCACGCTATTCCCGCATAAGATCTAATTAACTCGCTTAGGTCCGACTATCCGACACCCGTGATAATGACAAACTTCGAAAGGGATACCCGCGGAGGATGATGCATCGGATATTGGCTCGCAATCGCCTCCGATCATAATCAGATCTAGTGAAGGGAGCCCTAAGAAACGCTTTATGATCGCATGCATCAAGTGGCTAAAATGCTAGACGGCGCTGAATAAGCAACGGAAAACTTCGTTAGAGATAGAGTTGGCCATGCACGATGAGAGAAATGCATGACCAATGATCCAAGCCTTGACAAAACATCGAGGTGAATCAAGTCACGATCGACGCCGATCAAGATGACAAACATTCGCACTGTGAGGAAGCACAAGAGGATGATAACCCTCCGAACCACGCAACGCCGGACATAACGTAGATGCCGCTGCTCATGAGAGCCAGAAGATCAAAGACCTCGAGAGCAAAATCAACTCATTGATTTCCGCCAAGAGGTGAAGAAGACAGTATTCCTTGCCCATACCCGAGGGAGTGGGAATCAATCCCGCACCGCCTAAGTTTAACTTAATAAACTTCACACCGCTTGACGGAAGGGTTCCCCGACGCAGACTTGATTTACTTCAAGTCGCACTCTGAGTTATTTCCTAATGAGCCCCGATGGTTCTGGCCATTCGCTGGCACCCTTCGTGAGCCGCTTCGATTGGTACCACCGCCGTAGCGGGAGCATCAATAGCCGGACGATATGGAGTCCTTATTTCTCCAATTTCTTTGATGACGATACCGAGGTATCCATCTAACGCTACTCGACGAAAAGCGTATGACAGAAATCGTGGATATCTTTGTCAAACGATTCCTAACAAGGTAATGAACCTACGGATCCGATAACAAAGGAGTTCATCCTCCGCACCGCCACAACAATTTGTTGATAGACGCGTTCGAGGCAATGGGAATGGCACCGCCCAACACCGGAAAGACTTGAAGGTCCGGCTAACAAGCCGAAAGATTCCTCAAGAGGAAAAGGCGAGAGAGGCCACCACGAAGCCCCAAACATAACTTTGTCCCACGTGGCAAAGGGAAAGAGCAGGCTAAGACGGCGGTCGCGAACCAAACGTTCCAACTCCAACCCTAGCAGCAGCAGCAGCAGCAAGAATCAACAACGCGGCCGCGAATCGGCACAATCACAAATGGCAACCGGGCCACGAACAGAAGCCCGTGAGTCAGATTCCCAAGTCCTATTCCTTTAGGGACGACGAGATTCCGGCCTCTTCAAATATCCGTGGAAAATAAAAGATCAAACTCCCTCCGATTCAGAATCAAGAGGAAGCAATGAGGACGAACGACCCAAAATACTGCGCGTACCATAGGGCAGTTCATCACCCCACTAAATCCTGTTTCAGCCTCAAGGATAAAATCCAAGCCTTAATTGATGTAGGGGTCATCACTATGAAGCCGTCCAAAGAAAAGAAGGTCGGAGCAAATGCGGTGTCCATAAGCTTCGGGTCAGTACCGTTGACATGGTTTGAGCCTAAACCAGTGGTCAAAGTCGCAATGAAGACGGTGAATGATGACCCACACGAGCAACGCCAGAAAGGACTTGTATCGTATACGGCCCCAAATGGCGAAGTCCTGTGGATCCACCCAGACCTGCTTGAAGATGATCAATGGGTAGCTTCTTCTTCATCGAAGAAAAAGTCAAAGCGGAAGGGAAAGGCATGTCACGCTACTTCCGCAATTCTGGAGGGAGATGACGAACAGGTGGTGACATTCCAGCTGGCCGAAGGGGAACCTGAAGCCCACGCCACCAGGAGCGGACACGAGTATAAATACAAGTACCCGGAAGTCCCCGACCCAAATGCCAAGACGCTGTCAGAGCTGGGGGTACCAACAATTCCCCTCACTGCCCGAAAGCGCAATGCCAGTGGTCGCTAAAGAAGCTACAACCGGGCACGCAAGAAGTTCAAATTCCTCGGCAGCCTCTGCTCATTCACCCGATTAGAAGAGATAAACCGGGAAGCTCCAACTCCCCATACCGCTTTGATGTCATGACCCAATTGGCAAACATTCCGGCTAGAATAACTCTCTACGAAGGTTCGACATCGGCGAGACCCGTGAAGCTTTACAAGAAGCCCCGCCGATTCGTAGGTCTTCCTCACCAGATTAAGCCGAGCCCGTAAGAGTCGGCCCAACAATGCAACCTCGGGCTAAACACTTCCCCGCATCACTTTTACAAAGGAGGATATGCGACAAGGAATTCCAAGCACGATAGGTCAGACTTCACCGTATATTGGCTCTAGTGAAGTTATTCTGATCCAAGTCGATCCGGTTTCACAGGAGCATCATGCCCCCGCCTCATGTATCACCTTGAATCCCCGCCAGTCGGCATCAACGCACATGATCATCTGGGTTTAACACCGGTCTCTACGCTTGGTAAAATTCTGATAAAGTGCCAAATGGGGACTTAAAGTCCAAGTCACCGCTATGATTGACGCAGACTTCCTATAACTTATTGTTGGGTCGACCTTGGATCCACAAGAACGTGATAGTCCCATCTACTCTTCATCGTCTCAAATATGTAGACACTAATAATGAGGTCAAGACGGTGGTCGCGACAAACAACCGCTTAAGGGATGGAAAATTATTTCACCGATTCTCTCCTCTACTGAATGAGTCCTAAACTAAATCATCGCCCAAGGCACGGACAATGTGAAGAAGCCGATACCGAGCCGGATTGGTTATAGTGGTGGTTTTGTTTTAAATGATATTGTACCCCTTGTAATCAATCTTGACGATGAAGAATCGCCGATGAACATTGTAATTGGCAAATTGCCATGAATCAATAAATGACGATTTAGAGTATCCTTTGTCTTTGAATGATGTGATGACAAGTTTATACAACAATCCGAGTTGCACCTACCAACTCTGGCCATTTTGCTTTACACAAAAGCAGCTCCGAGACTCCTTTGGGACAACACTCGCCATCCCACCTAAGATCAAGTAGTGAAAAAGACTTGGTTTACTAAAAGGAGATGCGCTCCAACGAATCATTTCTTAGAAGAAGATGAAGATGACAATGGGCCTATCCTCCACACATTCAGATTTAGTCCAGAAACACTGGGTATCATGAAGAAGTGGGGGTACAACTTAACACAAGGGGAAGGTCTATGTTTTGGATGAGGTCCTCGAGTCCTCCCAAAGCGCATATGTCCCAAGAGGGAAGCCGGATAACTACTATGCATTTAGAAGGGATTGGGATACTAATCCTCCTCGAAGATGAATGCTCATGGTGATTGATAATAATCCACCCAATGAGGGAGGCGGACATTCGTCGATTCTTGGCTTGGGATTGACACCGCCTGGAGAAGCTTTCAAGGCTTTGATGTCAAATATGGCTACGGCCGATCCCGCTACTATTGAGAGTGATGAAGATATGCCAACATGCTAAGACCCATGGATCCATCAACTTCGAGCGGTTTGGGGATAGATTCAACAAAGAGAACCCCTCACTAAGGACGAGGTAGTCCAGTTAATATGGGTGACGAGGAGCATCCTAAGCTCATAAACATCAGCAATACTCTTCCCTCTAAGAGAAGGAAGAGTTGATCGCCTTAATCGTGGAGTATATCGATGTATTCACCGAGTTATGAGGACATGCCAGACTCAACCCTAATGTGGCGACACATCGCCTCAACATCGAGACGGATGTCAAACCTGTCAAGCAACCGCAAAGACGGTTTTGTCCACAAATCTTGCAGGCAATCATTGACGGTTTAAAACTCATAGAATCGGGATTCATCAAGGAAATTCAACATCCGGATTGGGTGGCGAATATAGTCCCGGTCATGAAGAAACATAGTTCAATTAGGATCTGTGTCGACTACAGAGATCTGAACGCTGCTTGCCCGAAAGATGACTTTCCTCTTCCAATCACCGATGTCATAGTCGACAATACGCGGTGGATTTGAAAGAATGTCATTTATGGATGGTTTCTGTTACAATCGATCAAGATGCACCCGATGATGCCAAACACACGCCGCTCGTAACTTCCATCGGTATATATTGCTACACGCCATGCCGCTCGGCTCGAAATGCTGGCGCCACGTACCAGCGAGCGATGATGAAAATTTTTCAGGACCATCTCCGGAAAACGGTCGAATGCTACGTCGACGACTTAGTCGTAAAAAGCCGTGACAAAGAAGATCACATCAAAGATCTTAGAACGGTATTCGAGCTCATGCGAACTCATCAACTAAAGATGAATCCTGCCAAATCCTTCCTTGGGATGTCCAGTGGCAAGTTCCTCGGTTTTGTCATCACTAATAAGGGCATCCATGTCGATCCTGACAAAGTGAAGGCGATTCAAGAGTTGCAACCTCCGAGAAATCTGAGAGAACTCAGGGGGTTACAAGGGCGATTGGCGTACATCCGACGGTTCATATCGAACCTATCTGGGAAGTGCCAACCGTTCTCTAAGTTGAACAAGAAGGGCGTGTCGTTTATTTGGGACGACGCCTGTCAGAAAGCGTTTGAAGAGATCAAATCGTATCTCGCTAAACCTCCTGTTCTTGTTGCACCGCGGTCGGGAAAACCGTTTTTGATCTATGTCAAGGCAACGGATCACTCGTTAAGCGCCTTACTTTCGCGGGGCGATGGCGGTCCGCGAGCGGCGATGTATTACGAGCGAACATTAGTGGTGAGTCTCGATACCCAATGGTGAAGCGGTGCCTTGCATTAGTGTTCGCGATCCGTAAAATGCGGCACTATTTAGTCGGACAGACGATTTATGTTATCTCTAACGTAAATCCGGTCCGAATATTTATGACTCAGCCGGCCTCAATGAGTTGGCGTTTGGCGAAATGGGCCTTGCTCTTGTCCCAATATGACTTGCACATCAAACAACAAAAGTCGGTCAAAGGACAAGCGATTTGCGATCTCTTGGCTGCCAACCCAACAACGGACGCAGTTGAGCTATATGATGATCTTCCGGATGAAGTTCAAGAAGTCAACACTACATCGCACCAATAAATATGGCGATTGTATTTTGACGGAGCTTCTCGGGCCACCAACGTGGCAAGTGCCCCCGGATGTTCTAAGATTTCCGCCAGAGTCGGGGTTGTCTTAGTTTCCCCGGGGAATCATATCATGCCCCGTTCTTATTCACTCACCGAACCGTGCTCTAATAACGTAGCTGAATACAATGCGCTACTTATTGGAGTTAGTTTCGCCAAGGAGCTGAGGGTCGAGTATCTCGAAGCGTACGGCGATTCACAATTGATAGTCAAGCAGATCCGTGGAGACTACGAAGTTAGAAATCCCGATCCGTCCCCTATCATCGATAGCCGCTGAAATGGCGACTCATTTGAAGAATTCTTCATCGAATATATTCCACGCCGTAACGCTTTATGCATGCATTGGCCGATTAGCGTATCGCCGCACAACCTTCCGACAATCAACAACTAGTTACGGTCAGGACTCACCAACTCTTCGTACCAATATACGACAAGGTACAAGAAGACGAAGGGATAGTTACCAAAGAAGTGTTTGCAACCCAAACTAAGTTGGAGTCCCGAGATTGGCGCTTTCCTATCATCGATTACGTCTTACATGGTATTCTGTCAGAAGACGTGAAGGAGAGAGAGTCAATCCGGCGAAGAGCTCCAAGATTTTTCTACGACACGGAGACCCGAATGTTATATCGCCGGGGGTACGATGGTCTTTATCCGATGCCTCTCAAACAAAGAGGCGTAAGAGGTCCTTCGAAGCACACGAAGGTGAATGTGGTGCTAACCCGTCCCAAGCTCTACGATCGAATCAGGAGAATGGGCTACTTTTGGCCAACAATGGTTAACGACGCAGTCGTATATGCTCGGAGATGCCACGCGTGTCAAATTCACGCGAATTATATGCATCACCTCCGCATCGTATCCGCCACATCCTCGCCATTCGAGACATGGGGAATGGACGCTAGGTCCAATTTTTCCTCCGTCGATCAAAGCGTCGGTTTATTCTAGCGATCACCGACTACTTCTCCAAGTGGGCAGAAGCAATCCCGCTAAAAGAAGTAAAGGTGAGTACCGTCGTCAAATTTATCAAACATCATGTCATCTACCGACATGGTGTTCCAAGACGGATCGTGCATGACAACGGTCCCCAATTCATCACAATTCCTTCATCGTTTTATGAAATTCAAGATACAAGACGCCTCATCGACAGCCTATAATCCAGCTGCAAATGGATTAGCCGAGGCATTCAACAAGACGATTATTAAGATTCTGTCAAAGCTTGTGAAGAATAACAAGCGAGACTGGGATGATAAACTCGGAGAAGCACTTTGGGCGACGACGATCGCACGACGCCTAACCGAGAGACCCCTATTCTACGGTCTACGGGTGTGAAGCAGTTCTCTCATTAGAAATCCAGATTCCGTCACTCCGCATCGCCCTTGTAATGGAGATGACGATTGAAGAACAACATTAGAAACGCCTCGAAGAGCTAGAGATGTCGGATGAAAATCGTCTGGAAGCTCAACAATGCATTGAGTTCTACCAAGCTAGGATGTCGAGAGCTTTCAATAAGAAAGTACGACAACGGAGCTTCAAAGAAGGAGATTTGGTTCTCGCTGCTCGACGACCGATAATCCTCACTTTCAAAAAGAAAGGCAAATTCGAACCTAAATGGGAGGGCCCGTTTGTAATAGAAACGGTCTACTCTAATGGTGCGTATCGCCTAATTACCCAAAATGGCGACCGACAATTAATGCCGATAAATGGGAAGTTCCTGAAGAAATACTACCCTTAGTATCTTCAGGATAACCCGTTTTAACGGGAAGTTCCTCGTGGGATGTTTCACCCACTTTCCTTGAGGATAACCCTCAATTTATCCTCCATCATAATTTCCCCTACCGATCAAATTCCTTAACGGTAGGTCTACAAATTTTCTGGTACATTACCAAAATCCCCTCTTGATTCCTTCTATGAATAAGAGGCCCACTCAAAATCCCTTTTACGCCAGAGATAGAATATAAAATTCTTCCTCTCCAAGGGTAAGATCCCCTTCGTGATAAACGGAAGGGTTCTATCCATCTCTCTCCTAGGTAGCGCCGGTGAAGGTATCGCCGGGATTTTCGAACCGGGTTGTCCGTGAAGGTCGCTGAGTCTTTTAGGTTCTCGAAGTGGAGATCCTACTTTTAGTTCCATCTTTCATCTTAGGTAGCCCGGTGAAGGTGCAGCGCCGAGGTTTTCAAACCAGTTGTCCTTTGAAGGTCACGAGTTTCTTCGGTTCTCGGTGGAGATCCCTCTTAGTTCCATCTCTCTAGGTAGCGCCGGTGAAGGTATCTTGTAGGGATTTTCAAACCAGGTTGTCCGTGAAGGTCGCTGAGTCTTCGGTTCTCAAAGTAGAGATCCCACTTTTAGTTCCATCTTTCATCTTAGGTAGCCGATCAAGGTACGAGGTTTTCAAACCAGTTGTCCGGATCAAGGTCGCCTCGAGTCCTTCGGTTCTCGGCGGAGATCCCACTTTTAGTTCCATCTTTCATCTTAGGTAGCGCCGATCAAGGTATGCGCCGGATTTTCAAACCAGTTGTCCGGATCAAGGTCGCCTCGAAGTCCTTTCGGTTCTCGGCGGAGATCCCACTTTTAGTTCCATCTTTCATCTTAGGTAGCCGACCAAGGTATGCGCCGGATTTTCAAACCAGTTGTCCGACCGGTCGCCTCGAGTCCTTTCGTTCTCGGCGGAGATCCCACTTTTAGTTCCATCTTTCATCTTAGGTAGCGCCGACCGAAGGTACGCTACCGAGGTTTTCAAACCAGTTGTCCGCCTAAAGGTCACCCGAGTTTCTTCGATTCGGTGGAGATCCCACTCTTAGTTCCATCTCTCTCCTAGGTAGCGCCGATCAAGGTATGCGCCGAGATTTTGAGACTGTGTTGTCCGAATCGGTCGCCTCGAAGTCCTTTCGGTTCTCAAAGTGGAGATCCCACTTTTAGTTTCATCTTTCATCTTAGGTAGCCGACCAAGGTATGCGCCGGATTTTCAAACCAGTTGTCCGGATCAAGGTCGCTCGAGTCCTTCGGTTCTCAAAGTGGAGATCCCACTTTTAGTTCCATCTTTCATCTTAGGTAGCCGACCAAGGTATGCGCCGGATTTTCAAACCAGTTGTCCGACCGGTCGCCTCGAAGTCCTTTCGGTTCTCGGCGGAGATCCCACTTTTAGTTCCATCTTTCATCTTAGGTAGCGCCGATCAAGGTATGCGCCGGATTTTCGACCAGTTGTCCGATCAAGGTCGCCGAGTCCTTTCGGCTCGGCGGAGATCCCACTTTTAGTTCCATCTTTCATCTTAGGTAGCGCCGATCAAGGTATGCGCCGGATTTTCGCACTGTGTTGTCCGGATCAAGGTCGCCGAGTCCTTTCGTTCTCGGCGGAGATCCCACTTTTAGTTCCATCTTTCATCTTAGGTAGCGCCGATCAAGGTATGCCGAGGTTTTCAAACCAGTTGTCCGCCTAAAGGTCACCGAGTTTCTTCGATTCTCGAGTGGAGATCCCACTCTTAGTTCCATCTTCTAGGTAGCGCCGATCAAGGTATGCGCCGAGATTTTGAGACTGTGTTGTCCGACCGGTCGCCTCGAAGTCCTTTCGGTTCTCAAAGTGGAGATCCCACTTTTAGTTTCATCTTTCATCTTAGGTAGCGCCGGTGAAGGTATCGCCGGGATTTTCGGACCGGGTTGTCCGTGAAGGCGCTGAGTCTTTTCGGTTCTCAAAGTGGAGATCCCACTTTTAGTTCCATCTTTCATCTTAGGTAGCCGATCAAGGTATGCGCCGTGATTTTCGCACTGTGTTGTCCGACCAAGGTCGCCTCGAGTCCTTTCGTTCTCGGCGGAGATCCCACTTTTAGTTCCATCTTTCATCTTAGGTAGCCGGTGAAGGTATCGCCGGGATTTTCGAACCGGGTTGTCCGGTGAAGGTTGCACGAGTCTTTTCGGTTCTCGGCGGAGATCCCACTTTTAGTTCCATCTTTCATCTTAGGTAGCGCCGACTAAAGGTATCTTGTAGGGATTTTCGGACCGGGTTGTCCGTGAAGGTTGCACGAGTCTTTTCGGTTCTCGGCGGAGATCCCACTTTTAGTTCCATCTTTCATCTTAGGTAGCCGACTAAAGGTATCTTGTAGGGATTTTCAGACCGGTTGTCCGTGAAGGTCGCTTCGAGTCCTTCGGTTCTCGAAGTGGAGATCCCACTTTTAGTTCCATCTTTCATCTTAGGTAGCTACCGATCAAGGTATGCCGAGGTTTTCAAACCAGTTGTCCGCCTAAAGGTCACCGAGTTTCTTCGATTCTGAGTGGAGATCCCACTCTTAGTTCCATCTCTCCTAGGTAGCGCCGATCAAGGTATGCGCCGTGATTTTCGCACTGTGTTGTCCGACCGGTCGCCTCGAAGTCTTTTCGCTCTCAAAGTGGAGATCCCACTTTTAGTTTCATCTTTCATCTTAGGTAGCTACCGATCAAGGTATGCGCCGAGATTTTGAGACAGGTTGTCCGTGAAGGTCGCTTCGAGTCCTTCGGTTCTCGGTGGAGATCCCACTTTTAGTTCCATCTTTCATCTTAGGTAGCCGATCAAGGTATGCGCCGAGATTTTGAGACTGTGTTGTCCGAATCGGTCGCCTCGAAGTCCTTTCGGTTCTCGGCGGAGATCCCACTTTTAGTTCCATCTTTCATCTTAGGTAGCCGATCAAGGTATGCGCCGTGATTTTCGCACCAGTTGTCCGATCAAGGTCGCTCGAGTCCTTCGGTTCTCGGCGGAGATCCCACTTTTAGTTCCATCTTTCATCTTAGGTAGCGCCGACTAAAGGTATCTTGTAGGGATTTTCGAACCGGTTGTCCGTGAAGGTCGCTGAGTCCTTCGGTTCTCGGCGGAGATCCCACTTTTAGTTCCATCTTTCATCTTAGGTAGCGCCGATCAAGGTATGCCGAGGTTTTCAAACCAGTTGTCCGCCTAAAGGTCACCGAGTTTCTTCGATTCTGAGTGGAGATCCCACTCTTAGTTCCATCTCTCTAGGTAGCCGATCAAGGTATGCGCCGAGATTTTGAGACTGTGTTGTCCGACCAAGGTCGCCTGAAGTCTTTTCGGCTCTCAAAGTGGAGATCCCACTTTTAGTTTCATCTTTCATCTTAGGTAGCGCCGATCAAGGTATGCGCCGGATTTTCGCACTGTGTTGTCCGACCGGTCGCCTCGAGTCCTTCGGTTCTCGGTGGAGATCCCACTTTTAGTTCCATCTTTCATCTTAGGTAGCCGGTGAAGGTATCGCCGGATTTTCAGACCAGGTTGTCCGATCAAGGTCGCCTGAAGTCTTTTCGGTTCTCGGCGGAGATCCCACTTTTAGTTCCATCTTTCATCCTAAGTAGCCCGGTGAAGGTATCGCCGGGATTTTCGAACCGGTTGTCCGTGAAGGTCACACGAGTCCTTCGGTTCTCAGTGGAGATCCCACTCTTAGTCCCATCTTACATCTCGAGGCACATCAAGGTGCTAACCGAACTTACATCTTAGGTAGCGCCGATCAAGGTATGCCGAGATTGTTTGGATCAAGTCGTCCGATCAAGGACGCCCAACCCTCTTGATTCCTATAGCAGCCCCAGCCTATTGGTTTCATTCTCGAGAAATAGAACATAGAGTTCCTCTTCTCTCACCAATTTAATCCTATCAATCAAAACTCCTTAATCCAAGATTCTTCTTGGGAATTTGATCGAATCCTAAGCGAGGGATAGGTCGGCGCTAGCAGCGTCGCCGGGTTAGTCTTCCTTGAAAAGATGAAGCCTCATTATTCAACATCGTAGCATTAAGTCTAAGAGAGTTTCATTCTTTTAGCACAATGTTGTGTGTAGAACGGATTTAGATAATCTACATGCTAGCCCAACTCAAACGGTAGTTGGTAAAGAATTTTCAAACCCGTTGAGGGCTGGGGGTTGGCCAATAACCCTAAAGCCGATGCCTAACACGCGTTGCCGGTTTAGTCTTTTCGATTGAAGAAGACACCGAGTTTGATTCGGGGTATTTTATCCGAAGCCTAAGAAGGGATGAGTCTACGTGTAACCGCAGCGTTGCGGGTGGTCTCTTGCCCGTAAAGAGTACCGAGCCTATGTATTCAATATCATAGCAACAAGTCTAGAAGAGTTTCATTCTTTTAGCACAACGCCACGCGCGGAACGGATCCGTGATAATCCGCCAGCCCAACTCAAACGGTAGTTGGTAAAGGCTAATCAAACCCGTTGACTACCGAGGATTTGCCAAAATCCTATAAGTATTATGGTTAATTATTTACGGCAAAAGAATCATAATAAACAATGAAAGGAATAGATCTTATTCATTTGAAGCAGATATAGAAGGAGCTACAACCGCTTAAACATCAAGTTTATGATAAAGGATTTGTTGTTCGAAATGAGACACTTCATCACTATAAGCTGGTGGAGTTCTCCACAACTCGACCACGAAGGACTCCTCATCGGTATTGATGTCTTCGTAGCTGCCTCCTCGAGCTCAACCACCGCTCGACAGCCGAGTTCCTCGACGCGACGGCGAGCTTCTTCCTTGTTGGCCTTAGCTAGCTCAAAATGCTCATCTTATCTTCCTCGCATGGAGCTCTCCCCGAAAGCAAGATATCCTCTCCGCGACTCGCCACAACATCACCGATATGGCTTAGGGAAGAATATGTCTCAGCAACAACAGCTCCGAGCTGATCGGCGTGGTCTCTCTGCATCTGGACCTCGAGCCCAGTAAAAACACGAGCATCGCGCCATGCCTCTAAACGCTGGTTGGCCCGAGAAGCACGCATGAGGAAGCTCCAGCTGCCCAGCTTGTAGTCTCAAGCTTTCTCCATATGAACGAGGTCATCAAGAATGGCTCGAGCCACCAGATAACCCATATCCCGTATCAAGGCCATCCGGGGATCAAGCAGTGGCCTGAACTGATGAAGAGAAAGCCCGCCATGAAGAACCTTTTCGATAACCGTGTTCACCAAGGAAAAGAACGAGCGTACTTCCAAACAGATAATAAAATGAGATGGATCTTCATCCAACATCAGCGCTCTCGCCAGATCATGGAGTCGAGATGTAGGCTCTACACAAAAGAAAAGAGGACCTTAGAATCTTCAATCAAAAATTGGCAAAAACATATTGGTTAGAGGACTCTTACCCGCTTCCTTCAAAGATAGTTTCGTGGACCGGCGAAGTCTATCGAGGAGTACCTATCATTTGGAGTACTATCTACGGTGACCCCTCGGTATGCTCATCTATCTCAACGATCATTTGTAGTAGGCGACTCAGCGGCGGAAGAGGAGTGCTTGCCACTACACAAAGGAATTTCTCGAGGCTCCTTTAATTATAGTAGTATTGGCCAAATGGTGGTCCTATAATTAATCGAAGAAAATTCATACCTTCTTCGTGGATTGTGGCTTCTGCAAATCTTCACCAAGAGCATCACCATCCTGTGACCAAGCGTAGTCATCCATGGAAGTGTTGTCGTATAAACCAGCTTCCACGAAATCTTCCATTGAGAAGTCTGAAAAAGAAGGCATTAGGAAAATGAATGCAACTGAAAATGGGCAAACAATCGTAAGGTGACTTACCTCCTACAGTGGAGTTAGCGTGCCTAGTCTCGGTTTGTGCATTTGTCTCCTGCAATTTCTCTAAAAGAGCAAAAAGCGAAGTGGCAATTAGAGAGTGCAATTTGAGTCGTTTAATTCCGCATTAAGCCATCTAGAAGAGGAATTATCGATGTTAGATGTACATGGATTCGCCGAATCAGGTCCTATATCGGTCTCCTCCGCCATAGCTCTATACATTTGTTGAGTAAAACTTGGTTCAGCATGAGCAGAACTGGGCCCAGCAGAATCGCGGTGAGGAAAATCAAAGCCAGAATCACAATCCCTAAAACCTCACGCATGCAAGCGGAGAAATGTCGGTCTCAAAAGCGAAAATTCGAGATTACATCACGGTGAATTTATACCTCCGTCCTTGTTGGATCATCGCTGGTCAAGTCTATATCAAAGGACCGAGGATTCATGCGAGTCTTATGGGCTAACCTCTTTCGTTTAACCCCTCGAGAAGGTCGAAATTCTTCTTCTTCAACAGATTTTCCTGAAATTTTAGTTGAATGAGGAATCCAATAGAAAGGATGAGAAAACGGAGGGGGAAAAGGAGAGAGTACCGAGGTTCTTCTCATAAACTGCAGCCTCCGCTTGGTCCTCACCTAAAGTCACAGCGTCAAAGTTGTGGAACTCCTCCTCAACCTCGCCCGGTCGATAAGATTGGTGGTGCTTCCTCTGAGCTTGAGCGGCATCTGGGGGTGTTTGAGTGTCGGCTCGCAACGATGCTTCGGCCACCAGATCTGAGATAGCCCTCACAGGGACTGGCTCGTTAGCTACTAATAGCCAACTGCAATGAAGGAATGTCGACTCAAGCGGCGGTCGAGCACGGGAGGCTGAATCTAGCACCGGTACATCCCATGACGCTCCACAACCATGCTCGAAGGCCATCCACAAGTCCACCATGAGTCTGGAGCCGTCGGTTCGGGTTCCCAACATAAAGTTGGTCGTAACCGAACTGGCGAGCAAAACGACAGGGAAAATAAGGCTCAATGAAGCATTCCTCCTTTACTCGAAAAATGAGATACCACGGCACGATGTTCACTAGCCGGTTAAACGACCAATGTCAGCGAAGTCTGGCGTATCTTGGCACCTCCTCGTAGACCAAGGACTCACCATATTGACCGAGAATCGGGAAACATCCGAAAAGATCCACCCTTTATGAATCGCATCGTTTCTTGATCTCTGTAAAGCCACGCCTTTCCATCGCAATCCTCTACCAACCGCAAGAAAGGAGTAGGCGAATCTGTGGAACCGGTGCCGACATCATGTCGGGGCGATGAAGGACCGACCAAGCCATCAAATAGGTATATGGGAGCTCTACCGGACGGAAGGAATACGTGATGATGGCTCATCCTTTCTCGAGTAAATGCGGGACTATATGCGCAATCCACGGTGAATATTGGCCACCATTACGGAAGGAGAGTTCCTTCTTGTGGGCAAAGGCTGAGCTGAGGGTAAAGGACCTCCAAAGGTAAAGCATCATCAGTTGGTAAGGAACCCCACACTTCTTTAGCCAGATTGCAAGATAGTCGGCTAGAAGAGTTGTCGGTTGGATAGGCTTTACGCATGCCATAGAAAGGTTGCAAACTTGGTCCACGGGGAAAACCATCTTCGGTAGGCTGGTATAGGAGTTAGCCTCGGACCTTTCGATCAGTTCATTAACCTTGAAGGAGTGGCGGTGGCAGTTCACATATATCCTCGCCGATTTGTCCTCCAAATCTTTGGAACAAGTAATTGGCAAACCACTTCAGACTCACTTGCAATTTCCTTTTGGCGTAAGGTTCAGATTGGGCCAGAGCTATATAATAATGACAAGTGAGATCCCATAAAGTCTTGTAGCGATTGGTGTGTGTTTCTTGGTGACTGGTTCTAATTGGAAGGAAGTACTCGATCTGACATCTTCCCCATGGGTAAACCTAAAATTGGTACATCTCATGAAGAGCCGCCAACTCACCGTGTTTGGTGAAAAGCGTATTGAATCACGGATTATAGAGCTCGAATAAGGTGAAGAAATGGTTGGCGCTGATTGGAAGACCATACATGGTGTACGAATGTTGAATACATGCATAAACACGAAGTTCTCCATCCCATCGATTGAGGGCGTAGTTGGTCGGCGACCCAATGTTTACGATGAGTGAATTCAGCAGTAAAATCTATCACTAGATGGCGGCATCTCTCTCCCAAGCGTGGCGATTCTTCAAAGTCGGCGGGAACAAAGAGCTCATTACGGGCGGTGTGTCCAACCCATAATTAGGGATGAAGGCCGATGATCGATTCTGTTGGAACACAGGCAGGCTGGCGGGTAATAAATCCATAATGGATGTGATCATGCTCCTCGGTCGGGCCAAGACATCAGGTGTCCGCGGCATGGTGTCGAGATCGGTCAATGAGAGCCGACGAGGTATCCGGAATATACAAAGGACCTCCGTCGTCTTTGTTCAACCACCTCTCACTCGATAAGAGCGTATCCGGATCCTTAAGCGAGTCGCCGAGCGGATAATCTGTTTTTGCAAAGGTTGATGGGTGGTGTCTTTACAAGTGGCGTCGGTGACCAATAGCACGAGAATCGCGGGAATTCCCCTCAACTTCTGATCTGAATCGCTTCGCTGATGCAGGGTGCAAATCGGCGAGATAAAAATCGTGGGATCGTCACATGTGGAGTAATATTCACTATGGCCCATCAACCGTAAGTCGGAAAAACTCGAGGAATAATAAACTGAAATCAAAAATATTGAGTTAGTAAAAGCGTTGAATTCATCTTACATAGATTGAGTCCGACCTTATAATGGAATACGATGATTTCATCGTATCGAATACGGGAGAAACGATAAATATAGTCAGCGTAAACAAAGCGGCAATATATCCCGTTCTGAGCGAGAATACGGTGTGAAATCGCTCCGTTAAAGATATCGAGGCGGGTGATGACCAAGCAAAACCAATCGTGAAGCGTCAATCCCCACGAAGGAGAACCTCGGCTCTTCCCAATCGCCTCACAAAGGAGAAACGGCGGGGTCGTAGCGAGTGTACACGGGAAGGCGAACGAATCTGAAGCGTCGGTCCCCACAAAGAGGATTTTGGCTCTTCCCAATCGCCTCACAAAGGAAGCGGCGGGGATAGCGATATATATATACGAGAAGATGATGCTTATTTGGCTGCAAAGGAGGCGTGCATTCCGCCTTGGCGAGTTGATCGACCCTTGGAACATGAGATCTTCGCGATGACATCGAACCGCAAAGGAAGACAAATAAAGTCAGATATGCGGTTAAAATCAACAAAAGGCATCAAAGAAGACCGGTAGCCATAATCGGTACAACAAACGGCCTGCCGAAGCGGTAGCGCGGCCAGTGCGGCACAGTGTGAGGCAGCGCCAGTACTGGCAGCGCCAGGGCAGCGGCACGAATGCGCCCTAGGCGCTTGGCTACCCGGCTGGCGTGCTGCCGCCCGGCCCGTCGTCGCCACCGTCGACGTCGTTCTCCCGCCTTGATGATTGTGCACCTGTTCATGCACAGAGGAAAAAAAAAGAGAAGAAGAAAAAGAAATAGGCGTTATAAAACACTCGTACGTGTACCTCGTTGTCTGAGGGAGATGAGACGACGCGAGAGGGGATGAAAACAAGAGAAAAAGAGCAGAGGGGGGGGGCGGCCTAGGTCAAGAAAAAGAGGTGATGGAGGGTATTTATAATAACCCCATAAGGACTCCTATTTGGCTATGAGTAGGAATTCTAATTGGAACCCAATTGGATATCCAAAAAGGAACCAAATCAGTCCCTAATTAGGAGTCCTAGTTGGAACCTTATCCGGATGTCAAAATAGTGCCAAATCAGTCCGTTGATTGGTTCCTACTCCCTCCGCTATATTTGGAAAGATTCTGAAGATTTATTCGGCATGATAACACCTTGCGAAGGCCCCCATCGACGCCGATCAACGCGTCGCCTAATCCTACTCAATCGGGATACGGTATAAAGCTGTTTCCTAATTTGTCGAAGTTCGGAAGAATATTTCCATAAAAATATTCTTGGGATAACTTCGATCGTCGCGGATCACATCGGCCGATCAGCGTCGCCTAATCCTACTCCAAATAGGATTACGGTATAAGCTGTTTCCTAATTTGTGAAAAGTTCGGAAGAATATTTCCACAAAAATATTCTTAGGGATAACTTCGATCGTGCGGATCACATCGGCGCCGATCAGCGTCGCTAATCCTACTCAATCGGGAATACGAATATAAAGTGTTTCCTAATCTGTTGAGAAGTTCGGGAAGAATATTTCCACAAAAATATTCTTAGGGATAACTTCGATCGTCGCGGATCACATCGGCCCGATCAGCGTCGCCTAATCCTACTCAATCGAGAATACGGTATAAGCTGTTTCCTAATTTGTCGAGAAGTTCGGAAGAATATTTCCATAAAAATATTCTTAGGGATAACTTCGATCGTGCGGATCACATCGGCCCGATCAGCGTCGCCTAATCCCACTCAAGCGGTATCACGGTATAAGCTGCTCCCTTTCCTCCGATGAGTATAAGAGGTTAAACTATTCCTCCCTTACTCCAAATAGGATTACAGTATAAACTATTTCCTAATTTGTGAAAAGTTCGGAAGAATATTTCCACAAAAATATTCTTAGGGATAACTTCGATCGTCGGATCACATTAGCGTCGCTAATCCTACTCCGAATAGGATTACGAGTATAAACTATTTCCTAATTCTTAACGAGAAGTTCCTGGAGGATATTGCCATATTCTCAAGGATAACTCGATAACCCTCAATGTCTTCCCATCGTGGAACCTCAAAGAGAGGTAAATTGATAAATTCTGACAAGGCTTATATTGACGCCGGACAACGCGTTCTACCTTGAAAGAACTCCTCCCATTGTATCAATGCCGATTAGATGCGTCGCCGTAGGAAGTAGTCCAACAGTTTGGAATTGGAATAAATCCCAGAAGAATTCCTCCCACGTGGATAAGCGTACTCAACAAGGAATGTCATTATAATGCCAACCAGCGTGGTCGCGAGAGGATTCAGCGATCAGCGGTTGGATCCGCAAGATGCCGCCCGGTCAACCGTTGCACTTTCGCCGATTGAAGGCTAAAATCCATATAGTTTGGCCTAATTAGCGGCGTCAAGACATTTCCGATCAATGGAGGAATCTCGATGGTCGATTGGGCGACAATTCACCAACACGAGTCAACAACAAATGAACTCAATCAACTACATTTTGAAATTCCAACAAATGGTCAAGCAATAAAAGCGATGCAATGCGCCCTCGGGTATCCTACCAAGCACCGGACACTCGAGAGGATTGGAAGAATCAAAATCTTGAGACTATTCTCAAGGATAACTTCGATCGTCGGATCACATTAGCGTCGCTAATCCTACTCGAATAGGATTACAGTATAAACTATTTCCTAATTCTTAGAGAAGTTCTGGAGGATATTGCCATATTCTCAAGGATAACTTCGATAACCCTCAATGTCTTCCCATCGTGGAACCTCAAAGAGAGGTAAATTGATAAATTCGACAAGGCTTATATTGGCGGGACAGCGCGTTCTACCTTGAAAGAACTCCTCCCATTGTATCAATGCCGATTAGATGCGTCGCTAGGAAGGCAGTCAGTCAACGGTTTGGAATTGGAATAAATCCCAAGAAGAATTCCTCCCCTTGTGGATAGCGTACTCCAACAAGGAGTAATGCAGAGTAATGCCAACCAACGCCGTCAAGGATTCATCGATCAACGGTTCGATCCACGCAAGATCGCGACGCCGGTCAACACGCTGCACTCGCCGATTGAAGGCTAAAATCCATATAGTTTGGCCAATTAGCAGCGTCGCGGCGAGATTTCCGATCAATGGAGGAATCTCGATGGTCGATTGGGCGACAATTCACCAACGAGTCAACAACAAATGAACTCAATCAACTACATTTTGAAATTCCAACAAATGGTCAAGCAATAAAAGCGATGCGAAGTAGCCCTCGGGTATCCTACCAAGCCTTGGGCGGCTGAGAGGATTGGAAGAATCAAAATCTTGAGACTATTCTCAAGAAGAAACTCATCGATCCACCGGCCCGGATCTCAACAGCGGTCGGACAAAAATGCGATCGCAAGTAATACCCTCGGCAATCTACAAAGCGGAAAGGCTGAAGGGAGTGGAGAGATCAAGCGCAGGGTCATTCACAAGTCCTATCACGCTAACTAAAGGGTGAAGGGCTCATCATGTCAAAGCATCGGACTTCGTCAAGAATCGAGGCGAGGCGGCTTTGGAGGGTATCTGTGGCGTCAAAATTGTTTATCGATGCGAACAAGACTTCGTGGCGGTGGGCGACAACCGGCGACCCATCCGACAGCGACCGAAGCTGGCGGCGGCGTGGTTCTGCAGTAAAGCGCATAAAGCGAGTCGGCGAGCATGAAGTGAGTCGACAAAGGCGAGTCAACAAAGCGGCGTATCGTGGAATAAACCCGATGGCGAAGTTCGACGAGGCGAGTTGAATAAACTCAAACGTCGACGAGGCGGAATCAACCGTACTTAGTCCGTCAACGTAAATGATCCGATTGAGCTCTAGAAGTTGACCGGATACGGACTCAAACACAACGGAGACGTCACCGGAGAAAAATTACGTCGGAAAACCGAGAAAAAACGGCAAAACGGCGAAAACGGCAAAACGGCGAACCTCGGCCAAGTAGCAGGGGTGGCTCGACCATGGCCCGGCACCTGCTGGCAGTGTTTGAGCGAAATGGCGAGAAACCGCAGCGATTCCCCTATTCTATAAATAGGGGTTTTCCTCGGTCGGGGAGAATTTGGGATTGAGGGATTTTTGGGCTGGATTTTGGTCGGACTTTCGAAGATCTCGGATTTTTTAACACTTGTGAGAGAGTTCTCGAGCCGTCGGCCTTGATTCAGAGCACCGTGACGCGAGTTCGATCGGCGTCGGATCTCGATCAGGTAAGCGAATTGAATTCGACTCTGAGAATAAGCTGTGACTTCTCCTAGTAGATCTCCTGCGCTCCGTGATCCTCTCGCCGTGAGTGTGATCCCGAAGGCGATCCTCTCGCCGTGAGTGTGATCCCCTCGGTAACCGTTTCCCGTGAAATGAGCCTTCCGTCTGTAGTTTGAACCGGGTTTCCACGGATCAAAATTGCGGTGGTCCACGGACGATTCAAGTCCGACGCGGTGAAGAACCCTGGCGAGGATCACGATAAGCGGATCCGGCGTTTGTTCTAAAAAGGAAAGTTGTAATCTTTCGTTTTCATTGTATGCCTTAAAATAAAAGGCGATTTTTCTTTGTTTGAATTTTGTTGTAGGCCCAAGAAGGCATGCGAATTCAACAACAATGAATACAAAACCGACTTTTACCGCGAACAGTAATTAAGCTCAGATTTATCCCCTTTGATCTTAAGGACAAAGTCAAGAAATGGCTATATAGCTTGCCCACAAATTCTATCTCAACTTAGGATGAATTTGTTATCATGTTCTAAAAATTCTTTCCAATTCATAAAGCGGTAAATCTTAGGAACAACATTGAGTCTTATAGGATAATTCTAAGAAATCCATTTTGAAAGTATTTTAATAGGTTTAAGGATCTTCTCATCTAATGTCCTCATCATGGTCTAGAAAAGTAGCGATTATGCCAAATCATCTATAAGGGATTGGATTATTCTTCAAATACATCCTTAGAATCTATGTGTCAAGGGGATTTTATGAAGAAAAATACTGATGAAGATTAACAATTTTTAAAAAATTTATCTGAGAAAACCATGTAGTGGGAACACTGTGATGAAAGAATTTCATCAGTTCTCCCAATTAAATTCCACTGTCTTTCCCTGGAGTCAAACATTCTCTCTGAAGCTAAGGTGGCTACAATCCTACATCAGTTAGAAGCCCTAGAAACCAAAGAACGAGCTCCAGCTCAAATCAACTAAGTTTCTTTCTCAGGATGTCATAATTGTCTATCCCAACCCATGTTTTAAAAGAATGTTCTCTCTTAGGAAATAATCAACTACTAGATCAGGTGAACGTTGCATTCCAGTGTCATGTGAATGATCCACTTTCACCAACCTATAATTCGGTTGGAGAAATCATCTAAATTTTACATGGAATCAATGAAATTTCCCCAAAAATTAAAATTTCACTCCCACTTCAACCTAACAATTTTCTAGAGGAAACACAGTTCCTTTAAACATGCCGAACAATTTTCCACAACCCTTCTTCCTCTTCTTCTATTCAAAATGCTAAACCTAAACAAACTCTCTCTCCTTTTAATAACTTTATTCAACAATCACCCCTTTCCGATGACCAATAAGCCGAAATCAAAACTGAGCTTAATCTCTATAGGTTTAAACTCGTTGCTCCCTTTCCATATAAACTTAGGCCTAGGAAAAACTCTCCCCAGATAGAGAAAATTCTAGAAATTTTTAAGTAGGTCAAGGTCAACATTTCTCTCATAAATGCCATCCAACAAATCCCGTCGTATGTAAAATTTTTGAAGAATTTGTGCACTAAAAAAAGAACCACCAATATTTTCAAGAAAGTCTTTCTAGCTTCCAATATCAGTGCCATGCTCTAAAAGCACATGCCTTTAAAACATAAGGATTCTAGTTGTCCTACTGTCTTATGTGTCATAAGAACTGCCTTCATTGATAATGCACTTCTAGACTTAGGAGCTAGTGTGAATTTTCTTCTTTATTTAGTCTATCAATAGCTCAGAGTTGGTAAATTGAAACTAACAAGATGCACCCTCCAGTTAGTTGATAGATCCATGAAAATACACAAGGGACAGATAGAGAATGTTCTGATCAAGGTAGGAGAGTTTATTTTTCCTATTGATTTCATAATCTTTGAAACGCAGCCTATTTTTAATTTTAAAGGTCAAATCCCAGTTATCTTAGGTAGACCATTCTTAACAACCTCAAATGCTTTGATCAATTGTAGAACTGGTCAAATGACTGTTGATCTAAATATTTTTAATTTAGGAAACCAGCTGACTCGTCCATCAAATGAACCCTTAAAAGTGAATTACATCCAAGAAATATCAAGTAACAGTTCGCAGGGGAGTATGAGTCAGATCTTACTGACCTGAGTTTTGAGGAGACCATTAATGAAGAAATAAGGTTTTTTGATAAAGAACATGAATTTTTAGGAAAGATGGCCCAATCAGCTCATCATGTCTTAATCATGAACCCTAATTCAGAGGAGATTTTCAGTGCTGATATTGAGTTATTTGAGGAATTAGAATAATCTTCTAATCTTTGGTCCATTTCTGAACCCAATATTCCATCGGTGGAAATGCACATCAATAATATACACACTTATTTTGGTTTGACTAATTACTCCTTACCAACCAACCATAAAAGGCTGCAAAAGTTACTAAAAACCCTGAAAAGTATAGAATTCAAGTAAATTATAGAGTTTATCATTTTACACTTCTTTAAAACCCGAGGTAGAATTTTCAGCAATAAGGTAGGATTTGATGTGTGACTTGAGCTTTTCATTCTAAAACTTGTATTCTACATCTTTACTCTTTATCTCATAATAACAAGCTGGCGAGCTTGTTCGCGGGGAAAGTTGTTTTGATTGTCATTGATTTGAATTTGTTTACAGCTTCAGTCGCCTACAACAAAAATTCAAGGAATATCGCCTTTTTATAAGGTTTACAATGAAAATCCAAAAAATTACAACTTTTTAACCCTTTTAGAACAAACGCGGGATCCGTTTATCGGATCCTCGCTCGTGTGGGTTCTTTGCCTGTGTCGGGGACTTTTTATGTCCGTGGACGACCGCGCAATCCTGATCCAAGTGGAGATCTAGATACGAGATCTGCGGATCTAGAGTGCTTATTTCACGAAGGAAGTAAGACAGGGGGATCAACTCACGAAGGAGGTGATGTGGGGCCGAGTGAGATCTACTAGGAGAAATCACTGCGCTTCGCCACGAACTAAAGCGAAGCTTAACCTAGAGGGTAAATCCGCAAATCGACCTAAACCGTGGACTGGTGGATTCTCTACCTTCTTGTGTAGATCAGGTACAGCGAACTCCTCGAGATCCGGATCTCGTCTCTTCTCTTGATCAATGCAGAACACATTGCCAAAGTCTTGATCTTGAACTTCAAAATCGGATCTGCGGGGCTCTAGCGAGTCTTCAAGAGATCCCAAAATCCAACCCGGTGAAGGAGACCCCTATTTATAGCATCGGGGGTGTGTAGGTGGCTTCGGCCTCATGGCGAGCCACCTCGGCCACTTGACCGAGGCACCTCGGTCAAGTTGGCAGTGGCTTCGATCATGAAGGCAGCTCCCACCATTATGTTGGCGAGTCATCTCGGTCAACATGGCAGTTACCCTCATTTTCTTTGCGGCCTCGGTTTGCAGTTTAAGCTCTGCTTGTTTACGAGTATTAGGCATAATTTTCCTCCGGTGATGTCGCCGTTGTGTTTGAGTCCAGATCCGATCGACTTTCGGAGCTCAATCGGTTCATTTGAGTTGGCGGACTAAGTGCGGTGATTCGTTCGTCGGCGTTTGAGTTTAGTCATCTCGCCTCGTTAAATTCGTCATTGGGTTTATTCCACGATCGCCGTTTACGTTGACTTCGTGCGCCTTGCCGACTCACTTCATCGTTAAATTGACTTCGCTTTATCGTTTTGCGGCGTAATCCGCGTCGTCGGCGGTTCTAGGTGGCGTTGTCGGATGGGTCGTCGGTAGCCACCGTCCACGAGTCGCTTCGAATGCGATAAGTAATTTTAACGCCTACAGATACCCCCTCCAAAGTGTCTCAGTCTCGATTCTTTGGCGAGTCTGGGATGCTTTGGATATGATGAGCCCTTCGCCCTTCAATCGGCGTGATAGGACTTGTGAATGACCTTGGCGTTTGATCTCTCCACTCCTTTCAGTATTTCCAGTGCTTTGTAGGATTGCTTTGAAGGTATTCAGATCTTGCATTTTTGTCTAACCGTTGTCGAGATCTTGACCAAAAGTCGATAGATGAATTTCTTTTGAGATTAGCTCCAGTATTTGATTCCTCCAATCCTCTTAGGTTCTCCAGTGCTTTGTAGGATACCCGGGGGTGTTACGGTGCTGCATTTATTGCTTGACCGTTGTTGGAATTTCGAACTGTAGTGATGGGAAATAAATGATTACCTCCTTAGTTGCAAGTATACAACCTTGATCAAGTTATAGTATATAAGATTATCGATCCCACGAGGAACGGGAAAGTAGGAAGAGTTTTGCTCAAGTTTGGTTCTCAAATTATCTTGTGACAATTAGGAGTTTATGTACAAATAAAATGAAAGTAAGAAAATGGTGAGAGTGGATGTGGAGATAAAGAGAGTGGATTGTGGATTATGTGCAAGGAGGAGAAAATAAAGTTGAAAATGTGGTTGTGGTTATATGCACATAATAACAAAACTAGGTTTGAGATTATATACACATGGAGGAAATTGAGATTGAGAGAAAATAAGTGCAAAATAAAAGAAAGCAAGATTGAGAGAGAGAGGAAAATCAAAATCAAGAATAAAGGAAAATAACAAACAAATGAAAAACAAAGATAAGAGGAAAATAAAGAAGGTAAAGTATGGAGGATTAATTAAAGATATGAGGAATCTAGAGTAGATCCACTTAGCTTATCTCAATCTCATGAAAATGAGTTGGATTTGTTAGCTAGTTTCAAACAATCTCTAGGGATCCCACGAATATTAGCCCTTAGAAAAAGGGTAATTCCCTAGAGGGTTCTAGCCTCAAGGTGAATTAAAGAAAAATCTATTCTAGAAAGTAAATACAAGAATTAAATACATTGCATGAAAGTAAATTGCATGAAAGTAAATTGCATGAAAGTAAATCTAAGCTACAAAGCAATAAAATGAACAAGAAAGAAAATGCAAAATAGAAACCAAAAACAACACAGATCTTAATCTAATCCTCGAGATCCGGATCTCGTCTCTTCTCTTGATCAATAGAACACATTGCCAAAGTCTTGATCTTGAACTTCAAAAATCGGATCTGGGGCTCTAGCGAGAGTTTCAAGAGATCCCAAAATCCAACCCGGTGAAGGAGACCCCCTATTTATAGCATCGGGGTGTGTAGGTCTTTCGGCCTCATGGCGAGCCACCTCGGCTACCAATGAGGCACCTGGTCAAGTTGGCGGAAGTGTCGATGGCTATTGGCGGAGTCATCTCGGTCAACATAGCCGAGATTACCCTCATTTTCTTTGCATTTTCGGTTTGCCGTTTAAGCTCTGCCGTTTACGGTATTCGGCATAATTTTCCTCGGTGATGTCGCGTTGTGTTTGAGTCCGTATCCGATCGACTTTGGGCTCAATCGGTTCATTTGAGTTGGCGGACTAAGTGCGGTACGGTCCGTTCGTCGGTTGTTTTCATCTCTTCGTTAAATTCGTCATTGGGTTTATTCCACGATCGCCGTTTACGTTGACTCGTCGCCTTGCCGACTCACTTCATGCGATTCGACTTCGCTTTATCGTTTTCGCGGTAATCCGCGTCGGCCGGTTCTAGGTCGCGTTGTCCGGATGGGTCGTCGGTAGCCCGTCGAGTCATTTCGAATGCCCGATAAGTAATTTTGCGCACGATACCCCTCCAAAGTGTCTGGAGTCTGATTCTTTGGCGAGTGCGGGATGCTTTGGATATGATGAAACCCTTAAGCCCTTCAATGGTATGATAGGACTTGTGAATGACCTTGGCGTTTGATCTCTCCACTCTTTCGGTATTTCCGGTGCTGTAGGATTCTTTGAAGGTATTCGATCTTGCATTTTTGTCTAACCGTTGTCGAGATCTTGACCAAAAGTCGATAGATGAATTTCTTTTGAGATTAGCTCGAGTATTTGATTCCTCCAATCCTCTTAGGTTCTCCGGTGCTTTGTAGGATACAGGGGTGTTACGGTCTTTGCATTTATTGCTTGACTTGTTGGAATTCGAGCTGTAGTGATGGGAAATAAATGATTACCTCCTTAGTTGCAAGTATACAACCTTGATCAAGTTATAGTATATAAGATTATCGATCCCACGAGCAGGAAAGAAGTAGGAAGAGTTTTGCTCAAGTTTGGTTCTCAAATTATCTTGTGACAATTAGGAGTTTATGTACAAATAAAATGAAAGTAAGAAAATGGTGAAGTGGATGTGGAGAGATAAAGAGTGGATTGTGGATTATGTGCAAAGGAGGAGAAAATAAAGTTGAAAATGTGGTTGTGGTTATATGCACATAATAACAAAACTAGGTTTGAGATTATATACACATGGAGGGAATTGAGATTGAGAGAAAATAAGTGCAAAATAAAAGAAAGCAAGATTGAGAGAGAGAAGGTCAAAATCAAGAATAAAGGAAAATAACAAACAAATGAAAAACAAAGATAAGAGGAAAATAAAGAAGGTAAAGTATGGAGGATTAATTAAAGATATGAGGAATCTAGAGTAGATCCACTTAGCTTATCTCAATCTCATGAAAATGAGTTGGATTTGTTAGCTAGTTTCAAACAATCTCTAGGGATCCCACGAATATTAGCCCCACACTTAGAAAAGGGTAATTCCCTAGAGGGTTCTAGCCTCAAGGTGAATTAAAGAAAAGAAAAATCTATTCTAGAAAGTAAATACAAGAATTAAATACATTGCATGAAAGTAAATTGCATGAAAGTAAATTGCATGAAAGTAAATCTAAGCTACAAAGCAATAAAATGAACAAGAAAGAAAATGCAAAAGAAATAAAATAGAAACCAACAACTCCTGATCTTAATCTAATCCTCCTTTTGGTCCTTGGATTAGAAGAAGAGAAAGGAAATTGAAGAATTGAAACATTTCATTTATTGTGTAACAAAAGTTATAATTTTGGAAGATCTTCTCAATTAAGAGTGACCCTCCTCTCCAAATGGAGTTTTACAAAATATTTCACACTCAAAACACTCGACCTTCACCCTATTTATAGCCCAACGAGTTGATGTGAACCATTGGATCAAACCTAGCCAAAAGGAAGAGAAATCCACCATTAATTGAATCATTTGAAACCGATCGGTTGGCCGATCGGTTATAACCGATTATAATAGGTTGGTCAACCGGTTGTTCCCAGAATTTGTCTTTTCTTGATTTTTCTTCACGAATTTCTCTTGGATCAATTTGGTATCTTGGGCCTTGGTTTGTCTTGATTTGGGCTTCAAATATTGGTAGAAATTCAGAGAATTTGAGTAATTTGGGCTTTTATTCATTATTTCTTTATTAGCACGCAAAATAAGATAAAAATGATTATTAGTAATATCGTTATTCATATAACATAGGTAATAAGGGTATAAAAATATAATTAAAATGTGATAATCAAATACCCCACACCTAAACTTTTGCTAGTCCTCTAGCAAAGAAAATAAAAAGAAAACCTAACTCACTTTCGAGGAATCGCGGTTGTATTTAGCACATACAACAAGCCTTTAAACCCCTAGGTTACCCGGTGGGCGAGTTGTAGTCTCGTGAGGGTTTGCGTGAATATACCCACAAAATTCAGTCAACTTGCCAATTTAAAGAAGTTAATAAAATAATTAATTCATTTGATATCTTCAAACATTCCAATTGAAGTTGGTTAATACTCAAGAAAGCGTTTTATCATAACTCCAATGTAATTTTCTTAAGAAAATCCTTTCATTATAGTTATACAAAACCAAGTTTAACTCAAAATTTAATTTGAAAGTTTTGAAAAGAACATGCTAACTCTTTGTTTTAAACAAACTTCAAGTCTTTAAATCCATTTAATTTTTCAAGAACATATACAAATATAACTATATATAAAAACATGATTAGTACACCATTATTTTTTTAACTCTTTATTCCTTGGTGGTTTTGTTCTTTTTAATCGGCTTTCTAAGTGACCATTTAGCGAAGTTTTAATAATGAATCCCAACCCAATTGGGCTTAGGTCATTAAGTATAGAAATACTCCTCGGCTTAATTACTCAGTCAACTTAGGCTTAGTAAAATAGAATCACCAATGATTTTAAGAGAAATTTTTCTTCTTTTGTTAAGTTAGTATAATATATATATGTGTATATGTATATATATTCTGAACAATATTTGATCAAGACAACTTGAAAAATTATTTTCAACTCTAAGTTAGGCATGCAAAAATTCCATTACTTTAATTAAAAATCTAAGTTAAAACTTAAGTAAAGTATACTACTTGAAAATCATTTCTTAAGAAATTTATTTGGAGTTGTCATAAAAGGTAAACTTGAGTATAGAACTAACTAAGGATTAGAAGACTTAAATTCTATCAATTTGATCAATTATTAATCAACTCTATTAAGTTGGCAAGTGACTATTATTTTTTTTTTTATGATGAAAAGAGAAAAAAATGACATAAAAAATGGTAAGAAAATAACTAAGATAAAGATAAAATGACTAATCCCCACCCCCACACCTAAATTTTGCATTGTCCTCAATGCAAATTCTATTATGCACAAAGTAAAACAGATAAGAAAATGGAGGCACTTACATTTGTTCGGTCGACTTGAACAATGATAAAAATTCAGAATTACCTTTGGTATGAGAAGGTGAAGTCAAAAATTTATTCTTTTTTTTTTTCATATGTATTTTTTTGAATAGAACAAGAAACTCTCACATGAGAGAAGAATAAATTCTTTTTATTATTATTGTGGGACAAAAAATAAAAATGTAGAATAAAAGATGAAACATGAGAAGCTCACATTCTACATTAAATCCTACCTTATTGCTGAAAATTCTACCCCGAAATTTAAAGAATTTCAAAATGATATGATCACTGATGTGCTTAAATTCCAAAAATTCAAGGGTTTTTAGTGATGTGTGCAGCAATGGAAGGTAGGTATTAATGGTTGTATGCTTTTTGAACTTAGATTCGTTATTAACAAAAATTTCATCAAAAATGAAATCTTGTTGTTTTCTATTTTCTAAAAATCTAAGTTCATTGACAAAGGGTTCTTCAAATGTTGGCTTCAAGATGCATGTATTCAACGTAATTCTCTCGCTTAGAAGGACTTGATTATTAACACGGTTACGATTGTTGTGAATGGATTGCATTCACTTGATCTTGAAAAGTTGAACTTGACCCGCGTTCCTTGGATTGGTCACGGGTTGACTCGGAAATGATCCTTTCTCTCTCTCACTTATAAGCTAGCTAGTTGACCAAGCGGGTTTCTAATCTAGCTATGGCTTGAGTGTTGGAGTTGAGAATTTGTCACATTGATTGCATAAAGGAGTTCATCGTGCTAGATGTTTGAGTCAACAAGTTAAGTGGTGCGTGCGAGAGGTTTTAATCAAGGCTTCCAAACCCCTTTCCAAAACATTAAGGCGTTTCTCAACATTTGAAGGAATATGATTTGTAGATTGATGATGAGGAAACTGATTTGGAAATGGTGATTTGGTTGTGGAAAATTGGTTTGAAGCTGAAAGCTGCGTTGCCCTAGGGAATTGTTGGTTTGAAGAGGGAGTAAAATTTTGATTTCCGAGAAATTACCCGATTCCATGCAAAATTGGATGATTTCTCCAACCCGGATTATAGGTTGGAGAAAATGGATCATTAATCGGATCTTTGGAATCTTGCATTCATCATTCTAGAATTGAGTATTTCCTAAGAGTGGACATTGCTCAAGCATGGGTCGTAGAAAGACGATTATGACAACTGCGGCGAAACTTGATTGATTTGGCCGGAGCTCGTTCTTTGGTTTCTAAAGTTTCTAACATCGCGTAGGATTGTAGCCATCTTAGCCGGAGGCTATGTTTGACTCTAAGGAAGGACCTCTAGAACTGGATTGGGTAATCGATGAATCACGTTGTTCCCACCGCATAGTTTTCTGATAAATTCTCTAAAAGTCCCAAGCTTCATCGGCATTTTTCTTCATGAAATCCCCTTGACACATTGACTCTAAGGAAGTTTTGAAGAATAATCCAATCCTTCATAAATAATTTGGCATAATCGCCACTTTTCAAGACCATGGTGAGGACATTGATAAGAAGATCTTTGAATTTGTCAAAATACTTCCAAAAGGTTCTCCGACAATTTTAAAATTTTGAATGCTGTTTCTAAGCTTGACCGCTTTGTGGATAGGAAAGAATTTTTTCGAAAAACTTTTACAAATTCACCCCAAGTTGAGATGGAATCGTGGGCAAGCTATCTGACCATTTTTGGCTTTGTCCTTAAGGGCAAATGGAATAAATCTGAGTTTGATCGATCTTCGCTAAGTCCCTCATCTTAATCATGAGGCAAACTTCTTCAAATTCGAGATAAAGATGTATCGTCTTGGTTTGACTCCTAAGAATTTGGGAAGCATGTTTATGAAATGCTCCAAGTTCAAAATTGGTTCCATTTACCTCGGGAGTTTTATGCAAGAGGGATTGCATTTCTAGTGGGGTAACAAACATCTTGAAGAACAGGTGGGTTGGTATTAGCCATTTCGCTTGGTTCAAGAGATGAATCAAAACTAATTAAACGATTAGTATTATCCCTAACCCAAGTTTGCATACACCAAAATCAAAAATTTTATTTTTTTATTTGAAAAAGGATAAGAGAAAAAGTTAAGAAGATGATGAGAAAAAAAAAAAAGGAAAAACTAACTAAAAATAAATCAAGGCAATCACTTTCCAATCACCTTAACTCTAGGGTTAAGCCTAAACTTGACTTAGACCAGCTCCTAACCAAAAACTCCCTTAGTGAAAAGATCAAAGTTTACTTGGGTAATTAGCCGTAAGGATAGTACTAGAGGGAGATCAAAGATCAATTAAGTACCTCTTTCCTTTCTGAGCTTTACGAACCCCTAAACCTTGCCTTAGACACCAATTAATCCAAATAAACTTGGACCGGTTCACTTAAGAAATTATTGTTCCTTAATGAGCTCAAATCCTTAGGGGCCAACGCCTAATCAATTTTAAGAGGCTTGGGTATGTGTAGTGAGGAATTAGTGATTTTGGGCTAAGGAAAGGGTGATGAAATCCCTCACCTTATCTTGATTAATGGGTTTTGCCCTTAAAATATTTTCAAGTGTGTGCCAAATCAAGATGCTCAAATCACTTTGGTGAATTCCTACTATTATATGAAATGCAACCCTAAGAATTAAAAGCAACTAAAAGGATGCAAAAAAAAACAAAAATCTTTTTATTTTTTTTTATTATGGTCGACAATAAAAGAAATGAAGTTTATTAGGGTCGATAAGGGTAAAATCTTTTTATTTTATTTTATTTTTTTTATCCTAATTGTCTCTAATGTATATGAACTATCTAAAGGGTGGAATTGAAAATACTAGATAGAGAAGTTACCCACAAAAGCAATGCAAAGCCTCGTTGGAGGCAATTCTTCAATCTTGAATCTTCAACTCTTGATCTTCAAGCTCCAAGTTCCTACAAAAGAAAAACACACAAGTTGAGGAACCAAAATTAATCAAAATCCTACTTATGCATCATCAAGAACACGCCAAAAACTTGATGGGAAATAAATGATTACCTCCTTAGTTGCAAGTATACAACCTTGATCAAGTTATAGTATATAAGATTATCGATCCCACGAGGAACGGGAAAGTAGGAAGAGTTTTGCTCAAGTTTTGGTTCTCAAATTATGCGCGACAATTAGGAGTTTATGTACAAATAAAATGAAAGTAAGAAAATGGTGAGAGTGGATGTGGAGAGATAAAAGAGAGTGGATTGTGGATTATGTGCAAAGGAGGAGAAAATAAAGTTGAAAATGTGGTTGTGGTTTTATGCACATAATAACAAAACTAGGTTTGAGATTATATGCACATGGAGGGAAATTGAGATTGAGAGAAAATAAGTGCAAAATAAAAGAAAGCAAGATTGAGAGAGAGAGGAAAATCAAAAATTTTATTTTTTTTATTTGAAAAAGGATAAGAGAAAAAGTTAAGAAGATGATGAGAAAAAAAAAAAAGGAAAACTAACTAAAAATAAATCAAGGCAATCACTTTCCAATCACCTTAACTCTAGGGTTAAGCCTAAACTTGACTTAGACCAGCTCCTAACCAAAACTCCCTTAGTGAAAAGATCAAAGTTTACTTGGGTAATTAGCCGTAAGGATAGTACTAGAGGGAGATCAAAGATCAATTAAGTACCTCTTTCCTTCTGAGCCTTTACAACCCCTAAACCTTGCCTTAGACACCAATTAATCCAAATAAACTTGGACCGTTCACTTAAGAAATTATTGTTCCTTAATGAGCTCAAATCCTTAGGGGCCAACGCCTAATCAATTTTAAGAGGCTTGGGTATGTGTAGTGAGGAATTAGTGATTTTGGGCTAAGGAAAGGGTGATGAAATCCCTCACCTTATCTTGATTAATGGGTTTTGCCCTTAAAATATTTTCAAGTGTGTGCCAAATCAAGATGCTCAAATCACTTTGGTGAATTCCTACTATTATATGAAATGCAACCCTAAGAATTAAAAGCAACTAAAAGGATGCAAAAAAAAACAAAAATCTTTTTATTTTTTATTATGGTCGACAATAAAAGAAATGAAGTTTATTAGGGTCGATAAGGGTAAAATCTTTTTATTTTATTTTATTTTTTTATCCTAATTGTCTCTAATGTATATGAACTATCTAAAGGGTGGAATTGAAAATACTAGATAGAGAAGTTACCCACATAAAAGCAATGCAAAGCCTCGTTGGAGGCAATTCTTCAATCTTGAATCTTCAACTCTTGATCTTCAAGCTCCAAGTTCCTACAAAAGAAAAACACAGTTGAGGAACCAAAATTAATCAAAATCCTACTTATGCACTGCAAGAACCGGCCAAAAACTTGATGGGAAATAAATGATTACCTCCTTAGTTGCAAGTATACAACCTTGATCAAGTTATAGTATATAAGATTATCGATCCCACGAGGAACGGGAAAGTAGGAAGAGTTTTGCTCAAGTTTTGGTTCTCAAATTATGCGCGACAATTAGGAGTTTATGTACAAATAAAATGAAAGTAAGAAAATGGTGAGAGTGGATGTGGAGAGATAAAAGAGAGTGGATTGTGGATTATGTGCAAAGGAGGAGAAAATAAAGTTGAAAATGTGGTTGTGGTTTTATGCACATAATAACAAAACTAGGTTTGAGATTATATGCACATGGAGGGAAATTGAGATTGAGAGAAAATAAGTGCAAAATAAAAGAAAGCAAGATTGAGAGAGAGAGGAGAGGAAAATCAAAATCAAGAATAAAGGAAAATAACAAATGAAAAACAAGGATAAGAGGAAAATAAAGAAGGTAAAGTATGGAGGATTAATTAAAGATATGAGGAATCTAGAGTAGATCCACTTAGCTTATCTCAATCTCATGAAAATGAGTTGGATTTGTTAGCTAGTTTCAAACAATCTCTAGGATCCCACGAATATTAGCCCACACTTAGAAAATGGTAATTCCCTAGAGGGTTCTAGCCTCAAGGTGAATTAAAGAAAAGAAAAATCTATTCTAGAAAGTAAATACAAGAATTAAATACATTGCATGAAAGTAAATTGCATGAAAGTAAATTGCATGAAATTAAATTGCATGAAAGTAAATCTAAGCTACAAGCAATAAAATGAACAAGAAAGCAAATGCAAAAGAAATAAAATAGAAACCAACAACTCGATCTTAATCTAATCCTCCTTTTGGTCCTTGGATTAGAAGAAGAGAAAGGAAATTGAAGGTGAAACATTTCATTTATTGTGTAACAAAGTTACAATTTTGGAAGATCTTCTCAATTAAGAGTGACCTCCTCTCCAAATGGAGTTTTTACAAAATATTTCACACTCAAAACACTCGGCCTTCACCCCTATTTATAGCCCAACGGAGTTGATGTGAACCATTGGATCAAACCTAGCCAAAAGGAAGAGAAATCCACCATTAATTGAATCTGTTGGAAACCGATCGGTTGGCGTCGGTTAATAACAGTTAATAACCGGTTGGCCAACGGTTGGTCAACGATTGGTTCCCAACCAATTTGTCTTTTCTTGATTTTTCTTCACGAATTTCTCTTGGATCAATTTGGTATCTTGGGCCTTGGTTTATCTTGATTTGGGCTTCAAATATTGGTAGAAATTCAGAGAATTTGAGTCATTTGGGCTTTTATTCATTATTTCTTTATTAGCCTGCAAAATAAGATAAAAATGATTATTAGTAATATCGTTATTCATATAACATAGGTAATAAGGGTATAAAAATGTAATTAAAATGTGATAATCATGTAGCTGATTAAGTTCCCTTGTTATTGACTCGTGTTGGTGAACTGTCATTCAATTGACCATCCAACTTTTTACGAAACTTCTCCGTTGGTCAGGGAATTCTTCGCTACGACGCATTGATTGGCGTCGATATATGTGGAATTTGGCCTTCAACCAGCGTCCTAGCCTTCAATCGGCAAGTGCGACGCGTTGACTGTTGTTGGGATATGATTATCCACAGTGGGAGGAGTTTCGTCGAGACTAGACACGTTGTCCGGTGTCAATATGATTTTCATGCCTCGTCAGATTATTCCTTTTTGGGATATTATAGTGGGAGGAAATTGAGGGTTGTCGAGTTATATAGAAATATTCTCCAGGAACTTCTCGACGAAAATTAGGAAACAGTTTATACTCGTGTTCCTGATTGGAGTAGGATTAGGGGCGACGCGTTGATTGGCGTCGATGTAATCCACACGATCGAGTTATCCCTAACAATATTTTTTATGGAAATATTCTTCTGGTGTAGGCGTTGAAAAATACTTATAAAATCCCCGAAACCAACTCATGACGGAAGTCGGCGAATGACAACCTATCGGATATCTCGGACGTCGAATCGTTGAGACCACGAACCGAAGCAAACCCACAGCGTCACAAGCCGGTTTAAAGGACTTGAATAGACGATCGATTTTAGAACCGAGGAACCGAACAAACCAAGAGTCAGTCCGGAACTAAATCTAAGTCGGGAAGACCAAGTGTCGAATGGCGGGGACCCTAAGCGGGAAGGCAAGAAAAGGCAGCTTGGCTGCAGCGGGACCTCGGCCACCGCCCGGCCAACTTGGCGAGGTGCCTCGGCAAATGGCCGAGGCCATCATGGCCGAAACCCTCGGCCAACTGGCGGTGGCTCGGCAAAATGGCGAACCACTTGTGGCGACCTACCCCAATCCTATAAATAGGGGGTCTTCCTCGGTTCAAGGGGCGGCGGGGATTTTGGAGATTTTGGAGGGTGGATCTTCGATATTTGTGAGAGAGTTCTCGCGAGATCTGAGCCGTTGGCCTGATTCAGAGCACCGGTGAGCCGAGTTCAGTCGACGTCGGATCTACAATAGCAGTGAATTAGTCGACTCTGAGAATAGCGTGATTTCTCCTAGTAGATCTCACCGCTCGTGATCCTCTCGCCGTGAGTGTGATCCCCGGCGATCCTCTCCTTCGTGAGTGTGATCCCCTTAGGCCGTTTCCTTGAAGCGAGCCCCTTCCGTCTGTAGTTCGAACGAGGTCTCCACGGATCGAATTGCGGTGGTCCACGGACGATTCAAGTCCACGGCATGGCGAAGAACCCTGGCGAGGATCGAATAATAGAGATCCGGCGCTTGTTCACAAAAGGAAAAGTTATAATTTTCGTTTTCATTTATGCGCTGAAATAAGAAAGGTATTTTTCTTTTTGTTTGAATTCTGTTGTAGGCCCAAGAAGCTGTAAATGAGTTCAACAACAATGAATAACAAAACAACTTTCACCGCGAACATCTGGGAATTTCTCGACGAATTAGGAAACAGTTTATACTCATATTCCTGATTGGAGTAGGATTAGGGGCGACGCGTTGATTGGCGTCGATGTAATCCACACGATCGAGTTATCCCTAAGAATATTTTTTATGGAAATATTCTTCTGGGAACTTCTCGACGAATTAGGAAACAGTTTATACTCATATTCCTGATTGGAGTAGGATTAGGGGACGCGTTGATTGGCGTCGATGTAATCCACACGATCGAGTTATCCCTAATAATATTTTTATGGAAATATTCTTCGGGAACTTCTCGACGAATTAGGAAGCGGTTTATACTCATATTCACGATTGGAGTAGGATTAGAGGCGGCAGCGTTGATTGGCGTCGATGTAATCCTTAGCGAGGTGTTATCTAGAATGAATCTTGAATCCTTCCAAATATGGCGGAGGGAGTAGGAGCCAATCAACGGACTGATTTGGCACTATTTTGACATCCGGATAAGGTTCTAATTGGGACTCCTAATTAGGGGCTGATTAGAGTCCTAATTAGAATCTATTTGGGCCCATTAAGAGTTGTTATAAATACCCATGATCACCCTTTGCCTCGACCTAGGCGGCCCCTTTGCTCTTTTCTCTTGTTTTCATCTCGTCTCGCCGTCTCATCTCTCTCAAACAACGAGGTACATGCACGAGTGTTTTACAACGCCTTTTTCTTCTTCTTTTTTGTTTGTCTCAAGTAGGGTGTGGCGCTGAACGGCGAGGGCGAAGAACGGCTGGCGCAGTACCGGCTGCCGAAGCTGGCGCCACCGACCGAAGGCTGGGCTGTTAGCCGACCGAAGCGCTGGCCGGTCTCGGTTGAGCCGGGGCACCCGTTGGTGCCTCGGTCATGGCCGGCGAGCCACGACCTGACCAACGGGTCTCTTATGCTAAATTTGCTGATTTTTCAACTGCATATCTGACTTTATTTGTTTTCTTTTGCAGTTTCCGATGTCGTCGCGAAGATCTCATGTTCCAAGGGGTCGATCAACTCACCGCGCCGCGTGAATGCACGCCTCCTTCTTTCGGTGGTGCGCCCAGCGTTATCATCTTCTGTATATATATATCGTTGTATCCCGCTTAGCTCTCCTTTGTGGCGATTGGGAAGAGCGAAATCCTTCTTTGTGGGGACCGGCGCTTGATTCGTTTCATCTTCTCATGTGTACACTCATTACGACTCCGCTTCGTTCTCCTTTGTGAGTTGATTGGGAAGAGCCGATATTCTCCTTCGTGGGGATTGACGCTTCAAAGATTGGTTTTGCTTGGTCATCACCCGTCTCGATATCTTTAATGGGAGCGATTTCATACCGTATCCATGCTCTGTAGAACGGGATAAATTGCCGCTTTGTTTACACAACTATATTTATCGTTCTCCGGGTATTTGATACGGATGAAATCGTCGTACCCGTTATAAGGTCGTGACTCAATCTATGTAAGATGAATTCAACGCCTTTTACTAACTGAATATTTTCTGATTTTAGTTGATTATTCCTCGGGAGCTTTTCCGACTTACAGCGGTTGATGGGCGCCATAGTGAATATTATTCCGTGTAGCGATCCGCGATTTTATCTCGCCTCGATTTGCACCGGTACATCGGTGGAGCGATTCGGTACTTGAGGGGAGTTCCGCATTCTCGACTATTGGTCACCGATCGCCACTTGTAAAGACACCACCAATCAACCTTTACGAAAAATAGATTATCGTTGGCTGACTCGGTTAAGGATCGGGATCGGCTTTTATCGAGTGGCGGTGGTTGAACAAAGACGACGGAGGTTCTTTGTATATTCCCGGATACCTCGTCGGCTCTCATTGACCGACCTCGGACACCATCTTTGTGACCGCGTATGTCTTGGCGTCGAGGAGCATGATCATATCCATTGCGGGTTTATTACCCGGCGGCCAGTTCGAGTTCTACAGAATCGTATCATTGGCCTTCATCCGGAATTGTGGGGTTGGACACACCGCCCGTGATGAGCTTTTTTCGCACCGATTTTGAAGAACCGCCTGCTATCTTTGGGGTGAGATGTCGTCATCTAGTCATAGATTTTGGTGGGTTCACTCATCGAGTAAACATTGGTGGGGTCACGACCAACTCGTCCTCAACCGATGGGATGGAGAACTTCATGCTTGTGGCTCGTATTGATGATTAGTGCCACCATGTATGGCCTTCAATTAAGCCAACCATTTCTTCACCTTATTGAGCTCTATAATCCGATTGAATACATTTTGGCTAAATTACCAAATTGGTATTTAAAGTAGGACTACTTAACCAATAAGGTATTTAAAAACTCACGTCTTTATGGTATTTAAAGTAGACACACTTATCTAACTAGGTCCTTTTTCATTCGAGACTCAAATTACGCGAGGAAAATTTATTTTAACACCCTTACCTCCCAAAATTATTAAATTTATGCCCAAAATTATCAAAAAAATAACTTCTCTTCCTCTCCCTCTCCTCCTCCTCCTCCTCCTCCTCCATCACCCCACCCCTCCCCGATCCCTTCCACTGAGGAATCCTACTTTAAATACCTCGGGGAGGGTGGGGATCGTAAATGAAGTAAAGGATCATGGTGGGGATGGGGGTGGTGAGGAGGAGGAGGGAGGGTGGGGGAGAGGGATGGAGGAGGAGGGGTATGCGGTGGAGGGAGGAGGTGGATGGGAGGAGGAGGAGGAGGAGGAGAGGAGGAGGAAGGTATTTTTGATAATTTTGGGTATAAATTTAATAATTTTGTGAGGTAAGGTGTTAAAATAAATTTTTTGGGAATTTGATCTCCGTGAGACCTAGTTGGATAAGTGTGTCTACTTTAAATACCATAAAGGCGGAGCTTTTTAAATACCTTATTGGTTAAGTAGTCAGGCTTTAAATACCAATTTGGTAATTTAGCCCATTTTCACTAAACACGTGAGTTGGGGCTTTACATGAGATGTGAATTCAGGTTTACCCATGGGAAGATCTTTATGTCGGAGTACTTCCCTTCAATCGAGGCGAAGTGGTTTGAAAGAAACACACACCGTAGTTACAAGACTTTATGGGATCTCACTTGTCATTATTATATAGCTCGCCCAATCTGAACCTTATGCCAAAAGGAAATTGCAAGTGAGTGCAGGCGATTCGCCATTTATCTGTTCTAGCATTTGGAGGACAAATCAGCGAAAAATATGTGAATATCCGCGGCTCACTCCCGGAGGTTAATGAAGCGATCGAGAGGTCCGAGGCTAACTCCTACTGCCTTCGGCTCGCCAAAGATGGTTTTCCCCGGGGACCAAGTTTACAACCTTTACGTGGCATGCGGTGAAGCCTATCGGCCGACAACTCTTCTAGCCGGCTATCTTACAATCTGGTGAAGAAATGTGTGGTTCCATATCAATGCGGTGATGCCTTACCTTTGGAGGTCCTTTATCCTGCGGTTCAGCTTACCCACAAGAAGGAACTCTCTCATTCGTGTGGTGGCCAATATTCACCGTGGATTGCGGCATAGTCGGGCGTTTACCGAGGAAAGGATGAGCCATCATCTCGTATTCCTTCCGCCAGTAGAGCTTCCATATACCTATTTGATGGCTTGGCTGGTCTTTCATCGTCCGACATGATGTGGCGCGGGTTCCACGATTCGTCTACTCCTTTCTTGCGGTTGGTAGAGGATTGCGGATGGAAGGGCGGCTTCTGAGAGGTCAAAGCGAATCGCGGATTCATAGAGGGTGGATCTTTTCCGATGTTTTCCTCGATTCTCACGGTCAATATGGTGAGTCCTTGATCGACGAGGAGGTCGCAGAAACGGCGGACTTCACTTGACATTGGTCGTTTCAAGCGGCTAGTGAACATCGTGCCAAGGTATCTCACTTTCCGAGTAAAAGAGGAATGCTTCATTGAGCCTTATTTTCCCTGCCGTTTATTTCGCCCGGTTGATTCGACCAACTTTATGTTGGGAACCCAAACCGATGGCTCCGGACTCGTGTGGACTTATGGATGGCCTTGAGCATGGTTGTGGGCGTCATGGATGTACCGGTGCTAGATTTAGTCTACCAAGTTCGGACCATCAGGCTGGAGTCGACTTTTCTTTATTGCGGTTGGCTCTTAGTAGCTAATGAGCGGTCCACGTGAGGCTATCTCGGATCGGTGGGCAGGCGGCGTCGCGAGCCGATTCGGGCATCGAGGACACCGCTCGAGCTCAGAAGAGGCGTCGCCAACCTCCTCGGTAGCGAAGCTGGAGGAGATCCGAGTTCTATTGCTGGGACTTCGGGGAAGGACCAAGCGAAAACTGCAGTTCGTGAGGAGAACCTTGGTACTTTTCTCCTTCCACACTTCATTTTATTATCCCTTTCGTTGTATTTCTCATTCAACTGAATTTTCGCAGGGAAATTTGTTGAAGAAGAAGATTTTCATTCCTCTCGAGCGGTTAAGCGAAAGAGGTTAACCCATAAGTCTCGCAGGAATCCTCGATCTTTTGACGTAGATCTGACCAGCGATGACCCAGTTAGTGACGGAGGTAACAATCCGTCATAGCGTAACCTGACCTTTTTAAGCTTTTTAGCTTTAGGAGACTGACATCTTTCCGTTTCTATGCAAGGGATTTCAAAACTCATGATTTTATCTTTGATTTTCTCTACCATGATTCTGCTGGGCCCAGTTCCACTCATGTCGAGCCTAGCTTCACTCAACAAATGTATGGGGCTATGGCGGAGGAACCTGCGAATACCAATGTAGGAACTGATTCGGTGAACCCAGGTACATCTAACATCGATAACTCCTCTTCTGGATGGCGAATGCAAGAATTGAATGACTCGGAATTCGTACCCCCACTAATTGCCTCTTCGCTTTTTGCTCTTTTAGAGAAATTGCAGGAGACAAATGCACAAACCGAGACTAGGCAAGCTAACCCCACTGTAGGAGGTAAGTCGCCTTACGATTGTTTGCCCATTTTCAGTTGCATTTGTTTTTTTCCTAATGCTTTCCCTTTCCAGACTTCTCAATGGAAGACTTCGTGGAAGCTGGTTTATACGACAATACCGCCATGGATGATCTGCTACATGCTCTATCACAGGGTGGCGATACTCTTGGTGGAGACTTTCCTGAAGCAACTATCCCCGAAGAAGGTATGAATTTTCTCTTCGATTAATTATAGGACCAGCCATTTGGCCAATACTACTATAATTAAAGGAGTCTGAGAAATTCCCTTTGTGTAGTGGCAGGCACTCCTCTTCCCTCCGCTTTTTCGGAGTCAGCTACTCCAGCGACTGTTGAGATAGATGAGCATAGTGAGGGGTCAGCTGCGGTTGACAGTATCCCAGTGATAGATACTCCTCTGGTAAACTCGCCAATCCCTACATCTCGCCTCCATGATTTGGCGAGGGCGCTGATGGTGGACGAAGATCCATCCCGGCTTAACATCTGTTTAGAAGTGCGCTCGTTCTTTTCCTTGATGAACATGGCGATCGATAAGACTTTGTCAAATCCTCAGCCATCAACGGGTTTGATTTGCCTTTACCAATTACCGTTTGAATTGGGCTAGCGTGCGGATTGTCTAAATCCGTTCCGCACGTGACGTTATGCTAAAAGAATGAGACTCTTCTAGACTTGTTGCTATGACATTGAATACATAGACTTTGTCTTCTTTTACGGATAAGAGACTAACTGGCGACGCGTGTTAGGCGTCGGCTTTAGGATTATTGGCCAACCCCCAGCCCTCAACGGGTTTGATAAGCCTTTACCAACTACCGTTTGAGTTGGGCTAGCATGTAGATTATCTAAATCCGTTCTACACACAACGTTGTGCTAAAAGAATGAAACTCTCTTAGACTTTTTGCTACGATATTGAACACGTAGACTTCGTCTTTTTCACGGGAAGACTAACCCGGCGACGCGTGTTAGGCGTCGACCTATCCACTTAGGATTGAGTTAAATTCCCAAGAAGAATCTTGGATTAAAGAGTTCTGGCTGATAGAATTAACTTGGCGAGAGAGGAAGAACTTCATGTTCTATCTCTCAGAATGAAACCAATAGCAGGGTCCCTACCATAGGAATCGAAAAGACTCAGGCGACCTTCAGTCGGACAACCTGGTCTGAAAATCCCGGCGCATACCTTCAGTCGGCGCTACCTAAGATGAAAGATGGAACTAAAAGTGGGGTTTCCACTCGAGAACGAAAAGACTTCGAGGCGACCTTGATCGGACAACACGGTCGAAAATCCGGTGCATACAACCGGTCGGCTACCTAAGATGAAAAATGGAACTAAAAGTGGGGTTTTCACTCAGAACCGAAAAGACTCAGCGACCTTTAGTCGGACAACTGGTCGAAAATCCGGCACATACCTTGATCGGTGCTACCTAAGATGAAAGATGGAACTAAAAGTGGGGTTTCCACCGAGAACCGAAAAGACTCAGCGACCTTCACCGGACAACCCGGTCCGAAAATCCCGACGATACCTTCACCGGCGCTACCTAAGGTGAAAGATGGAACTAAAAGTGGGGTTTCCACCGAGAACCGAAGACTCAGCGACCTTCACGGACAACCTCGGTTCGAAAATCCCTACAAGATACCTTCACCGGCGCTACCTAAGATGAAAGATGGAACTAAAAGTGGGGTTTTCACCGAGAACCAAAGACTCAGCGACCTTCACCGGACAACCCGGTCGAAAATCCCGGCGCATACCTTCACCGGCGCTACCTAAGATGAAAGATGGAACTAAAAGTGGGGTTTCCACCGAGAACCAAAGACTCAGCGACCTTTAGTCGGACAACCCGGTCGAAAATCCCTACAAGATACCTTCACCGGCTACCTAAGATGAAAGATGGAACTAAAAGTGGGGTTTCCACCGAGAACCGAAGACTCAGCGACCTTCACGGACAACCCGGTCGAAAATCCCTACAAGATACCTTCACCGGCGCTACCTAAGATGAAAGATGGAACTAAAAGTGGGGTTTCCACTCCGAGAACCGAAGACTCAGCGACCTTCACGGACAACCCGGTTCGAAAATCCGCGATACCTTCACCGGCGCTACCTAAGATGAAACAAGGAGAGAACTCTTCATTTATCACAAAAGGGATCTTATGCTTGGAGAGGATGAATTTTATATTCTATTTCCGGCGTGAAAAAAATTTTGAGTGGGCCTCTTGTTCATAGAAGGAATCAAGAGGAGATTGTGGTAACGTACCAGAAAATTTGTAGGCCCACCGTCAAGAAATTTGATTGGTGAGGGAAATTATAATGGAGCATAAATCTAGGGTTATCCTCGAGGAAAGTGGGTGAAACATCCCACGAGGAACTTCCCGTCGAAACGGGTTATCCCGAAGATATTAAGGGTAGTATTTCTTCAGAAACTTTCCATTTATCGGCATTAATTGCCAGTCGCCATTTTGTGTTATTAGGCGATATGCACCATTGGAGTAAACCATTTCTATTACAAACGGACCCTCCCATTTAGGTTCGAATTTACCTTTCTTTTTGGAAGTGAGGATCATCGGTCGTCAAGCAGCGAGGACCAAATCTCCTTCTTTGAAACTCCATTGTCGTACTTTCTTGTTGAAAGCTCTCGACATCCTAGCTTGGTAGAACCCAATGCATTGTTGAGCTTCCAGGCGCTTTTCATCCAATATCTCGAGCTCTTCGAGACGTTTCTGATGCTGTTCTTCGATCGTCATCTCCGTTGCAAGGGCGATGCGGAGTGACGGAATCTGGATTTCCAATGGGAGAACTGCTTTACACCCGTAGACCAGAGAGTACGGGGTCTCTCCAGTTGGCGTGCGTACGGTTATGCGATATGCCCAGAGTGCTTCTCCGAGTTTATCATCCCAGGCTTGCTTATTATTCTTCACAAGCTTCGACAGAATCTTGATAATCGTCTTGTTGAATGCCTCGGCTAATCCATTTGCAGCTGGATTATAGGCTGTCGACGAGACGTCTTGTATTTTGAACTTCTCACAAAACCTAATGAAGGAGTTGCTGATGAATTGGGGACCGTTGTCATGCACGATTCGTCTTGGGACACCGTGTCGGTAGATAACATGGTGTTTGATAAACTTGATGACGGTATTTCGCCTTTACTTCTTTTAACGGATTGCTTCACCACTTGAGAAGTAGTCGGTGATCGCTAGAATAAACCGATCACCTTTGACCGACGGAGGGAAAATGGGACCTACAACGCCTATCCCCATGTCTCGAATGGCGGGATGTAGTCGAAGGATGCAAGCTGCTCACGGAGGCGATGCATATAGTTCGCGTGAACTTGACACGCGTGGCATCTCCGAGCGTACGCGACTGCGTCATTAATCATTGTTGGCCAAAAGTAGCCCATTCTCCTGATACGATCGTAGAGCTTGGGACCAGGTTGGTGTGCACCACATTCACCTCCGTGTGCTTCCCGAAGGACCTCTTCTGCCTCTTTGTTTGAGAGGCATCGGAGTAAAAGACCATCGTACCCCCGGCGATATAACATCCGGGTCTCCGTGTCGTAGAAGAATCTTGGAGCTCTTCGCCAGATTGACTGTCTCTCCTTCATGTCTTCTGGCAGAATACCATGTAAGACGTAATCGATGATAGGAAAGCACCAATCTCGGGGCTCCAATTTGGTTTGGGTTGCATGTACCTCTTTGGTAACTACCCCTTTGTCTTCTTGTACCTCGTCATATATTGGTACAAAGAGTTAATGAGTCCTGACCGTAACCAACTGCTCGGTCTCAGGAGGCTGTGCCAATGATACAGCTAACGCCGCTAGTGCATCAGCATAAGCGTTCTGAAGACGCGGGATATATTCAATGAAGAATTCTTCGAACGAGTCTGCCATTTCAACGGCTACCTGGTAATAGGGGACCAGATCGGGATTTCTAACTTCGTAGTCTCCACGGATCTGCTTGACTATCAACTGCGAATCGCCGTACGCTTCGAGATATTCGACCCCCAGCTCTTTGGCGAAACTAAGTCCGATAAGTAGCGCGTTGTATTCGGCCACATTATTAGAGCACGGTTCGATGAGTGAATAAGCACGGGGCATGACATGATTCCCCGGGGAAACTAAGACGACCCCAACCCCAGCGGAGATCTTAGAACATCCGGGGGCACTCGCCACGTTGGTAGCTCGAGAAGCTCCGTCAAAGTACAGTCGCCATATTTGTTGGTGCGATGTAGTGTTGACTTCGTGGACTTCATCCGGAAGATCATCATATAGCTCAACTGCGTTCGTTGTCGGGTTGGCAGCCAAGAGATCGCAAATCGCTTGTCCTTTGACCGACTTTTGTTGTTTAAAGTGCAAGTCATATTGGGACAGAGCAAGGCCCATTTAAGCCAGCGCCAACTCATTGAGGCGGTGGGTCATAAATATTCGGACCGGATTTACGTTAGAGATAACATAAATCGTCGTCCGACTAAATAGTGCCGCATTTTACGAATCGCGAACACTAATGCAAGGCACGCTTCCGACCATTGGGTATCGAGACTCGGCATCGACTAATGTTATTTCCGGTAATACTGCTGCTGTTACGTGACCGCCGTCGTCGTCTGGCAGTAAAGCGTAACAGTGATCCGTTGCCTTGATGTAAATCGAAGCGGTTTCCGTCAGCGGTGCAACAAGAACAGAGATTTAGCGAGATACGATTTGATCTCTTCAAATGCCTTACGGCGTCGTCCCAAATAAATGACACGCCTTCTTATTCAACTTTGAGAATGGTTGGCACTTCCCTGATAGGTTCGATATGAACCGCCGGATGTACGCCAATCGCCCTTGTAACCCCTCGAAGTTCTCTCGCATTTCTTGGAGGTTGCAAATCTTGAATCGCTTTCACTTTATCAGGATCGACATGGATGCCCTTATTGGTGACAACGGCCGAGGAACTTGCCACTAGACATCCCAAGGAAGGATTTGGCAGGGTTCATCTTTAGTTGATGAGTTCGCATGAGCTCAATACCGCTCTAAGATCTTTGATGTGATCTCCTTTGTCACGGCTTTTCACGACCAAGTCGCCGACGAGCATTTGACCGCTTTTCCGGAGATGATCCCGCAAAATCTTAGTCATTGCTCATGATATGTAGCCGTATTTTTGAGGCCGAACGGCATGACCGCGTAGCAATATATACCGATGCGCTGCTCAACGCCGGTGCTTGGCGCCATCGGGTGCATCTTGATCGATTGTAACCGAAAACCGTCCATGAATGACATTCTTTCGAAACCACACGTATTGTCAACTATGACATCGGTGATTGGGAGAGGAAAGTCATCTTTCGGGCAAGCAGCATTCAGGTCTCTGTAATCAACACAGATTCTGATTGACCCATTCTTCTTCATGACTGGGACGATATTTGCCACCCAATCAGGATGTTGAATTTCCTTGATGAAACCCGATTCTATTAATTTTTTCACCTCTTCAACGATTGCTGTCAAGAGCTGTGGACGAAACCTTCTTTGCGGTTGTTTGACAGGTTTGACATCCACTTTGATGTTGAGGCGATGTGTCGCCACATTAGGGTCGAGTCCTGGCATTTCCTCGTAGCTCCAGGCGAACACATCGATATACTCTCTGATTAGGGCGATCAACTCTTCCTTCTCTTCCGGGGGAAGACTATTGCTGATGTTTATGAGCTTAGGATGCTCTTCGTCCCCCATATTAACCTGGACTACCTCGTCCTTAGTGGGGGGTTCTCTTTGCTCGAATCTATCCCCAAACTGCTCTTTGAGTTGATGGATCCATGGGTCTTCCCATGTTGGCATATCTTCATCATCCTCAATAGTGGTGGGGTCAACTGTAGCCATATTTGACATCAAAGCCTTGAAAGCTTCTCCGAGGCTGGTGTGTCCCAATCAAGTCGGGCAGATGTCCGTCTTCCTCCTCGGGTGGATTATTGTCAATCAACCATGAGCATTCATCTTCTGAGGAGGATTCGTATCCCAATCCTCTTCTAAATGCATAGTAGTTATCCGACTTTCCCTTGGGACATATGCCGCTTTGGGAGGGATTCGAGGACCTCGTCCGAAACATAGACCTTCCACCCGCTGCATCTCCCGTCACCGTCGTACCTGAGAGAGTATATAAATTACCGTGACGAACACTCTTCATCACTACAAGGGAACCCCGAACAACCTTCTTCACTCCGTTCTCCGTAACAATTTTGCAACCACCGGAGTCCAATGCACCAACTGAGATAAGATTCTTTCACAAGTCGGGAACATATCTCACATCCGTCAAGGTTCGAACCACTCCATCATGCATCTTGATTTTGATATTACCTAGCCCCACCATTTTACAAGCATGATTGTTCCCCATCAATACGGTTTCACTATCAATGCCTCTGTAGGTAGTAAATCACTTCCTATTTGGACACATATGGTAAGAGCAATCAGAATCAAGTATCCACTTCCTGAGATATCCTGCGCCACGTGCGACATAGCACTCCTTATCGCTCCCTTCCTCTGAAGCGTGCTTCGCCTCTTCCTTGCCCTCTCTTCTCTCAGTCTTGTTGTTGTTCTTCTTTCCACCTACTCTCTTATTTGGACAGTCGACCTTGAAATGCCCAACTTCACCGCATTTGAGACATGATTTTCCCGCAAGAGGTCTCGATTTAGATCTAAACTTTCCTCCCTTGCCTTTTCCTCGCTCATTGCTCCTTCCTCTAGCAAACAATCCCTACGCTTGTTCTTTGTTACCACCAGTCATGTCACTGGTTGCAATCTTCTAAAGGTCATCCGCTAGAAGCGCCGTTCTAGTCTCATCCATCTTCAAATTGTCTCCTACAAGCATCAGTGTTTGCACCGGGTTTTCATAAGACTTCGGTAGAGACAGAAGTAGTAGAAGCACCTGATCCTTATCTACAACTTTCACATCTATGTCTTTCAAGTCTGATATGATCCTATCAAACTTGTTGATGTATTCCCGGATTGATGAGCCCTCCTCCACCTTGCAAATATATAATTTAGATTTTAAATAGATCCGGTTCGTTAGACTCTTCGTCATGAAGGTACTTTCTAACTTCGACCACACGCCCGCAGCCGTTACCTCTCCATCTACCAAGAAAGCTACATCCCTTTCAAGGCATAGGATAATCGACGCCCGTGCTTCCAGATCTAGCTCCTCCCAATCCTCATCAGACATATCCTTATGCTTCTTCTCTTTTCCAGCCAAATCCTTGTGCAATTTTTACGAAATCAGTGAGTTTTTTATCTGCATCCTCCAATAGGAAAAATCATTCTTCCCATTAAACTTTTTAATCTCGAATTTTCCCACTTTGACCGATTTACTAGTAGACGCCATTCTCTGTTTGTATTACTAAACCCGCTTCTCTCAGAAATTACCGAGCACCACCTCAAACCAGAAGCTACACCACTTCCAATCTGAATAACAGCTCTGATACCAATTGTTGGGATCGAGGGTCCATACTTGGCGGAAGCGATATCACCTGAGAGAAGGCCCTGATTTATATTCCCGTCTCACGAAGGAAACAAGAATAAAAAGTAAAATATCCCAATAAAGTGAGATATCTACTCTTCCTCTCAACAGTACTAGGACTGAATCAAGGGAACCTACAAACAATAGTAAATACACAGCAAAATAGTAAAGACACGAGATTTACGTGGTTCGGCAAAATTGCCTATGTCCACGGGAGGGGTGAGGGGAGATTAGACTATGAAGAAGAACACCGACGGCTTGTACAATCCATAAGCTCGTCCCAAAGATAAAGATTTGATTTTTACCCAAAAGAAATTAACCTCTCTCTTGTAGAATCTCTCCAAGCTCTCTCTTTTTCTCTCTCTAGTCGCCGCCAAAAACCCTAGCTTTTTCTCCCACAAACTCAACTCTCAAAACCCTAGGAATAGATTCCTATTTATAGGGGAAAAACTCCCCTTAAAAAACATTCCTTTTTTGTTTTTATAGGGTTTGCTCTGAGAACCTCGGGTTCTCAGAGAGGCTTGCTACACAGAACCCGGTTCTCAGAGCAACGGGTGGCCCCCACGCTCACGCTATGCACATACAACTTAGCATATTTTTATCCCCATCAGTTATACTTTAGAGAATTTCCTTATATCGAGTAGAAATGATTGTATAACTTGCAAAAATCTCCTCAATTAAAAATATAATTTAATTGAAAAAATTTGGGGCCTTACATGTGACAAGAAGAGTGCCATTGGCCTTAGTAATAATCTCATCCGCCATTCTCGGACCAAACATAAAGACGTTGGACATCACTTTCGGGGACTATTGCTAAAAAGAATATCATAGTAGAATTTGTCTCCACCAATATTCACTTTTAGATATTTTCAATAAACTGTTGCCCAAGAGCATTTCACCTGTTTGAGACAGATTTGGGCATCTTATCTTTAGATTCTAGCATGGTACTTACTTGTTGTATATACATAACTTTTTTATTTTCCTTCTTATATAAAAACAAAATAGTTTTTTTTCTTTCTTAAAATATAAAACTTTTAAAAATTTTGAAAAAGAAAAATACAAAAATACTTTCCTTCTTGCACGTCTACATTTTTATGAATCATCGCATAATCATGCTTAATAGCACATGAGATGTTTATTTTCTGGCAAAGTTCCATTTTTTTTAAATCCCTACTCTATGCACATTGGATACAGCCAGTTGATTTTAGTGCATGATTGTGATGATCACTTCATAATACCTCCATATTCACTGTACAAGTGACCTTTATCAAGATATATGAGTATTAGGAGTGTGTTACAGTCTATACATGTTTAAGTATGTTGTTTAATCACATGAAAAACAAGTCAAAAAGTAGAAACACATGCACTGATAGTGTAAAAAGACTAACAAAAATATCAAATTTATCAAAATAAGTTAAGTAAAAGAGGCCAATGAGCACACGCTCATTAAATTTCACGAAAAGGAGTGACGTAAAAGAGGACAATGTGCACATATTCATGGATTTGTCAGTCATATATTCTTCAGGGTATCCATCATGTACTGAACATTTTATGTTTAGAGAATTTCACCTACCAAGCACTATTGACTCTCCTTGTAAGTCTAGTTAGGCAAAGTGTATGAGTCTATATATTAGTCTTTCTTTGAAAGTTGAGAGTTGTTCCATTGCATCTTTCTTATATATGATTAATTACATGCTTAGGCTTTATAGAATGCTTATCTAAGTCTCACAATATAATATACACCATTATTGTGATACGGGTATTACACACACATCCACAGAGGGTTATATGGAGTACATATTGGCTTTGTTATAAATATGCCTACATTATTTTCAAATATCAAAATGTGTGCACTTGCAAGATATTCTGTTTCTATTCCATTATGATAGTATTATTCTATTTTTTTCATCTTAATATGGTCATTTTGGAAGTGTCCTTTTGATAACAGCAAAAGGGAGAGAAGAACATAACAAAAGGGAGAGAATAGTTGAAACCTTGAATTCTTTTTACAGAGGGAAGAGCAATAGATTTTTTGAAAATCTTTCAAAAAATTTACTTCGTTTTGCATTAGATAGTTTTTTGTTGGGGAAGCTCATTGATAAACTGATTCTCATCATGTGTGCTTAGTTGTATGAGGAGTTCATTCTTATTATGTACATGATTGTCAAGACACTAACTTTATTTGATTCTATGGTATCTCTAAACTTTTCATACTTAATTTTTATTTCCGGCTTGTTATTATCAAACGGAGAGATTATTGCTGCGACTATGTCTTCAATCAACTCACTTTGATAAATAACAAACGTTCATATATATATATATATATATATATATATATATATATATATATATATATATATATATATATATATATATATATATATATATATATATATATATATATATATATATATATATATATATTGTTTTGAAAAATGTGTAGATGATTGATTTTGATTTTGTTAAACTAAGATTTAAAGGGATTTTCTGTCATCCAATTACAAATCTATAGAATCATGTTTGAGCCAAATCGGAGTTGTAGATCTCAAGATATGATCAATTTAATGAACCAGTGGCAGAATCATAAATATCTTGAAATCTGCCGGCAAAGAGTTGTTTTACAGTTTTGGTTCAGGTACGGGATAATGAACTAGTCACCCATCCCTGGCTCTATCCGAATGGTGTGGTGGTCATTCGTGGACCCGTTCATCAGGGCGCTGCTGGTAATTTCTAGCCCTAATCAAATGATATCTCTTGCCTTTTTTAGATAAACATACATTTGGCTATTTCTTGCTATTTTGAGATGATTTTGGATTCAATTTGATTACTAGATGATATATGGTTTGATGGGGAACGATATACGATGCTTTCCCCCACCTTGAGCATATAAATAGGGCCTCTTTCTTGTTGAGAAAGAGTGGATGAGAGATTGATGAAAAACGAGCTTTCTAGAGTTCAAGGAGATCCCAATTGTAGCCGCCTCTTAGAGCCTTTGTTGCATTGTTGGAGCGACCTATATCATCGGATCGTGTTTTACGTGGCGTGCAACAGACCCTATTTCATCACCAATGTTCTTCTAGATCTATAGCACTAATCTTTTGGAGAACGGTTTGATCTATAAAAGGGTTATAATATCTTTCTATTGCACTTAACTGATATTGTGATAAGTTATTGGTGGAGACGACTAGATTAGGATTAATCTAGGGTGCAGTCTTGTACTTGCCTACTGCGTCGGGTTTGTTATCCAGAAGAACCATATCATATAGTGTGAAAGCCCCTCCTGACGAGGGGGAAGAGTGATGTAGGATTTTAATCCAAACTACTATAAAAATTCTTGCATTATTTATTTATTTATTTTTGGTCTTGTTTTCTTGCTTGCTAAGTGCTTATGTTTATTCTGCTACTAATTCTATGATATTTTAATATAATATTTTTAAACGCTCAAAGAAATCTTGCAATCCTATTCAAACCCTTCTGCCTTTCTAGGCTTGTATCTAGATCCCAACATTAACTGTGAACTGCTAGTATTTCTTGGCAAGACGATATCTGACCTAGTTATCAACTTTATCTTTCTTCTCGGCCTAGCTTCTTTTAACAAAATTGGGTTGTCAATTTCCATTTCCTAAATTAAACATATATCCTCTAACAATATACTAGAGTTCATACATGAGGTTGAACTACGAGCTTGTTTGGGTTACTAAGTATTAGAAGTAAGAAGTAACTTCCAAAATTAGAAAGTATGAAGTAGCGTATAATGCTTTTTGTTTGTATTAAATATTCTAGGAAGAGCGAGAAAGGATACACTGTTCTCTTCTTTCATTTTTGTATGTTTGATATAAGTGAAATATTATTAGGAAGTAACATAAAATCACTAATCTCAAATTATATTATATAATCAAAACCAGAATATTGAAGTACTCAAAATAATACTAAGCTTGTTGTTGATGTATCTAATATCATTATACAGGATGAGCATTTAGCATGCATAGAAAAAAATACTTTTGCACGAGTGTCAAGGACCATTTTAGAACACTCATGAAAGATAAATGAATCACACGGAAAATAAGTTAGTTTAGATATACAAAATGAAACAAATTTCTTGACTTAATTTGTATATATGACATGTATATATAAAGGATGAGACTGGATAACGAAGATCTATAACCTTTTTCGCTGTGGCAAGAGTATTGACAGATGAGGACGTGCAATTATGATGAGTTATAAGATACCTAATTTCATGCATACCCAAATCTTCATGTGGAATAACAAATATTTTCTCTATTTTCAGGCTACTTCTGAACCTTGAGGGGATAAAATATTTTAAAAATAGAGATGCTATGTAGGCACCACATTGACATTTATGAAAGCACTGGTGTTAGATTTAAAGAGAAACAAAAATACTGTTTTTTTACACAGAAATAGTTGAAATAGACTCTACTTCCTCTACTTTTGCAACTTCATAGCTGCTTTCATACGAACAAATTGGCCTTAATATGCCCCCTCAAGCTCAATGTCAGTTTAAATGTGTTAAGTTTGACATGTAACTCCTTGAATTTCTACAAGGGTAGAGCCTTAGTAATGAGTCGGCACACTAATCACAAGTGGAAATGTAGGAGATTGTAAGCTGCTTGGCAGCTACACGCTCATGAACAAAATGAAAATTAGTCTTAATATGCTTTATGCGAGCATGGAAGACTTGATTGACAGCTAGGAATGTTGCCCCAATATTATCGCGCTATATAATAAGAAGAGTTGTAGATGGAAGGCCAAGTTCTTGTAGTAGGGCCTCTAGCCAGATAAATTCTAGAGTAACATTTGTGACTGTCTTGTACTCTACCTCAATACTAGAGCGAGCCACAGTAGCTAACATCTTGGAGCTTCATGACATAAGATTAGCCTGAGGAAGATTGCATATTCTTTGCAGACCGACGATCTCGGCCACTATCGGCCCCATCAACATCGCTAAACGCATAAAGTTGCCGCTGTGAACCACGATACAGGAGGAGACAGTGTGTGGGTGTCCTTTTAAGATAACGGAGAATGCATTTGGCAAGAGATCAATTATGCTCTGTTCGTGCGTGCATGTGCCAACCCATTAAAGTATGGGAGGGCGTATGTTCAAGACCAGTTTCAAAAGAACATTTCTTCTTAAAAGAGAAAGTTAGGAATAATAAATCCAGTAGCACTTTACCTATTACCAGGGGCGGATGTATATGGTGCCCGGGGTGGGCAGCTGCACCCTTAAAGTTTCAGTTTTTGCACTTAACCCCCTAAAAAAATATTGTTTGCTCCCCTAAAATTCAAACAAATTGCACCCCGAATTGGACCCAAGTCACCCAATAGACAACATCCCATTCATTTAAGCCATTTAAAACTTATAGGCCCAAACCCAAAACTAATAATGTGAAACACTACCCAATGAAGCCCTTCGATCCCAATTCCGAGACCAGAAATTAAAGAACGCGGAGCAAACCCTAGTTCGAGGGTTGTCGGTTCTTCTCCGTATCCGTCTCTGTCTCCATCTCTCGGCGCGATCACTGCCGCTTCTCCCGTCGATGTGCCGTCGCCTTGACCGCCTCCGCCTCCGGCGTCCAACCTCTCACTCCTTCTCTTCTCCTTCAGCCGCAACACCATCTCAGATTATCAGTGCGTTGTGAGTAATTCAATGAATTTTTTTAAATCTTTTTTCCTTTTTTTTACTTGCTTAATTATTTGATGAGATGAATGATGAAGCTTTGATAAATTATGATGTGGCCAATGAATTCATATACAAATACTTGTCCCTCATTGACTCAGTTCCTCTAATTTTGTTAGACAAATGAATCCGCAAAAAAAATGTATCTGAAAATAAATCACTTAATGCTCATTGAGTGGTAGAATGTAATCGCAATGTTAAATTTTATAGAGGATTTAAACCAACAATTTCAATTTTATTAGTAAAAGTAAATCATTAATGAAAATACTCATATTTTTTTTATTTATCACATTGCAGTCAAAATATGATGCAATGTAGCTGATAGTGTATATTGAATGCATCCCCGTTAGGTACTATAATTTTTTTAATTTATTATTTTATTATTAGGTAAATAGCTACTTGTCGTTTTGCCCCCCCATGAAAATATTTCTGGATCCGCCACTGCCTATTACTATAATCAACAAAGGTCATTTGCTTACGGTCTTGATTTCCTAGAAGTGTAAATTAGCAGACGTGAGAACATCGAAAACTATATGAATCTTCATAAAACCTTATTTCATTAATAAATTTATTTCTTTTTTAAGGTAATTGGAAAACGGGTAAACCTACCCATTATGACGTACATTTCATTATCTAGCCCGTACCTGTTTGAGAAGTAAGGCAAGCAATGGTCTATATTCCTTTGGATAAAGAATTCTGCAAGCATAAACCCTTCTAAAAGATTTCTTGACGCACCAGAGGACTACTTAATCAATCATTATGTGATTTTTCTTATGTACCCCTCAAATCATATATATTTCTAAAATTGCCTTCCAAACCACAACGATTGCAATTTTATTTTCGAGTACTTATAGCCATTCCCTATTTTACCTCATAGTTTTCATAGGAATAGATTATAGATTGGAATATTTTGCTAACATTGGATTAATTTTTTCATAAATGATTAAGCTACATTTAAATTGGTTAATGAAATTTTAAAAATAATTTATTAATATTATTCAGTTCTATGAATAAACGATTATTTAGGGTAAAGATGAGAGGTTTATTTTTTTAACAATATCGATATTTAATAAAATAAAATTAATTACTTTCAAGTTTAATGAACCTAATTAGAGCTAGTCTCATCATTAATGAAAAAATATTTCTTTAAGAAATATTCCAACTTATTCTCCAAGTTGAGGTGAGTATTGAGGGTAAAAAACCAATTATCATGCTTTAGAGACATTTTCGAAAATAATATGATCTGAGGGTATATATGTAAAAACTCATTACCATTTATTCCTATCTCCTCCAACAGTTAGTTCTAGTTACCTCTTATTGCACGAAGATTACACAACCATGACACTTCAGCCTGCAGAGCCCTTCTCAATGCTTACTGCTGCCATCGGGTGGATCAACTATCTACAGCCTTAATAAAGAACCATCCGTTCTTTCCCTTGATGTTGCGACCCTAGGTTGGGTAAATTCTCATCAAATATCTTCTGCCATATTTATAGAGACTAAAGATAAGAGTTGTTGCTATCCACAAATTCTACAAGATAAGAATTTTAATCTCAATAGAATAAACAAACTCTTTTCTCCTTATGTTAATACTAGACATAACTAATAGAAATTCTAATTATATTGCCTATCCTATTCAAGGATTAGTATTTGAATCACCCATAACACTATGCTTAGAATTTAGGAATTCTTTTGGGAGTTTTAACATTGAAATTGATTGATTTTGGTATGGGTTTGGCTTTCTTCTCATTGTCGATTGACGATTGCCCTTCTAATCGAAGGATTGTGGTTGGATTTGATCAATGTAACAAATTTTATTACTAGTTTTAGCGATTTTGGATTTATGCTTTATTAGATAAGTTTAAATTTGATCAGATAAGAGCCGTTAGCAAATCTTGCTTGTTACTGCACAATTCTTGATCAGTCACTAAAAAAAATAAAGGAAAAAAAGTGGCCTCTGTCATTTAAATAATTTCTTCACGTAGAGCCAAACATACACAGCAAACTCCACGTGATGTTAATTGGATTTGTTGTATACTCATATGTCTTTATACTAATATAATCTTTGTTTTGTCTTCTTGGTTTGTTGAGTAGCAGGAAGTTAAATTAGTAGCAAATAACAAAGTTTGAACTTTTAAAAAAGATGTGTTTGATAGTGTTACTAACGATGCGGTCTTATACTTTTTTTAAAATATGAAGGGATAATTATAAATTTTTAATTATTAATTATATAGTGACACCACTTTTTAGAAATGCTGGATCCGCCACTGATTTTCATCATCACCAGTGTTGACTTTCAAATGCACGAAGCTGTTTTTGCACTTTTGAATTGTTGTTTAGATCCGTAACTTCGAATGACCTTGTATGAGTATGAAACTTTAGATACATGTTTATTTATCGTTTTCTATCACCTGCACATTTCAGCTCTAAACTTGTCAAAATTTATATAAGCGTTTGTTTATTCATTAAACCGAGTCGATTTCATAGACAAGGTGCCAACACACCGGACGAAAACTTAGAGCTGAAGGACAACGTATCTTGCACAAATTAGGAAGAATGTTAGCACAATTTTATATAGAAGTCGAAAGATAAAAGACTTAACAGTGACTCAGCAATAGTAATATCCAAAGGTGTGTCTGTCGTCCACTAAGGAAAAAAGAACAGAGAAAACAGAAGAAAACCCACTTTCACCTCATCCATTAAAAGGAAAGAAGAAAAGAAAAAGAAAAAGAAAATGTGCTAAAAGCTTCCCCTCATCACGACTTAACAACAATTTTCTTTCGTGCCACTTTCTCTTTAATCGTTCTTCCTCTCTTGCATCTGTCTTTCGTGCCACTTTCTCTTTTTTGTCTTTAATCATTCTTCCTCTCTTGCATCTGTCTTTCGTGCCACGCTCTCTTAATTCGTCCTCTCTTGCATATTTGCTGTCACATTCATCACATCTCTTTCCATAGGTTGAAAGCCCATTACTATTTATACATATGTCCCATATATAGTTATAACTACCTCAGACTCCTTGTACCGAGCTTACAAAACCATGAGACTCTCCATCTTCTTCCTCCAAGTCTCCCTCCTCTCAACAACGCTTCTTCATCTTCCACAACCAACCAAAGCTCTTCCTCTCTCAACAAATGGTCGATGGATTGTCAACGAGTCAGGACGACGAGTGAAACTCGCATGCATCAATTGGGCGTCGCATTTGGAGCCCATGTTGGCCGAGGGGCTTGGAAAGCAACCTTTGGATACTATCTCCAAAAGCATTGCTTCGATGGGATTTAACTGTGTTAGGTTCACTTGGCCGCTGTTTCTTGTCACTGATGAGTCCTTGGTGTCGATGACTGTTCGTCAGTCTTTTCGGAGTCTTGGACTTCATGAGTCTATTGGAGCCATTAAAGTGAATAATCCTGCGATACTGGATCTTCCTCTTATTGAAGCGTATAAGGTGAGTTTTTCTGTATATATATGCACTATCTGCAACAAATATCAAGAGCTCATGAATCAGATATTTTTCTTGAATCAATATAACAGATGTAAGACATCTTCCTAAGGAGCCTTTCCAGAAAATTGGGTGTAGCGGAAAAATGTTAAATCTACCTTTCTACTTTAATATGGAACATGTATCGTCTTATGCACAGAACATCAATCTTCTAAATACGAAATATAAAGATCTTAGAATTTGCATCTGTTTTTCCTATTATGCAAAAATTCTACCTCATCATTTTATTTATTTTCTCCAATATCACCATGGATATGAATCGACTAAGTTCACATTTTAGAAATCTAATTACGCTCAAATTTAAAAAGCTTAAGCAAAGCACACAAGTACTGGTTAATCAATTTATCTTCTGACCATTTCCAACGATTACGCGTTACTAAACCAAGTATCTCAAATAAATCCGATTACAATTCAGAGCAGAAGAAAACACATATAACTGATACAAATTCGGAAGGATGTCAGACACTGCACAATTTGCTGTTGAGAAAAGTGAAGAACTTAATATTGATTCAACAAATAATAATAATAATAACAAAGAGATCTAACAGTATGTAAAAATGTACTAACAAACACCAGATGTGTAAGGATGGCTTACGGCTTACCCCTCATCAATAGTTATCAACAATTTGCTTCCATGTCCCTCTCTCTTTTAAGCCATTTGTTCCTTTTCCCCTCCTCTCTTGCCTCCTTGCTGTTACAATTATCGCATAGCATCTCTCTTCATACGTTGAATCATGTAACCAATCCATCCTTTGATACATAGTGAGAAGCAAAGGGTTCTTTAGCGCCTCTCATTGATCTGTATAACATATAACATCATTCTCTTAGATTATGTTGCTAAATCATTCTGCTTGTTGTAAGTCATTTCCTTCAATCTTGCATAGACACCCTCTAATTTCTAGCAAAAAAGTTCATACAAAAGCAGTAAGCATCACCAATTCTGTCAGATTCGCGCACTTCCTAACTCACAATAGAAAGGAACTAAAATGCTTAACATAGCAAACAGCAGAAGGAAGTTGTTGTAATTTAGTGAAGTAGCACTATAAAATCATCTTCCTGTTCTTGTTTGGCTTCTCCAGTCTCCAAATACAATAGAAACAGAAAGGCAGTTATAGGCAAATATCTCAATGCAGTTACAATACGTTGCTATATATATCATCAAGTCCAATAGGCTTCACTTCACAGTTTACTAATACAACACATGTTTAATACTTTAATGGAATTGGTTTCAGAAGGCGACATCCATCAGCCATATAAGTGCACTCTTCCGGGCAAAATGTTTTCTGTCCAGTTAATTAGACAAAATGAAAACTATAGTAGAGTTTTGGAAATTACGAAAATTGTGTTAAAGTTTTTAACGTTCAAATATTAGATTATGTTAAGAATGAAGTTAAGACTGAATACATTCATAACAAGTATGATTTCAAAAGCTAAGGAACTGCCTGGCATGGACGATTGTCATTCTTTTCAGCAACCACTGATAGATGAGAAGCGAATGCTATGATTTAATGATTAGAAACAAGCATACTACTGAAACTAGTATGATGACGCAAGTGTATGGCCGGAAGAAACACTACTCACAAAGTTACATGTTCGATTCGAAGCGTTCAATTTCTAATAATACTCCCAGAAGGTCATCTGGTTTTTATTCAAGGTGAAGTGCCCAAATTTGCAATGGGAAGGTGAATACTGAAGTAGTTTATCCCTTTCACGTAATTTGAAACCATACTAGTAAGCTCTGAATTCAATGAATGGTTTGATTAATTTCAGCAGTAACATATAAAACATTGCAAAAGAGTGCCATAGAATATAAGTAAACTTGTTAACCCATCATAGAGGTCCAACTCTGTCAGAAGTTCAGAGGATACAGGGTGATGAGATGAAGGAACAAAACCAAGCCAAATCAACTAACTGAAGAAAGGATAGAGATGTCACAAAAAAACACAATGGGTGTATTTTGATGAATTCTGTAATGGTACTCTACATTATAATATCAGATGGGTAAACAAGAAACATGCAGAATAATCATCAAATATTAGTCCTGTTCAAATGTCAGTTTACAACCTTAACAAAAAATCTGCATCTGCCCCTTCATTTGCAATATCTGATTTTCTGTATCCATCCTTTTAAAAAGAAATATTTATAAAAATAAAATAGCAAACGTGATAAGAAATATTTGATCATATTTTTTAAGAATTGACAACATTCTAAATTAAGTTTTAATAAAATCTTCAAAATCAAAGCTAGCGTGATGGAATGTGATGGAATGATTTCCAATTGGAACAGAGTTTGAATTAATAATTTTAACAAAATTTAAGTGGAGAAGTTAAATGTCTTGGTTGTATGATGAAAGTAAAATTCAGTAGCGCCTGCAAATAAAGTTTGACACTTTTATAGTTAGTCTTTTTCATATAGCTTTGCTTTGTTCTTTTTGTTCTAATATTAAATTAATAAAAGATAATTATTGTTAGATTACATGAGTATATGAGACTAACTTTTACATAAATTTTTTCTAAATACTGTCAGTTGTCACCATATGTTAGGCAGGACACAAGAACAAGAATATAGATGCTATCAATCTACTTAATGCAAACAAAAAAAGCATGCGATGATAGTACAATATTGCTAACTACACAAAGTCCTCGATTGCGAAACTATATGAATGCTCTACATAAAATTCAAGGATATCTCCTACAAATCTATGCATAGGAAGTTGCAATCAAAATAATCGTCATTGATAAACTAAACATGAAAACATAATTACTTGAAGAAACAACAATCAAATCGAGAGAATGATGATTTTTACACCTATAGGCAAGTGTTTATGCCGTTTTTGAAACCTTAAAACGCATCATAACGGTTGTTTCCTCTACTAACTTGCTGCAATCCCTTTTAGATCTGATAAAATATATCTTTGAATAGAAATAGGACTATTTCAGAAGGATTGGACTGGGAAGTTTGCTGTTGGGGTTGGATCCTAATTGAGGAGGTTATCTAGGCCTGCAATTAAAGTAGTTGGTTTGACTGGTTGGAGAAGAACAGAGGTTTCTTGGGCTTGACGTTGCTGGAGGTGACTATCTATGGCGTTTCTGAGCTTGAGGGATGGAGGGAGGGAGGTCGGCTATGGTTAAAGTTTTGGTCTCGTATTAATTTACAATCACTTGCAATTCAGCATTGGATTTCAATCAAATAATCAATCTAGTCATCTCCAAATCTGGAATTAAGAGAGTAGTAACTGAAATATATTATAATGTATTGTATAACAATAAACTATGATAAACTTTACTCTAGTTACGTAGTTTATCTCCTTACTTTTGTGATGATTAAATGAGAGAAATTATCATAATCTTATCAACATCAAGCTAATTCAATCTCATACAATAAAGCAAACAATAGGCTCAACTATGACTCAATTAATTTTGAGTTTTAATATACCAACTTGAACTTCATCCTTTTAAAACTATTTGATTTCGAGCCAGCCTAAATGTACCGACATTGAGTTGGCCCTATTGAATTCTCAACTGAACAGGTAGTTTCCAAACCATGGAGGAAAGCGAGACAAAATACCATATACTTTTAACTCCACAAGTAATAAAGTTCAGGTCACTTTGTTGAACTTAAAGTGCTAGCTATTGACTGCCGTCATCATTTCTTTTAGTCATAATCGATACTTTCTAACATGCAGGCTGTTGTAGCAAACCTAGCTGAAAATAGTATTATGGTCATATTAGACAATCATATAAGCAAACCAGGATGGTGTTGTAGTAACTCTGACGGCAACGGCTTCTTTGGAGATAAGTACTTTGACCCAGACGTATGGATTAAGGGGCTGACTCAAATGGCAACAATCTTCAATGGATCCACTAACGTAGTTGGAATGAGCCTAAGAAATGAGCTTAGAGGCCCCAAGCAAAATGTCATTAGTTGGTACAGGTAATACCTAGTTTGCTACTTCCTATAGGGTTAATTGCCGATAGACCTCTTGTGCTACCGCCAAATTGAATTTACTTGCAGATAGACCACCTGAAAGAATTCTATTATCGCATATAGACCCCCCAGAGTGAAAATCCATCACTGCAGATAGACTGGAATGGGTCAATAAATTTTCAGTCAGGGGTCTATCTGAAACAATAGGTACACAGGGAAAGTAAATTCAATATGGCGATAGTAAGGGGGCCTATCCACAAATAACCCTTTACTATATTGTGAATTCTGATTTTTCTGTCATTCTAATATCACTAATCATACGAGCCAGGTACATGGAAAGGGGTGCAGAAGCAGTGCACTCAATGAATCCTAACGTTCTTGTTATATTATCTGGATTGAGCTTTGATAATGATTTGAGCTACCTCTCAAATAAGCAAGTACATCTTACTTGCACAGAGAAACTAGTGTTCGAGTTTCATTGGTATGGGTTTTTCGATGGGCAGGCCTGGGCTAAGGGGAACCTAAACCAAGTTTGTGGCTCAGTGAAGGCCAATGTTATGCGAAAGGCCGGTTTTCTATTAGACCAAGGATACCCATTGTTCTTAAGCGAGTTCGGTGTGGATCAAAGAGGAGTTAATGTTAATGATAACCGATACTTGGGGTGCATTCTTGGGGTTGTAGCTGACTTGGACTTGGATTGGGCACTTTGGACATTGCAAGGGAGTTACTCTCTTAGACAAGGAGTGCTTGGTTTAGATGAAGTGTATGGGGTTTTAACTTGGGATTGGTGTAAGCCACGAAATTCTAGCTTTTTACAGAGGATTTCAACTCTCCAATCTCCATTCAGAGGTATGAATCAAAATTATTTTTTTCAAATTCAAACATGAATGCTACAATGTTAGGGACTAAGACATTGGTTTCAAATTTATGACACAGGTCCGGGTCTTTCAGATATTCCACCTTATATTATACTCTTTCATCCATTAACTGGCTTATGTGCGACTAGAAAATCTTTGCTTGAACCATTACAATTAGGCTCCTGTGACGAATCAGCAGCCTGGACCTACTCAGATCAGCACACTTTGTCACTAAAGGGTACATTAATGTGTCTGAAAGCTGACGGTGAAAGTGAGACCGCAAAGCTTGGGACAATTTGCAATGATGTTCGTTGTAAGTGGGATGTGATATCGGACTCCAAAATGCATATCGCAACGAAGCTAACAACCAACAGTAGCAGTCTGTGCTTGGATGTTGGCTCCGATGGTACTACTATTGTCACAAATCCATGCAAGTGCCTTAACAAAGATAAAGCATGTGATCCTCAGAGCCAGTGGTTCAAAATGGTTAATAGTACTCGAAATGTGGTAAACAAGAATTCACTACGTACAGGGATCAATGATGAAGGAATGCGGGCGGCACAATAAAACATATAGCTGGTGTCTAATCAACAATGTCATCTACATTCATTTGATTCATATGCTTTGCAACAAGCTAGCATACAGGAAGAACATGTGTGATGGAGATAATACTATTCAAGTAAAATTCATTCCTTTGTTGAAATATGAATTGAGACGTAATAAGTGCAGCTATGAAGCTTGAAGAAATTCTAGCAACCCATTGAAAACAAAAGGCTCTAGATATTGAATTTGAACAAGATTGCGATCTCCCCAGTGATATATATACAAATGTGAAAATTACGTTTGATAATTGCACAATTAAGTAAATTAAGGTCCCCTTTTTGGAAAGGGCAAGCGCCATTGGAAAGCATAACACCCCAACCCACCCTTGGCACTAAAACATGGATGGCTCCAGAAGATTGAATCAGAAAATCAGTGAGAAATTCTTTTGAGGAACAAAATTAACCCACAAAAAGCAAACGGGCATCCTGAACCAACAAGCATAAAAAATAAAAGGCAATAGTGAAGCGAACTCAGAGCGTTAAATCAGTTTAAAAAAAAGGGAAATATATATCGTATCAAGAAGAAATAAGGTCGAGCTTGACCGCTTGAGAAAGAATTGGACAACAACTGACGAGAAAAGCCACAGTGTTCTCGAATAGGTTTTTTCAAGAGGGGAGGGCTAAGGGCATGGATCGTTACAATACTGACATTATGTTTGGTTAAGATTTTTATTCACTACTGATAACGAAAGAGAGGGGAGATCCTTTGAAAAAGAGAACCCTCCTAAAATGTACGGATTTTATTATTTTTTTCCCCTATACTATCTCTTTCCTTCGGAAAACTATCTGGTGTGCCCGGCCCATTGCTGAGTGGCGCACCTAAGGGCTCTAAGCCTTTAGATCCCCAGATCTTAGGACAAATCCCAAGATCTTGGGGATCGAAGATCAGAGAAGTGCATGCACTCTGATAATGGGCGCCACTCTCCTCTTTCCTTCATTGTCTATACAAACTCAAATAACTTTATTCCATCCCAACCTTCTTTATTTCCTTTCCTTGGTTTAGTCCAATCATTTCCCACTTACCCTCCACTCTATCCAAACCTATTGTACAAAACAAAGAAAAGAATCAGTGAACTTGTTTGTGTTGTTTGGCAAGAAGCTAAGAGATGAACATTAAAAGAATGGTTAACCGCTTTGATTGGATACTATGATGTTTTCCATGTTGTGTTTTTGTAAAAAAACACAATGGTGTTATGTTTTCCTCCTAAAATATTTTCAAAACACCGTCTTTGAGTGTTTTTATCAACACTTGTTTGACCTATTATAATATTAATATTAAATATATTATTATAGTAAATGCAATGCAATATAATATTGTATAATGTGTTATAATATTATATTATACTTTTATATTACATTATAATTATTACATATTATTTTCAAATAAAAATATATTTAATTACTTTGGTATATCAATTTGTTATTGCAATATATTACATAATACTTTTAAATAATATTATTTTATTATTAATATAATATTATACTATTATTGATAAAATATAATACTATTATTATTATTATTATATTATTACTAGTATATTATTAATAAATTAATATACTTTAAATATTTCAATATTATATAATATATTATAGTTTCTAATATGTTAGAGTTTTATTAATAATTACTTTAATTGTATATTAATAATTTATTATATAAATAAATATCATTATATTATTATTATTATTATTATTACATTAACATTTGTTAGCAATAAATTATTTTAGAATTAATAATTTGTTATTTTTATTATTATATTAATTTAACTATATTATTGTATAATACATTATCAAGATATTAAATATTAGTATTTAATATGTTATTATATTATTATATAAGATATTTTAATTAATAATATATTTTATATTATTAATAAATATTACTAATATATTAGATGAACTATAATATAGTATAATATAATATAATATAATATAATATAATATAATATAATAAGCATGTCAATAATAACTATATATTAATTATATTTAATATATTATGTTAGATATTATATTAACACCTCCTCGAACTCAAAACCAAAACACCAAACTTAAAACACCTAAAATCACCTAAAAGATGTTTTAAAATAAGTGTTGTGTTTTTAGTTTGAAGATGATTTAGCTCAAAAACACCATGGTTTCCAAACGCGCGGTGTTTTATTTTTGGCAAAAACGCCATAGAAATAAGGAAAACACCATGGTATCCAAACGAAGTGTTGAAGTTAATCCTAATTCTAAAAGGATTTGAGTTAGTTATCTCTAGGAGTCATGGTCATATTAGAATTCTATTATGAAATACTTTGTAAAGCCTTTATATAGGTATTATAATTAGGCGAATCTTGTAGCAAGTAACACAAAAGAGAGCAATAAAGAGATTAGTTTGTTTGCTTCTTCCACAAAATCTCTCCTCATACATATTATACTTCTATTTGCTTTGATATTATTTATTCCAATAGTGGTATCAGAGCCATGAACAATTTAAACTGGATGACATCGCCTTCTATTCCTATATTGGATGGGAAGAATTGTCACCGGTGGAAGTCTGAATGAATGTCTTGTTTGAATACCAAGATATATTAGGTGTCGTAGAGAACGGAGTTACCGATCTCGCAGATAGCGCAAGTGAAGCCGAGAAGAAAGCCCACGGTGAGATCAAGAAGAAGGATCGAAAGGCGTTATTCTACATCCATTAAGGAGTGAATGATTCAGTTTTTGAGAAGATCGACGGAGCAACTACGGCAAAGCAAGCGTGGGATATTTTAGAGATATCATACCATGGAGTTGAAAAGGTGAAAAAAGTTAGGCTTCAAACATTGAGACGTCAATTTGAAATTTTGCAGATGGAACCCGCTGAAAGTGTTGTAGATTATATGACTCGAGTCCTTGCTTTGACAAGTCAAATAAAAATAAACGGGGAGATGGTTGCAGATTTATTAATTGTGGAGAAGATATTGAGATCTCTTACAGTAAAATTTAAGCATATCGTGGTGGCAATTGAAGAATCGAAGGATTTGTCCAAGATGACAGTTGATAAGTTGATAGGTACCCTACAAGTTCACGAGCAACACATGAATGAGAGGTCAACCGAGAAGCCCCTTGAGAAAGCTTTTCAAAGTCAAGTGTTTATAAAGAATAACAAAGGAGTGCAGGATGAAAGAGACCAACGAGGAGGAAGTTTCCATGGTAGAGGACGAGTATACGGGAACTACAACAATCGAGGATGCAGATACTACAATTATCGAGGACGTGGCAGTTATAACAACAATCAAAGAGATGACGGCAATCAGAGAAGCAATTATCAATCAAATTCAAATTATCGAGGACGAGGCCGAGGTCGAGGCCGAGGTCAAGGTCGAGGCTTTGGACGTGGTAGAGGAAATTTTAATAAATCAAACAGTGAATGTTACATATGTCAAAGATATGGTCACTATGCAAAGGAGTGCAAGTACTAGGATAATTTTCAATCGGAGAAGAAGTTCGATTTACACAAGAAAGAGGAGATGAAGACAACCACACTTTGTTGATGGTCACGGCAACCGGTGAAGAATTAAACTACAACACATGGTTTCTTGATACTAGGTGTTCTAATCACATGTGCGGAAAGAAGGAGTTGTTCGTGGATCTGGATGAGTCGATGTGGTCCAAAGTCAAGTTTGCCGATGAGAACACTATACCAGTGGCGGAAAAGGACAAGTTCTCATCAAGTTGAAGAACGGAGACCACAAGTTTATTTCCGATGTGTTCTATCTGTCGAATATGAAGAATAATTTACTCAGTATGGGCCAACTTCTTGAAGAGGGGTACGATCTGCATTTGTCTGTAATCAACTCTTAATTTTTGATAAAAGAGGTGTATTTATCCTTAAAGCCCCTATGACAAATAATCGCATGTTTCGAGTTGACATCGAGAATGATATTTATCATTGCTTCAATGCTATTATGAAAGATGAGTCTTGGTTGTGGCATCTTCGTTTTGGACATCTGAACTTTCGCAGTTTGAAGTTGTTTGCTCAAAAAAATTTGGTGAGAGGCTTGCCCGTTGTAGATCATCCCGAGTAGTTATGTGAAGGTTGTATTCTTGGAAAGCAACATAGATTACCCTTTGGTATTGAAAATATTTAGCATGCAAAGAAGCCTCTTGAGCTCGTTCATTCAGCGGTCCTATGAACACTATATCCAATGGCAATAATCAATACTTCCTTACTTTAATTGATGATTTCACAAGGAAAATATGGGTCTACTTTCTGCAGCAAAAATATGAAGTCTTTGATTGTTTCAAGAGTTTTAAAGCCCTAGTTGAGAAGAAAAGCAATTACTTTATCAAAGTGCTACGAACATATGGTGGACGTGCATATACTTCTAATGAATTCAATAAGTATTATGCAGAAAAAGGAATAAAGTGTGATGTTACTTTTCCTACACACCTCAGCATAACGGCATCGCTGAATGGAAAAATAGGACTATATTTGACATGGCGAGAAGCTTGCTAAGGCCAAAGGTATGCCAAATTATTTTTAGCGTGAAGCTGTTTCATGCACTGTTTACCTGTTGAACAGGTCACCAACAAAGGGCGTTGATAATCTCACTCCTAAAGAGGCATGGACTAGTTATAAGCTAAGTGTAAGACATCTCAAAGTGTTTGGCTCCATTGATTATGCTCATATTCCAGCAGAAAGAAGAAAGAAACTTGATGACAGAGGCGAGAAGATAGTTTTTATTGGCTACAAGTCCGGAGGTTACAATCTCTACAACCCCGTTATAAAGAAGGTGATTGTAAGTAGAGATGTTATATTTGCTGAAGAAGACGCTTGGAATTGGGATCTAGAAGCACAAAATAATTCACGGCATATTGTTCTTGATATTCTTGAAGACGGTGTCCCTGTTGCAACTGAAGAAGTACCACCGGCCAATGCTCCCGATGCTCACCCCGCAAATTTCATTAGAAGTTGAAAGACCAAGAAAAAATCGCCAACCATCAATTCTCTTGAGAGATTATGAAGTAAATCCAGATGATGATGTTGATGTTGATGGAGATATAGTACACTTTGTAATGTTTGCAGATTGTGAGCCAGTTATGTTTGAAGAGGCTATTCAAGATCCTAAGTGGATAAATGCAATGAAAGAAGAGATAAAGGCGATCGAGAATAATAACACGTGGGAGCTTACTAATATCCCGCAAGGACATAAAGCAATCGATGTAAAGTGGGTTTTCAAGACAAAGATTAAGGCGAACGGCGAGGTTGAGCGGCATAAAGCAGGATTGGTGGCGAAAGGCTACGAGCAAAGACCTAGTTATGATTACCAAGAGAAGCATTGGAATATTCATCAGATGGAAGTGAAGTCAGCTTTTCTTAATGGGCCACATGAAGAAGAAGTTTTCATGAAGTAACCTCCTGGATTTGTGAAGAAAGAGTGCGAGCATAAAGTATACAGGTTGAAGAAAGCCTGCAGGGCTGAAGCGGTATACGAGCATGGAACAAAAGAATTGATTCTTTCTTTCAAAAAGTGGATTTGAAGTGCCCTCAAGCATGTCTTATATGTGAAGACAAACAACTCGGTGATATACTACTATTATGTCTTTATAATGATGACTTGATTTTTATGGGCAATAACATTAGTATGATTGAAGATTTTAAGAAGTCGATGATGCATGAATTTGAGATGACAGATCTTGGCTTGATGTCTTATTTTCTCGGTATTGAAGTGGTTCAAGGCGATGATGGGATTTTCATATGTGAAAAGAGGTATTGTGCAGAGTTGTTGAAGAGGTTTCAGATATTTGATTGCAATCCTGTTAGAATTCCTATGGAAGTTAGTACTAAATTATCTCGAGAAGGTGATGGTGCACAAGTTGATCCTACTTATTTCAAGTAAATTATTGGGAGTTTGAGATATCTCACATGTACAAGGCCAGATATAGCCTATGGAGTTAGTCTAATCAGCAGATATTTGAAGGCCCCTCGCCAGTCTCATCTACAAGTTGCAAAGAGAATTATGCAGTACCTAAAGGGGACTTATGATCATGGTTTGTTTTATTCTCCATCTAATAATTGTGATGTTATAGGCTATTCTGATAGTGATTGGAGTGGAGATCATGATGATCGTAAAAGTACTTCTGGCTATGTTTTCAATTTTGGCACCACCGCATTTTCATGGTCGTCGAAGAAGCAGCCTTTTGTTGCACTCTCAACTTGTGAAGCAGAGTATGTAGCAACGGTGTTGAGTGCTTGTCAAGAATTTTGGTTGCGTAATGTGCTAAGCCAAATTCATATTCATATTGAAGGTCCTACAAAGATTTATGTTGACAACAAGTCCGCAATTGATTTGGCGAAGAATCCAGTCATTCATGGAAGGAGCAAGCATATTCATACTCGTTACTACTTTCCACGAGACAATGTTGAGAAGAATGAGATTGTGTTGATTTATTGCAAGTCTAAATATCAAGTTGCGGACATCCTCATGAAACCTTTAAAGTTTGAAGCGTTTGTCAAGTTGAAGCACATGATGAGAATGAAGACTTTAAAGAATTAGGATTAAGGGGGAATGTTGAAGTTAATCCTAATTCTAAAATGATTTGAGTTAGTTATCTCTAGGAGTCATGGTCAAATTAGAATTCTATTATGAAACACTTTGTAAAGCCTTTATATAGGTATTATAATTAACCGAGCACTGTAGCAACAGTAACCCGAAAATAGAGAGCAATAAAGAGATTAGTTTGTTTGCTTCTTCCACAAAATCTCTCCTCATACATATTATACTTCTATTTGCTTTGCTATTATTTGTTCCAACAGAAGGCTAGTTAACCCTCTCCGTTTGGGCAAGGTGGTTAACATGAAGGATTAATTATTGTGCTTGGTAAATAAAGGAGGCAAAGTAGGTTAATTGCTTTCATTTTTTATAAATACCAACTTTAACCTAGCGAAAGTAGGAAAACATTCTAATAATTATTATATTTAGATAAATTTAACTAAATTTGTGTTTATTTGAACCATGAAAATACTCTCATTTTGTATTATTTAAACAAATGATTGTTGAAGAGGCTAGTAAAACTCAATTTGAATTTGTAAACTATTATAACTTGTGCTTACAGAGGAATAAAAGGTAATAATTCTTATAGTTAAAAAATAAATTATCATATTAGTATGAAACTAAATGTTAAAGAAGGATAAGTAATCTAATAAAAATTTTAGAAGTCTTTTGATTAATCATTAATCTTAACAGATAGTTATTTACTAAATAATAAAATTGACAAATTTCTCAATAAGACTACATGAAGTTTAAAATTTCTAGTCCTAATAAACACAATTTTCCCTCCTCATACTGCATATCATATATTAAGGATCTTTGCTCTAATGATTACATTTGAGAGATGAAAATAAGAAATGCAGAAATGCCCCCCCACATGATGGTTTTATGGGGGGACATTAATTTTCTTCCACTAAATCATTCTCTCCCAAATAGCTTTCTGCATGTTTCTCCCACCAAAATCTCCCCTTGGCAAATTATTCGCCCCCTGTCTCCATTTTCCTAAAATAGCTATTGTTCTCACCCGAGCAAATTTAGTATGTCGTCTCACGTGAAGTTCTTAACTTGTTATTAGATGAGTTAAAACATCAAATGCAGGTCACAACCTGTTCAAGTTTTTTTTTGGGAGTTAACAAGGGATTAAATTTCCTTAACCCTATAGGTGGTCCAAAATTACGAAACCCGTACTAAGGGGAATTTCAGTCATTTGATATGGACTCAGAGGACAAACTAAAGATTCTAAGGCCAGCAAAAGATTCTAAGCCCAGAAAACCAAGATCAAAACATCATGGGCGTGACATTGGCCCACTTGAGAGAAACCCATGTGGAAACCCATGTGGCTATCTGATTAGCACATAATAAACATGCACAAAAGTTGCATGAGAACAACTTATCAACTTATCAAGTTATTAAATAGTGACACAACAAATATTGAGGAAGAACATTAAATATTTATAAATGAGATGGTTATAAAATATTTGCCTACACAATACTGTAATTTCCAACCTATAAATGAAAGATGAATCTATAAATAGCAACATCTTTTTGGCAAAATTATGACATGTACAACACTTTGCATCTATCACTATTTACGAGGTAATGCACTCTGAAAATCTACATGAAAACTTTGGCTCTATGCCATATTCTAAAGAACCACCTGCAACATCATTGTCGTACTTGAAATAATTAGCTTGAGAAACTTCAAGCGTGTTGCTATAACATTAAACAATTCTATGTAAAAAGTAACTAAAACCAAGATCCTTAATAGAATTGGTTAAAGGATATACTATTACTGGCTACATTAATGAATGTTTGGCGATAGGCAGACAAATTTCAATTCTCCAAGTCTAAGACGATTTGGTTCTTGACTACATCCATTACCGAAGAATCATGAAATTCGAGAAGGTGATCATCTATCTTTTATCCTATGAAGAGAAAAGATTACAATTAGTTGTAGATTCAAAAGGTCATTTTATATTCTCAAATCGATATAGTTATTGAAAATTTCATATTCTCAAATCAAATATAGTTATTGAAAACAGAAAATGAGTCATGAAGCTAATGAGTAATAGCACGTTTATCGACATTTTAGAAACCTAAGGAGTGAATGATTGATAAAAATAAAATTAAGGAACTAAAAATAAGAGTAAAATTCATGAATATGCAAACCTCAAGTATATGTATGTCATAGCAGTTGCATACTCTAAGACAAAAACATCATTAGTCAATATATACTTATTTCAAGTTCTTTCTTTAGCAATTAGACATTCATAACCCGAACATTTGGGACACCAAAATAATAAAGTTGCTTATGTTAGCATATTACACCACGTAAGGATGAAATCAATAAAATTTACACATCATATAAAAACTATGCTCTAGGCCTAATTCTCTTGCATCAACATTATGAAGTTTGTTTGAAGATGAATGATAAATTTATATATATAACTTTCAAAGTGCAGGTTGTAAAAATTAGCATAAGATAAAAGCTTCTTCACGACTCATTATAACTTTGGGAAGATGATTCATGATATTGTGATTGTGATGGACTCTGGCTAACAATGTTGCTTGATTCTTGTTCCTTTTTTATCTCAAACTAAGACCTGATAGTGAACTATCAAGTTAGAGTTTGTTTAACAAAACTTAGGGTTGACATAACACAAACACAAACAAATATAGGAAGCATAGAGACCAAAGTGATGCATTATTTTAAGCTTGAAAATAAACATTATCATCTAAAGGATGATAAAGAACTAACCGAAGACTCCACTTTCAAATACTATCATGGAATGACTCTTTGCATTGTTGGCCTATCAAATGGAGATTCATTGGTTCAAAGTAAAGTAAATTTCGAATAAAAAGCGGCACTTCTATTGTCCTCCTTTAGACAATAAAATTTGTTATTACTATGAGATGTTTCAAACAATAGTTTGATATGTCATATATGCAATAAAAGCAATTGAGTTGTACATCTTCCATATTAAATTTACCTCATTATATTTGAGTGCTCAAAATGTAGCAAAAAATCTATGAGTAGCCATACATAGCCAAGATAAAAGAAGCACAGCTTCCAACAAATTTCAATGCAACACTATATTCACTTTTCATCACAAATTCGATATTCATAGATAAGAATATATGAAAAAGCTATAGGAGCAGTTGGGGAAAAAGATCCAACTCTATTGAAAGCTTTTAAGATTCAATAAAGCAAGAAATAATTTTTATAAATAGAATAATGCTGTTACCATTTGAAATTGACTACGCGTGATTCAAGGAATCGATGGAGTCTCTTCCATTTTGATTATTATTATGCGAAATTAAAGGAAATTCAAAATTTTTTTTAATTTAAAACTCTCTAAATATGGGATGCCACATGTCAATTTCTGGTACATTTAGATTTCAGCGAACGGTTAGATAATGATGCCACGTGGTAAAAAAATATGTGAATAAAAAGCTGATGTGGCAGCTTCTTGTGAGTTTTGTGGGGGAGGGTTTTGCCTTAAGGTATACATATAGTAATAGATCCGTCAAACACACATTGAAAAATAAAAAATGTGTTGATATAGATATTTTCTATCACATGAACATAACACTTGAACATAACAATTAGAAATGTGTAAAATGCTAATAGGCCAAAGTCAACCTAGCAGTCAGCTACATTAATGATTCTATCCACAGGAGTTTAAACAGTATCTAAGAATAGTTTTTTTAATATAGGTGTAAATAAGTATCATACCCTAGATATATGCATTTCAAATATTTGAGAGAAGGAGATAATAGCAAATTCCAATTGTTTGTTTGCTTGCTAATCTATTCGCCAAGTAATTCCCCACAAAATGTGATTTTCTCGCTCATTAGTGACTTGCTGAAATTACCCAAGCGTAAAAAAACATACATTCAAGAATCACAAATATGCAGATATAGACATTTGCCCTCTCATAAACAAAAGACTTGAACATAACAAATAGAAATGTGATAAAACGCCTATAGGCCAAAGTCAAGCTAACAGTCAGCTACAGTAATTAATGATTCTATACATCAGGAGTTAAAACAATATCCAAGAATAGCTTTTTTTAAAATATAGGTGTAAATATGTATCAGACCCTGGATATATGCATTTCAAATATTTGAGAGAAGGAGAAATTAGCAGCTTCCAATTGTTTGTTTGCTTGCTAACCTTTCACCAAGTAATTTCCCATAAACTGTGATTTCCTCGCTCTGTTAGTGACTTGTTCAAATTTCCCTAATGCATAAAAACAATTTTTATGTTTTGATTCGTAAACCAAACAAAATCCTCAGTATCTTGTACATGACCATTTCACAATTTTAGATTTGTAACAACCATAAAATACTTTTTAAAGTACAGTTTAGTGTAAATATCAATTTTTGTATCCTAATTAGCCTTTCATGACTTGAAATGACAAAAACTATAAATAATCATGATACGAACCTTAGGTCCATAGCCTAATCAAGTACCTATTACTCAAGTTAGGATTGAAGTGATGGTTGACACGGTAAAAGTTTTTTTAATTAATCCTCTAGTTTGGTTTTCTTAAGAATCTAAACATATATTAGCTAACCATAATTTGATACAAAAAATATTGTTGATAATGACTGATAGTTCAAACAACCCACTAAATCTTTCAGTTCTCTGCTTCAACTCCACCTTTCTGATCTACAAATCCTCCTTGCACAATAGTTTTCTATTTCGTCAAATTCACCTTACACAATCCCGAACACATGCCGTTTGAAAATTTCACATAATGCAAAATAAAATGAGATTTGTAATCATTTTATACTAGGTGAAGATGCAAACTTCCCCTCCTACGTCGAGAAGTGCAGTTGAATAATCAATAATGCGCACATAGGGACAAACACACATTTTGTGGGGGCCCCACAATGGAGAGTGAGAACCTTGGCAAGGTCGGGCTCCGGGACTTATGTTTTAGAAATATATGCATAGTTTTGTCACTAGTACAAAACTGCTTAGCCCAAACGGTTGAAACCGTTTGGGCAACCTATGTCCCAAACGGTTATGACCGTTTGGGCCCAAAAAAGGACCGTTTGCACAAACCCCGTTGGGGATGAGTTTGTCCAAACGGTGGTCCAAACGGTTGGAACCGTTTGGGACTGCCCTTGGTTTTAACCGTTTGGGCCAATAAATTAATAGTTTATTATTTAAAATGTAAAATAATTGTCCAAGCGGTTTAAACCGTTTGGGCTCTTTCTTAACGGTTTGAACCGTTTGGGCTAAGATATCTTATACCGTTGAACCGTTTAGTCCTAATATTTAAAAGAAGAAAAAGAATGTCCCGGTTTGCATGGCTCCTCTTTACATTTCAAAATTTACATTGCACATAGTTTAAAATCTCACAATAAAATACAAAACAATCATATATATCATCAAACACATTCAACCCAACAATTAGCCAAATTAAAACACGTTAGGTGGAAAGTCTCCACTAGTCTCAAATAAATGACACACTAAAACAAAACACATATAATATATCATTGCCTCTAATATTCAAAATGTCTACAATATCCAAAATAAAAATAGGTGGTCTAATATGATCAGAACTATAAAAGTTCCCCGAGAATGTCCTCCGGGATAGGCTGAACGTCTCAAGTCCGCAAATATCCTAGCAATATCCTCCTCGATAAGCCTCGAGTTGAATCCGAGTGAACCACGAGCACTAGAAGAAGAAGGGCGATGCGGACTTCGGAGACGGCGAAGTCAATGGATTAGTTCGAGGTGAGAAACCGAGCATGACGAAAGTGAAAGAAGGATCGGTGGAAGGTGAGGATATGGAATAGGACAAGTACTCGAGAGATCACCTGTAACATAATAGCGATGTATGAGTGTTCATGTATATGTATATGTATGTAATGTGTGTATACGTGTGTGAGTATATGTGTATGAGTGTGCATGTATATGTATATGTATGTACATGTAAGTGTGTATATGTACACGTATGTACATGTAAGTGTGTATATGTGTGAGTATATGTGTATGAGTGTGCATGCATATGTCTACGTTTGTCCCAGAATTACGACTCAGAAAAACAAGGTTTAGCAATACTTCTGATTAAAAACACCGCGAATTTAAAATAAAGTGCACAATTTAATTCCACCTGTGAAGATTTCCTCATGTTAATGATCATTGACGAAGGCGAGCTCTCTTTTGATCAGATCACAAGTGTTCTAGGATCAACTCGGGATCTTGTACAATAAACTTAGTAGTGAAAGATTTGTTCCCATGCAAACTCCTGCAAATTGGTCCAATCGACTTTGTTCTGCTTCACCACTTATTATACAAAGATTAACTCAGGAACCTTTGTGGGTGCAGTTGTGGTCATGTGCCTCTTTTCCATGTACAAAGGCATGGTGGTTTTGGCAAAATACTACTCCAAACTATACAAAAATCACAAAGATGGATACAAAAATTGATCGTGAACTGCAATATAAACAAATTTCTAACAAGCAGCTGAAACAGCAAAAGAACAAAGCCACAACGCTATAGTAGTTAGAGAATCAATCTGGAAATGCATTGGGATATCAGTTCAAGGACCCAAAATTTTTAGCATCAGTGCTCATACTAAACAGTATATCTAATGATATTCAAGTAGACATTTTTGTGTCAAATCTGAAAATCAAAGCCTAAAATTAAACACAGTCAAGTAACATTACCTAACTGAGTAATCTCAGTAATATTTCTTTATTTGATTTGATCACAAGCCAACTATCGGTGTGCATAACACAGTCAAGTAACATTACCTAACTAAGTATTTGGCAGACTTCTGGAGAGAATATAATACTAACCTTGAGCTTGTAAGATCTGCACTCAACCAAAAATATCTTCTTCATTTCATAACAATCAGCAAGCATGTGAGTCGAGTACCCTCTTCCTGCTCCAAATTCAACCACTGCGGTGCCATCATCCTGACCTTCATTACCATTGGTTTCTATCTTTTGCTGGCAATTACTTCCAACAACTGACTCATCTGTTTTCCTGAGAATCCCAAATTCTTCCATGTTTCCAATGATTGAAACCTGCTGCATCACATGCTACTAAAAATTCATAGGTTTCAGTAAGTTATCAGGGGAAGTGTTACATTCACAAAATATAATTGTATATTCAAATATTATCGAGTGATATCAAAGGTTAAAACTTTCTGCTGCTTGGTTTCATGAACTTTGTGCATTATCATAAGTAGGAGATGTCTGATAACTATGCAAGTTTAACTTTTGATGACAAATAGCAATATCATTCAAGGAATTTAAGAAGAAAATCCAAAAATTTCAAAATTTTACCTATCCACCTGCTGATTTATCCATTTTTTGCAAGCATCAGGCTCCACAAAAGATTCCTTCAGCTCAACTCTCAATGCCGAATGAAAAGCCCTAATCTTTCCAACAAGCTCATTGAATTCACTCACACTCATCTCATGAATTGCCCTCCTCTTCGCCTTCTACCCAACATTCGCCCCTCCTAAAACCCCAGCATTAATCCCTTTAGAGTAGTAGGGCTGTGTTTGTAAGGTTTCCACTTGTTTCTTCAACGGGCATTTCTTTACATGGGCATCCAAGTTCTCCCTAAACACAGAACTGCACAAAAATAATCAATCCCAAAACCAGTTTTTTTACCTACACATTCTCCCCTCCTAAAATCTCATCCTCTTTTCTAAGGTTCTCAGGTCAATCAGTGGTAAAAATTGGCTGTTTTGTTTCTTGGTGTAAGTAATTTACTTTGTTATTGTATCCAGGTGCAATTCATTGTAAACAAAAAGAGAATAAGATGGAGAGATGACTTTGACATTCAATTTAAATTCAACAAATCAACATCACAACCAGATAATGTTGCAAACAATACATATCATGTAATTAACAAAAACTTAACCATGAAAATAACAAGAAATGAGAAATTACCTAGTGTTGCCGCGGGAGGAGGAGGGACTGGATGCAACGGTGGTGGATGCAACGCTAGCAAATTTGATATTGGAGGAGAAAAACTAGGGTTAGATGGTTGAATTAGGCTTTAGGGTTTTGAGAGAGAGAGAGAGAGAGAGAGAGAGAGAGAGAGAGAGAGAGAGAGAGAGAGAGAGAGAGAGAGAGAGAGAGAGAGAGAGAGAGAGAGAGAGAGAGAGAGAGAGAGAGAGAGAGAGAGAGAGAGAGAGAGAGAGAGAGAGAGAGAGAGAGAGAGAGAGAGAGAGAGAGAGAGAGAGAGAGAGAGAGAGAGAGAGAGAGAGAGAGAGAGAGAGAGAGAGAGAGAGAGAGAGAGAGAGAGAGAGAGAGAGAGAGAGAGAGAGAGAGAGAGAGAGAGAGAGAGAGAGAGAGAGAGAGAGAGAGAGAGAGAGAGAGAGAGAGAGAGAGAGAGAGAGAGAGAGAGAGAGAGAGAGAGAGAGAGAGAGAGAGAGAGAGAGAGAGAGAGAGAGAGAGAGAGAGAGAGAGAGAGAGGAGGAGGAGGGACTGATGCAACGGTGGTGGATGCAACGCTAGCAAATTTGATATTGGAGGAGAAAACTAGGGTTAGATGGTTGAATTAGGCTTTAGGGTTTTGAGAGAGAGAGAGAGAGAGAGAGAGAGAGAGAGAGAGAGAGAGAGAGAGAGAGAGAGAGAGAGAGAGAGAGAGAGAGAGAGAGAGAGAGAGAGAGAGAGAGAGAGAGAGAGAGAGAGAGAGAGAGAGAGAGAGAGAGAGAGAGAGAGAGAGAGAGAGAGAGAGAGAGAGAGAGAGAGAGAGAGAGAGAGAGAGAGAGAGAGAGAGAGAGAGAGAGAGAGAGAGAGAGAGAGAGAGAGAGAGAGAGAGAGAGAGAGAGAGAGAGAGAGAGAGAGAGAGAGAGAGAGAGAGAGAGAGAGAGAGAGAGAGAGAGAGAGAGAGAGAGAGAGAGAGAGAGAGAGAGAGAGAGAGAGAGAGAGAGAGAGAGAGAGAGAGAGAGAGAGAGAGAGAGAGAGAGAGAGAGAGAGAGAGAGAGAGAGAGAGAGAGAGAGAGAGAGAGAGAGAGAGAGAGAGAGAGAGAGAGAGAGAGAGAGAGAGAGAGAGAGAGAGAGAGAGAGAGAGAGAGAGAGAGAGAGAGAGAGAGAGAGAGAGAGAGAGAGAGAGAGAGAGAGAGAGAGAGAGAGAGAGAGAGAGAGAGAGAGAGAGAGAGAGAGAGAGAGAGAGAGAGAGAGAGAGAGAGAGAGAGAGAGAGAGAGAGAGAGAGAGAGAGAGAGAGAGAGAGAGAGAGAGAGAGAGAGAGAGAGAGAGAGAGAGTAATGATTTAAAATGACCACACTATCCCTAAGACATTAAATTTCTTTACCATGTTTATTTTTAACTTTTTTTGATTAAAAATAACTTTCATTTTATTTTCCCCCTCTCCTTATTTATCCATCTTCATTGCTAGGTTTACGTACAAATCTAAATTTTTCTTTCTTTTTGAAATACTAAACTTCTTTTATTTTCGCTTATTCATGCTTGTAATGTTTGAAACAATTGAAACTTTTAATTTCTTTTTGAAGATTAGTTTCCTTATCAAAACCCATCGAATCGAAGTCTAATATTTTGATTGGGTTAGGTTTTAAACTTACATGCATGATTTTTTAACCAAAGGTATTTTAGTCATTGCATATTTCAAATTAATAATATTAGGGGTTATTTAAAAACTAGAAAGATAAGGGGGTTTTGTGAGACACCCATAGTTAGGAGGGGTTTAGTCATATTTTGAAAGTTGAGGGGGTTATCTACAACACCCTCAAATTTTAGGGGTTTTCTAAAGATAAAATAGATGAGGGGGTTTTCTAAGACAAGCCCCATAATTGAGGGGGTTTTCTAAAATTGACCCATATTATTTTGGCTAAATAATAGAAAGGGCTTAATTGCACTTAATACCCTATGTTTTCTCTACTTTGCACTTATATGCCCTCACTTGTTTTTAAAATCACTTAATATGCTATAAAGTTTTTAAAATTGCACTTATATAACTTTACTTGTTTTGGCACTTACATAACCTAAAGTTTTTAAAATGTGCATTTAAATACCTTAAAATTTTAAATCTTGCACTTAAATGCCCTCAATTATGCAAACTTGAGGGTATTTAAGTGCAAATTTTAAAATTTTAAGGTATTTTAGTGCATATTTTAAAACTTTAGATTATTTAAGTGAAGTTTTAAAATTTTAGGGTATAGAAGTGCTACCAAAAGTAAAGAGAGGTTATATTAGTGAAAATTTTAAAAGCTTTAGGGTATGCAAGTGCTGCTAAAAACAAGTTTAAGGGTTCTTAGAAAACCCTTTTAACTTTAAAATTTTTGAGAGAATCCTGTAAATGCGTGAACCACAAGTTTTGGTTGCAAAAACATCCCCAACATAATTTTACCTACCCAAGTGAAAATTATCATTAACAATGTTAAGGGAGTTTTCTAATAAAAATTAAAGTTAAAGGGGGTATTATGATAACCTCTAAAGTTTAGGGCCGGGGTTTTATAATATCTTGAAAGTTATGAGGTTATCTAGTAATCGTCCAAAGTAATTGTGTGTTTGTGTGTGTGTGTGGGTGGGGTGGTGGTGGTGGGGAGTGTTAGATATTTAATTAGTCTATCATTTTCAATATACATATGGTTGCTAAGGATGGTAAGCACTATCTTACTTATTAAATATCATATATTGTTGTCTAGGTTTTATTATTAATTACCATATAGCTAATAATGTCACTCAAAGTGAGCGATTAGTTTGGAGACTCCGTGAAAATCTATTGAGACGATTTTCATGAAAAAATAGTATGAAAAAACCCCAAATGAGTCAGAACAGATTATAACCGGATACAATTAGTCAATAGTAAAATCCGCTGAATTTAACAAACAGATACTCGCGTATGTATCCGTTAATACTTTTGACTGGATAAAAAGGAATTATATGGATAAAAACAGAAAATCCTAACAACTCTCCTAAATCTGAATCCTAACAACCAAAACATTTCTGATATTTCGTATTCACATTATCCATTTTAGTTATCTATTTAAACCCCCGGAATATCCCTCATCAGTCACAAACACTCACTCACATTTCTCCTACTCTATTCCAAAACCATGAAGCTGTCCCTCCTTCGCACTTCTCCCGCCCTCCTCTTCATCATCCTCTTCCAAACTCTAAATCCACAGCCGACGTCAGCTTTCCTTTCGACCTCAGACCGATGGATCGTCAATGAGTCAGGTCAACGTGTCAAGCTCGCGTGCGCAAACTGGCCATCTCATTTGGCCCCTGTGGTTGCCGAGGGGCTCAGCAAGAGTCCATTGGATGCCATATCAAAGTTAATAGGCTCGATGGGGTTCAACTGTGTTAGGCTCACTTGGCCTCTCTACCTTGTTACTAACTCCTCCTATGCCACGCTCACCGTTCGTCAATCCTTCCAAGGGCTCGGCCTCAATGTATCTCTCGATGGATTGACGAAAAACAATGCTTGGATCCTGGACAAGACGCTCATCGAAGCGTACAAGGTGAGCTAGCAAAAATAGAAATCGTGTATACGGTTGTTGCTTGTGGGGTTCTTTATTACAGCTCATTTATGGTTACCAATATTTGTAGGATATGTTGCATTGGATCTGTTACTTTGTTTCAGTAGATATAGAACTTGTGTTAATGTTGCTGATTTTATTATTATTATTATTTTTGAGTAGGCATACCGTTGCTGTTGCTTTAGATGTTCTCTATAGTTAATTATATATAGTAGTTTAAAAGTTCATTTAGGGATGCATTATGGTATTTATTTTATTGTTTCCGTACAAGTAGAAAAGTTTTTATAGTTGCTTTAATTTCAATACATTTAATTATTGCATGTTATATATGAAAGGTTTGTAAAAGAGTAATTGTCTAGGTACCTTTATGCATTACTAGTTCTCCGCCCTGCATAATGCAACTAAAAGCATTTTAAATGTCATTTAAAATGCAGGAAATGCGTCATAACCAGGAAAAATATAACATTTTTGTGATTCTGTTCAGTTGATTCACAAGTAAATTTGAAATCCGTATAATGACTATGATATGTAACAACATGACCAAAATAACTTGAAGATAATACTAACTAGGAACGATCATGATTTAACACCAACATGGACGTTTTCATGCTATTGGACGCATAAATTGGTAGTCAACATTGTTTTAAAGTCGTCTGTAGATATGAGGTCATAAAGGGTAGTTTGTTTACTGTATTCATTATTGACATTTTCTTTTATTAACTGTTGATGACCAGTAACCTTTTGTTTGGTATAGCAAACTGAAGGATTAGTTGGTTTCTATCATGAAGAATAGGATACTAATTGAAATATATGATCTGAGACTCTAAGATATGGTTGTTTAGAGACGTGTCCAGCATCCAGCTAAATACAAAAGATAGTTGATTATGGCGAATTTGAGTATGATTAATGATTTCTTGTTTGGTTATGTTGGATCAAATATGATGCAGGCTGTGGTGGCAAATCTTGGGAGCAACAACATAATGGTGATACTCGACAATCACTTAACTCAGCCAGGCTGGTGCTGCAACAACAATGACGGCAACGGCTTCTTCTGGGACCCGTTCTTCAATCCTAACGAATGGCTCGCCGGACTCTCTCGAATGGCCAGATTGTTCAACGGAGCCACCAATGTCGTCGGCATGAGCCTAAGAAATGAGCTCAGGGGTCCAAGACAAAATGTTCCAGATTGGTACAAGTACATGCCAATGGGGGCCGACGCAGTTCACCAAGCGAACCCTAACGTTCTCGTTATACTCTCGGGACTCAACTTCGATAATGACCTCAGCTTTCTGTCGAACCAAAAACTCAAGCTCTCGTTTCCCAACAAGCTTGTCCACGAGGTGCACTGGTACGCGTTCTCAAATACCGATACTTGGAGCAATCAGAATGCTAACGATGCTTGCGGTTCTATAACTTCCAATATAATGAGGAAAGCAGGGTTCGTATTAAGTCAAGGAACTCCGTTGTTCATGAGCGAGTGGGGAATCGATCAGAGGGGAGGGAACAGGAATGACAACAGATACTCGAGCTGCGCTCTGGCAGCTTTAGCTGAGCTGGACCTTGATTGGGCTCTCTGGGCTTTGCAAGGGAGTTATTATCTCAGAGAAGGCGTACTCGATATGGAGGAGGTTTATGGTGCTATGAATTTAGATTGGTCTGGACCAAGGAATGCTACCTTCATACATAGGCTTGCTTCGATAAAATCTCCCTTTCAAGGTATTAGTTAGCATAATGCTCTAATACCATCACATTATCCTTTTGTAACTAACTGCGTAAATAATGATACGATTTTAATTCTTGACTCAGGTCCAGGACTCAACAATCCCCTCAACACGGTGCTCTACCATCCAAAAACGGGGTTGTGCATCGTCCAGGACAGTTCAACAAATTCGTCATTGCATTTAGGCCCTTGTGACTCACCGAGAGGCTGGAAATATAATGGTCAGACCATCCAGCGCGTAAATTCAGACTTGTTCTTGAAAGAATCAGGTGCAGGCCAGCCGGCGAGGCTTGTGAATTTCGCTGATAACGGTAGCTTCAAATGGAATCTGATATCAAACTCGAAACTACACATATCTTCACAGACTAATCTATGCTTGGACATTGGCTCTGACGGCAGTACTCTCATCACGAATCCCTGCAACTGCATCGGTAAAGACAAGAACTGCGATCCTGAGGGTCAATGGTTCAAGATGGTTCCCAGCAACAGACCTGTGCAGCAATGACCGAGAGGGGATTTTGTGGGTAGGTGAGGAAATAATTGTTGGAGTGAAAAAACCTATGAAAATATTCAATAAAGAATGATTTTATGTGCATATATCTCAGTCTCTTTCTCAAATGTGTCTATATGTGTTTGGCAATTGCAACGAAAATAGAAACTATTAAAAAGCTTAACTAATACATCCTTCTTATATCAGTTTTGTATCGTAGCAGAAAGGAGGGAATCAGGGATAATATGACAGTATATAAAGGACTAATTAACTATATGAACTTTACACAATTTTAAGGTAAGTTAATTGGGAAAAATGCATTTTATTAGATAAATGATTAAAATAAAGCTAGCTTACTTCCTCTATATTCAATGTCAAAATTGGAAGAAAATGGCTAAAATAATCTATACAGAGCAAAATTTTCGGGCTCATTCTTTCGGAGGTCATTAAGCTGCTAAACATGAACTATTCTCAGTTTAATGTATTGTCTTCTTTCGTCGGTTCAATACAAATAATGTTTCAGGCCCAAAGAATATTTAACACTGACAACCTTTTTCAGCTAACCTTCTGTTGACACAATTTAACAAAATTCTGTAGAGTGGATTCCAACGGAGTTTGTTGATATATACTATATAATTTGAATATGAAATTACATGTACACGATCAATTACCAGCAATTGAAATTTTTTTTTTTATGCAAAAATAGGGCTAAACGCCCTATTCATAAGATGTGTATATGTACATGTAAAGAAAGTGAATATGTACATAGCCGAGAGAGAGGAGGAGTGCTCACTCACACCAAGATCGGAGAGCGGTCCTTTGACGTCATCCGAAACTTGGGTAGAGTGAGGAAATCATCCTGACTCGGGGGCTAAAACAGAATTGATGACAAAATGACCAAAAGAAGAGGCTAAAAACCGCCTCTTACACAACCTAGAATCAACACAAAGTTCCCCTAAAAGTATCCAGTTATATATACAATGAAAACAAAAGACTATAACCAAAGGCCGCAGTCGCTGAGTGAGATTCGGAAGTTGTCTCCGACCATATCTGATGCGTCCTGGAGCAGTTCCTGCTGTCCCAATTCCCTACTTGCTTCATGGGCTTGCCTAGCCTTCTTGGATGATGAGTGACCTGACCAAAACATTGTGAAGAATGAAGCATTAGCCAATAACTGCTCAGGGGAAGTAGAAATCTGAGAAAAAATGAGGTTGTTGCGGGCTCTCCAAAGGCACCAACAGAAAGTATGCAGAATAGCAAGCCATAATTGACGATGATTGGAGTTAGGTACAAATGAACCCTGTGAAAGGAGGATGGAGCCAAAGTCCAAGTCCCCAATGTTCAGTCTAAACCTCTGTAGCAGAGGTTTCCAGGCTTCTTTGGCAGACAGACATTCCCAGAACAGGTGGGAATCAGTTTCCACTTCATCATGGCAAAAAGAACATATTGTATCTCTCGACCATCCTTGGAAGCTAGATTCTGCTTAGTTTGGAGCTTGTGTTTGTTGAGAAGCCAAGAGAATACCTTAACTTTAGAAGGGAGGAAGCTATTCCAAATAAGCTTGAACGCGCACTTTGGTACCCGAAGATAGAAAATGATGAAGGGAGTTGACAGAGAATAGACCTGATGAGTTGAGAGGCCATGTGACCTCGTCTTGAAGGCTACAGCTAGGACCATTGATGGTGGATAAGAAGGATTTCAGATGAGTAACTTCTTGTGTCTCTTAGGGAGTAATAGGCCTGCGGAGGAGGGGCTTCCAATGCTAGGTGTTGTTGATCATGGTGCCTTGAGATCTAACACTGACATTCTTGGACAAGGCTAAGTTGAAAGCCAAGGGAATTAGAGAAGCCAAGGAGTTAAATCCAGTCCATTTGTCTTCCCAGAACCTAGTGGACAGACCATTACCCAGTTTCCATTGGACTAGTGATAAGAAAGCCTGGTCAGAATAGATTGTGTCATGCCAAAACTTAGATGCGTTAGCCCTAGGAGGTGTACAACTAGTGAGAGGGAGAGAGTGGTTGTGAGAGGCATAGAGAATGTGGGCAACTAGGGAGTCTTGCCTAAGAAATTTCTACATCCATTTGGAGAGTAAGGCTTCGTTAAAGATGGAGAGATTGTTGATACCCAAACCCCCTTCCACTTTGGGTTTGCAAACTAACTTCCAGTTAACTAATGTTTTGCCTTTGACATAGGAAGCACTACCCCCCATAGGAAGTTGCGTCTGATTTTGTCTATCTCTCTAAGGAGCCAAAGAGGGAGTTTGAAGAACGATAGGAAATAGAGGGGAGTAGAGGTGAGAACAGAGTTAATGAGAGTTAATCTACCACCAATGCTAAGATGTTTGCTTTTCCACTTAGATAACTTCTTAGTAAGGTTGTCAAGCACTGGTTGCCATTCGGACCTAGAGAGAGAGCCCTTCTTAAGGGGAATGCCTAGATATTTGAGGGAGGTGAGTCTAGAGAGCATTGGAGGGATGATGCTAGGTTGTTCCCCTTGAATGGTGATTTCCAAAAGTAGAATAGGCTTGACTTGTGAAAGTTGATCCCTCACCCAAAGACATCCTCAAAGATGGAGATGATGATTTTAAGCATAGATATGTCCTGAGTGGAGGCCTTATAGAGAATAAGAGTGTCATCCGCAAATTGGAGAGATCTGATATTGTTGAGTTCACCTTTTAGGTTCAGCTCAGACAAGTCCCCTGAAGCAACACTAGCTTTGATCATTCTATTGAGCACATCTACCCCTAGAATGAAGAGCATGGGGGAAAGAGGATCGCCCTGTTTGATGCCCCTGGAGCTAGGGATGGAGTGGGAGGGGACTCCATTGACCATGATGGAGGATCTGGGAGAGGAAATGATGGAGGAAATCCATCCACACCATCTTGGCCCAAAGCCTCTGGCGTGGAGGAGGTCAATGATGAATTTCCAATTAAGGCAATCAAAGGCTTTTGCGAAATAAATTTTAATCATGCAAAGTTCTTTTCTCCTGGAAGCACAACTATGGAGAAGTTCGTGGAGTCTAGAGTGATTTTCCCTCTTTGGAAAGCAGATTGAGAAGGATCCACCAACTTAGAAAGAAGAGGGGATAGCCTATTGGCTAGGACCTTGGTGAAAACCTTGAATAGGCCATTGAGATGGCTTATGGGTCTGAAGTCATTAACCTTACAGGCCCCTTCAAAGTTGAGGATGAGAATAATAAAGGAGTTATTGATGGCATTGAGAGGGGAGGGGTCATGGAAGAGCGCTTGGAAGAAGGAGAGGAGATCTTGACTTATACATTCCCAGAAGGATTGGTAGAAGATGATAGGAAAGCCATCCGGGCCTGGGGATTTGTCTGGGTTAAGGCCAAAGACTGCAAGCTTGATCTCTTCCAAGCTGAAGGGGGTCTCTAGGGCCAGCAAACCATCTATGGTTGAGGGATAAAGATACTTCTAGTCTAAGGAGAAGGCTGGAGGGGATTTAGCAGAGAATAGGTCAGAGAAGTAATCTAGTAAGATCCTATGCTTATCCTCTTCTTCTGAGATAATAATATCATTATGCAACAAGTGAGGAATGAAGTTTTTCCTTCTGTGGTGTGAGGCAACTTTGTGGAAGAAGGCTGTATTGTTATCTTCCTCATTGAGCCAGGTGATTCTAGATCTTTGCTTCCAATAGGTTTCCTCATCCTTGGCGTTGGCCAAAGGTCAGACTTGAGTTTGGCCCTACGAGATCTCTCATCAGAAGAGAGGGGTCTAGCCTCCTCCAACACTGCAAGAGATTGGAGAGAGAGGAGGATGGCTTTTTTATGGTGGTGGACCGAACCAAAGATGTTTCTGTTCCACCATTTGAGCCTCCTTTTAAGAATTCTGAGTTTGAAGGAGAAAGATAAGACAGGGTTTTTGTTGCAGGTGATGGAATTCCAACAATCAATGACAAAAGATTTGAATGAATGATGGGAGAACCAGGCTCTCTCAAGTCTGAAATTGGGTTTGGGGAAGACACCGCCAGTGTCCAGGATGATGGGAGTGTGATCTGAGCAAGCAGAAAGGTAGGCGAATTGGATCGGAAATGAGATTCAAAGTCTGAGGAAATAAGAAATCTATCTAGGCGAGCTATAGAAGGGTTCTCTCTCATGTTAGACCAGGTGGATTGACGACCACTAAGAGGGATATCCATGAGGGAAAGGGATTGCACTAAGCACTTCGGATGAAATACCCTGTAATCGACTCTCGTGTCTTCTTCAATCGAAAGACTAAACCGCGACGCGTTAGCCGACTTCATCCCTTCTTAGGTTTCGGATAAAATACCCTAATCGACCGTGTCTTCAATCGGAAAGACTAAACCCAAGAACGTGTTAGACGCCGCTTTATCCCTTCTAGGCTTTGGATAAAATACCCCTGATTCCAACTCGTGTCTTCTTCAATCGAAAAAGACTAAACCCAAAATGCGGTTAGGCGCCGACTTTAGGGTTATCGCCAACCCCACCTCAACCGTTTGATGAGCCTTTACCAACTACCGCTTGAGTCGGGCTAGCATGTAGATTTTCTAAACCGCCTCTAATACACTCGACGCTGTGCTAAAAGAATGAAACTCTCTTCTAGATTTAATGCTACGATGTTGAATAATGTAGCTTCGCCTTTATCAATTGGAATAGACTACCCCAAGAACGCGTAGGGCGCTTTTATCCCTTCTTAGACTTCTCGATAAA